>LR991039.1:0-426842 GCA_905163495.3 Cosmia trapezina | reverse complement strand
ACTCGAACAATTTTTTAAAGTAGACTTTATACAAAATAGATCTTCTAATGTCTCATTTCTGGGAAAAATCGTTTTGTCTATTTTCACACGAGCAAAGCTCGGTCGCCGGTACTCTTATTGTAAACCGCCCCGCTGTTGCCTCACCACTTTATCAGTTATCACATCATTCCGCGCAGTATCTTGACAGCACCCATGCTTTGCAAGGACAGCATTTATTCTTCTTCCATGCTATGCTTTTCTTCATGCTTTTCTTTTCTTTTCCTATTCTTAATCTAAATTAAATGTTTATTTCGTATTTATAATAGATTCGTGGAGGTTACATGCAAATGCCTCAGATTATAGAATCTATAATCGGAGGCACATACCATGTCAGATGAAAGCCTCTACTGTCGGACTTTTAATTAGCTGCAGTAACATGATAAACTTACTTCTCATGAATTACGATTTCTTAACACAAAATAGACGATCAACAAATGTTTGTTCAATCATCCGAATTAACCCTAATTTCTCCCAAAACTTTTCTGTTTTCTTGGCACTTTTCTTTATAACTCAAATAATAATAAAATATCTATCTACTTACATACAAAAGCTATTTGTAAAAGAAATTTAAAACCAGTTCCTTCCCGGACTAGATGGCGTTGTGTGAAATGTCCAAGGATATTTATTTATTTAAATGAGGTAGTCCAAAATTAATTTGCACAAATACAAGTAAAACAAAAAACTTTTTTACAAAAAACAAAACCGACTTCCAATAAAAACACTACAAAGTGAAAAATAACTTTAATTTCGGAAGTCGGTGTCTTTGGATATGTATTTTAGGTTTTTGCCCCCGACTTCCGAAATTAAAGTTATTTTTCACTTTGTAGTGTTTTTTTTGGAAGTCGGTTTTGTTTTTTGTAAAAAAGTTTTTATTTTTCACTTTTTAGTGGGTCAGTTTGTAATTTATCTAAGTTACAATAAGCCTTTGTGTCAACTGCTCATCACGTTTTACAAAATATTGCTTTTCCCGATGCAGGGACGTTAATTGTTGAGGAGTTCTCCTAGTAAGAACCAGGAGAACTGGAGCTCATGGTGAAGTCACCATCACCATTATGCATTTTGACGAGCATAAACCATATTAAAGTAATCGAATCGCAACCTGTGATATAATTGAGCATTTCCGATGGCCATCTGTGGTCTTCATCATCAGTTCCAGTTCACCAAATGGTACTTTCCGAGAGCAAATGCACGAGTTACTATAAAAAATACCGAAATCGATATAAGTGTGCCCATAAAATTTGAGGGTTTCCCTCGATTTCCATGGGATCCCATCATCAGACCCTGACTTGATGATCATGGGACCACGTGGGAAGTATACCCTTTCGAACAAAAAAAGAAAAATCCAAAACGGTCCAGCCATTTTCGAGTAATCGGGGAACATACATAAAAAAAAAAAAAAAAAAAAAAAAAAGGTTCCGACGAATAGAGAACCTCCTCCTTTTTGAAGTCGGTTAAAAAGGCCTATAATAGTACATTTTGATACAAGCGGAGAACGTTTGTTATTGCATTCGAGGCGGAATTAACACCCGAGCCGTAGGCGAGGTTGTTTTTGAGCCCAGAACTGCAATAACAAATGTCCACGAGTATCAAACGACGTTTTTCAAAACGGTCCTTGGGCCTTAAAAAACGGTCAAGAGCGAGTCGGACTCGCGCACCGAGAGTTCCGTTCCGATTTCTGAAAAAGTGTCCTATTTATAGAGATCGTTTTATTTTTCCTGTAATCTTTACATTAACTTCTATCAAATACAATAATTTCAGATTTTTCTCTATGCAAACTTCGGACATAAGGGGGAGGGAACGGTATTTTTTTTACATTTTTCATCAAAAGTCAAAAACTATGCGGCCTGAAAAAAAAATATTGAGAATGTGCAAACAGCGCTCTTTCATAAATATGATACCCCACATAGCCTCACTTTGAATTTTTAAGACCTTTCCTTTCAGTCCCTGTTGCAAAAAAATATTAATATTTTTATTTATTTTTTATTTGCAAAATAGTTGGGTAAACGTCATCTAAAACTTTCCGAATTTCAAGTTGATAGCATTAGTAGTTCTTGAGATATCCAGCTGTGACAGACAGACAGACTGACTCGCACCATAATGGTTTCTTTTTACCATTTTGGTACGGAACCCTAAAAACAAAAATAGTTTATTGTTTACGGCCCCACTACCGGTGACCGCAAATAAAATGTAATTCTCCTTCACTGCCCACTACTTATTATGTTGAGCTGGATAAATGAAAATAAATTATGAATCCTTCTCCATACTTTCCGATACGTTGTCAAACGAGTATACTCGTAGTAACTTTTTTTATATGCCCCTTGCCACCATAGTAAAATAGGCCTGTACGAGTATACTCGTAGTGGTTTACTTTCAAATGCCAAAGAATTTAACCCGGCCATCCTTCTACTGCCGCTCTTTTAGAATTCGTTGAAATAGCATGCAATCAACTACGAGAATACTCGTAGGTTGGCAATTAACGTTTTAATTATATCTTGAAAACATGTCTTCGGTCATCCAAGCCATCATCCTTCTCATTATTTATTTTTAATTGAAATTATGCATTCAGTATTGTCTGCAACAGGCGTGTCCATCTTATTACTTATTTACATTAATTTAATTTTTATTTTGTTTTTTGTTAGACGTATTTAAGTAGTTCACACTCGGCTGAGTGACTAACAGTGGAACAGAACAATACTAACAGTGGAACAGAACAATACGTTGATAACAAAATAAATGACTTTTTGTACAGAATGCGCAGATCACTTATTTTTTTGTGTTTGGGAAATCATCAAATGACTTCTCCCGCTCTGGGTGGAGCGGAAGGGCGTGTCAGACTTTCCCACCCGTGTTCCTTCAGTTGCCTATGCCAGGGCCACGGTATCTCTTTCCCGCGACCCCGGCGGCATCGGCCCTATCGGACCCCATCATTGCTGACATCTCTTTGAGGCGCGCGTGGAGCACAACGCGCCGTCGACCCGGGCCTGCCGTGCGATTCTGTAACCATCTCACCGTGAAAACTTAGGTGAAGTGAGCGTGGAGTGAGCTGTCAATAGTGTCAATTCCTAGCAAAAACAAACTCACTTCACCTAAGTTTTCACGGTGAGATTTTTACAGAATCGACCGGCTGGTCCTTACCGGACGGTGAGATCTGCACCCACTGGTACCCACAGGGTGTCAGCGGATCATTACTAAGACTACTGCACGCAGGTTACAAGTATAATTACAAAATAAAAAACAAATTAGGCGCTACTAACTGAAGATGCTGCCATTAGAAAGAATGCAACACATCACTTGCCTTGAATTGAAAAATAAGATATATATATTACAAGCTTTTGCCCGCGGCTTCGCCCGCGTGGATGTGGGTAAATATCCCATTGGAACGCTCATGCGGCAAACATAGGGCCGTCCGATATAACTGTGCAAACATAGGGCCGTCCGATATAACTGTGCAAACTCAAATCGCTGCGATATATCGTTACCGTGTATTGTGGACATGCCTACTGGGAAGTCGGCATGATTTTTTTCAGCCAATTTACACAAAACCTTAATGAATTATACACTGGATCACTCCGTTCATTGGTGAAAACCGTATGAAAATCCGTTCGGTACTTTTTGAGATTAACGCATTCAAACAGACAGACATACGCGGCGGTGGGACTTTGTTTATTAGTTAAAATGTATTATTCCAGTCACGCTCTACTAAGAAGTAACTTTTGACCGAGTGTCCACTCGTTCATAAGTTAATTCTTACCTCAAGACTAAATGTTACCTCAAGATACGAACTATGACTACATTTCTAATACCTTATATCTCTTAAAAAGAGATCATCTTAAAAAGAGGTAGGTACACAAACATTTTGATATTATTTGTGAATTTTAAATTCAACTCCTATTGTAAGACAAAAAGTAGCCTATGTCCTTTCCCAGGATGCTATCTACCCCCTATTTGACCCCCTTAGAGGATGATTTTTCAAAAACGCTGAACTGCATATTTCTTTATTTCATATTCCTAACAAAGAAATACTGGGTTTCCCATACAAACTTTCATCCCCTGTATCAACCCCTGTATGATCATTTTTTAAAGCAAAAAGTAGCCTATGTCCTTCCCCAAGATGCCATATATAGCCTTGCCAAATTTTTCGAAATCCGTGCAGTTTTGTAAATTTTAAAATCAACCCCTATTTTACCCCCTTAGGGGATGATTTTTCAAAAACGCTGAACCGCATATTTCTTTATTTCTTACCAAAAGCATACATTTGAATTTTCATATCCCTAACTTAAGAAATACTGAGTTTCCCATATAAACTTTCATCCCCTATATCACCCCCTGTAGGATTATTTTTGAAAAAAAAGTAGCCTGTGTCCTATTGTCCATCCCCAGGATACCATCTATAGCCTTACCAAATTTTATCGAAATCCGTTCAGTGGTTCTGGGCCTCCCATACAAACTTTCATCCCTTATATCACCCCCTGTAGGATATTTTTTTAAGACAAAAAGTAGCCTATGTCCTCCCCCAGGATGCCATATATAGCCTTGCCAAATTTTATCGAAATCCGTGCAGTTTTGTAAATTTTAAAATCAACCCCTTGTTTACCCCCCTAGGGGATGATTTTTCAAAAAGGCTGAAACGCATATTTCTTTATTTCCTACCAAAAGCATACATTTGAATTTTCATATCCCTAACTTAAGAAATACTGAGTTTCCCATACAAACTTTCATCCCCTATATCACCCCCTGTAGGATTATTTTTGAAAAAAAAAAGTAGCCTATGTCCGTCCCCAGGATACCATCTATAGCTTTGCCAAATTTTATCGAAATCCGTTCAGTGGTTTAGGCGTGAAAAGGTAACAGACAGACAGACAGACAGAGTTACTTTCGAATTTATAATATTAGTATGGATGGATTATAATATTCCTGTGCACCAGACCACGTCCGAAACGTATTAGACGCAATTACGGATGCTTGCAACATGGAAGTCACAACTAATCTCGAATATGTGCATAAAATATTCGAAAAAAACTTTTATAATAATTTATCCAAATTTTAAGTCCCAAGTCATGAGATTCCTGCGTTTTCATCAAAGAAGGATACATTATACAGCGCTCGAGAGAAGTATTTGAAAGTAGAGCGAGGTAGCATAACCAATCCTAAGGATGTAAAACTACCAAATCATATTGTGGAAGATTTCTTCTTCTTTGATGATGGTGATGAAAATAAAATAATAATTTTGGCAGCCCATTAGCAAAGACAACTGCAAGATCGGTTTCTACGTTTTATGGAGATGGAACTTTTCGAGCTGCGCATAAGCCGTTTTATGAAATCATCATCTGCCTAGCCTTTTCCCAACTATGTTGGGGTCGGCTTCCAGTCTAACCGGATGCAGCTGAGTACCAGTATTTTACATGGAGCGACTGCCTATCTGACCTCCACAACCCAGTAACCTGGTAATACAATACAATACAATACAATACTTTTATTTCAGACATAGTCCATAGGGTTAGTAACAATTTTCCTTAATATCTAGTGTTAGTAAGTACGGGCACAGATTAACAATAAATTAAATTAAATTAAAATTCAGCGTGGAGCTCCAACCACCTCCGCAACATCGGGGAATCCCACCGATCAGTGAACACACTGAGCATACTGTTGGTGCTGCCGCGAGCACGCGACATCAGGGATGCACATCTCTTTCTAATGATGGCGGCAAAACTATCAATGTTACTATCTGCGAACATCCCTGACGCACTACAACGCCACGGCAGCCGCAGCAGTACCCTCAGTGCATTATTATATTGAACGCGTAGGTCGCTGTATGCCCGCTGAGTGAAGCTGACCCACAGGCTGCACGTGTAGAAGGACTGACAGACGACTGTAATACGATACCCGTAAGTAAAACTGGTTGTCAGACTTTCGGGCTTCCTACGACCCGTAACGACTGTCAAAGATCCACGAATGACAGCCGGAAGCAACGGTTTAATGTGCTTTCCGAGGCACGGAGGAGTCTCGGTATGTAAAGATGGTCAACCATCCACTGACCAACCCCGGCAAGCGTAGCTTAACCTGATGGATCGACCCGTGCGGCTGTTATTACTTAGCCACGAGCTCCTGAGTTCAGTTCTGTGCGCCCTATAGTGTGTATTATTTATTCCTTGTGTACTTATTTATGTTATTATAATGTACAAATAATAGTACATATATTATGCAATTAGTGAATAAAGGACGGATTTAAAGCGAGGGCCATAGATGAATCACGAGCGTAGCGAATAATTCAAGTGTTAGAATCCTGAGCGACGCGAGTGATTCATGGCCCTCGATATAAATCCGTTTTATTCAAGAGTTGCATACTATACTTTATACCATGACTACGAGAAAAAGAAAGATTTAAGTGAAAATAGACATATAATGAAGAAAAAGGAAAGTTGAATTGGCTTTGATGTAAACCAGCCGTGATTTTTTGGGTAGCAAGTTTTCCACTATATCGGCCGCCCTCTCTTTCATAAACTCAGGTGTTAACACAGGTGTTAAGTCAGGTTAGGGTCAGGTGTTAATCGATTAGAACAACACTAAACAAACACAAAATTAAACATTAAAGTAACACTAAACTTTGTGTTCGTACAACTTACAGTATTCAAAATAGCGCCAATTTACTAAGGACAGCAAAGAACGCAAAACAGTTTTTATTCTAATGCTAAACTCCTTGTCGAAAATGTCGACCAATCAAATTGAATTTAGAACACATCAATATAGGTCGAATACACAGATTACACTTACACTAGATACGGCAAGCCACGACCAAGCGTGCCCTGCATGTTCGACTGTTCGTACTAAAAAAAGTCTGTTAGCTCAGTGACGCTTAGCGATTGAAACAATTCTGTTTACTTTGAGCACATCACTAAATGGCTGGGGTGAAGTTATCGTAGGTATAAATAGATGACACGTTCGGTTTTTATACTATCTAATAACATGCCGTATCTAGCCTAGGTACTCTAAATCTGTGGTCGAATATATTGGTGTGTTCCATTTTCAAACATCAAAACAGTGAGTAAAAGTGCTTTTTATTCACTGTTTTCAGTGAATAAAATAAGCTTTTTAGAGGGGGAATGGTATAAACATTTTTTTTTTTATAGTTTTTAATTAAGTTTTTTAGCGTAGGTTGGTTCTCTAAGCACAAGGTGAAGCCGACTCTTAAAATCAAACATTTGGCTAGATGCCTTCTGTGATCAAGGTAGAAGGCTTGGCCCCGTATTTGGTCAAATCTATTACTTCATTGATTGAAACCTCGACCATAAAGAAAAACTTCCATTTTTTTAGGTAAATACCATAAAAACTTATCGTTATGATTTGAATATTTAGTTGAATGTCGGCGAAAGTCCCGGCTGTCATTCGTGGATGTTTGACAGTCGTTACAGGTCGTCAAAAAGCCCGAAAGTCTGACAACTTGTCCTCATTTTTATTAAGTAATTAATAGAATCCATCTTACCAAGGGGTATCGTATTACCCAGTTACTGGGTTGTGGAGGTCAGACAGGTAGTCGCTCCATGTAAAATACTTTACCCAGTTACTGGGTTGTGGAGGTCAGACAGGTAGTCGCTCCATGTAAAATACTGGTATTCAGCTGCATCCGGTTAGACTGGAAGCCGACCCCAACATAGTTGGGAAAAGGCAGGCCGATTGATTGTCGGCGAAAGTTCCAAATGTCAAATGAACGAATAGTTATCGGATCGGGCAACTGTGTGTTATTATAATTATAAACATTGCGCAACTGGGTGTTATTATAATTATAAACATTGCGCAACTGGGTGTTATTATAATTATAAACATTGCGCAACTGGGTGTTATTATAATTATAAACATTGCGCAACTGTGTGTTATTATAATTATAAACATTGCGCAAGTATTCCTCGAATGGTTAGGCTGAGGAGTACTTATGGTCGCTACTCCACATGTATCGTGTGTGTTGGTTACCGCAATTTCGTATGACACGGATTTCCGCATAGCAAGGGAATACCTGATTGCATTATTTAATAATTTATTGTTAATAGGCCTTGTTCGTGGCATTTGAGATAATTCTGGTCCTATCGCGGTCGACAACGGTTCCGGCTGCATCTGGTGGAACTGACAAGAGAATGATTCTCTGGATTTTCCATGTGGAATATACTTGGGAAATAAACGTAACTGGCGAAATGTAGGTGTACTACAGGCATCTGTGCCCAACCCTTCGGGGAACACGCGTCATGTTATGCGATGTTATGTTGAAATAAAAAAAAAAAATCTTTTATTTTGAAATAATATTCTTTTTTTTTATTTACTGTTTGACCTTTTTTTGTTGTGTTAGGTTACCTACACAGCTCGGTCCTCGGTCTCGGTCGGTCGGTCGGTCGCTACTTCATTATTTTCTGTTTTGTTTTATTTGTGCATTAACCTACGCGTACCTCAAGTTACCTACCACAACTTTTTTGCCATTAATGCACCTCAACGACCTTAAAAAAAGGTACCTTTGTCCTAGTGTCGTAACTTCCATTTAAGGTATGTACGTAAGGGCTTACTTAACAAAGGCAACATAAGCACAGTAACTAGCCATTCTAATGTCTTATTAATTCTCTACCTCTCAGACCTTCGTCGTTGTTCAAGAAAAGTTAGGATTAGACATTTCCTTATACTCGTATCCATCCGCATGAACCACTTTTGTTCTTATGACATCAGAACACTTTATTTGTTTTCAAACTTGACATGTATAAAATCTAAATAATGCGTCACTTTAATATATTAGGTTATCTAGTTCAAGGGTGGTATTCATCTAGAATGGGCCATAAGAAGGCACTTCGTCGGTTCCCCAGCAAACAAGGCGCGTGTCCTTGGCCATGTCGACAGATTTGGTGTTCACGTGTATTTGAAAAGGAGTAAGTATTAATTGGTGTTACGTAAGAGTGCTCCTCACATGATCTGACCAAGAGTGTGTCTGGACTTCAACGAGTCGAATGCCGTAATTACAGACACAATTAAAAAGCCATTGTGTCTCGCGTGGATCCACGTTCCGGCACACGAAGGGTTAAAAGACACTTTGACCCCTGAGTTTGTTTCGCCATTTCTTCTCAGGGTAATCAGATAGGAAATGTCGACTTCATCTAGCTTATTTTTAATTTTTTTTAATATGACGTATAAAAGTGATTACGATATTCTGTTTACAAAATAAACAATTTCATTTCATTTCAGTCATTGTGACAAATGGGGATCAACCAAAATCATTGTGAAAAGGCTTTTTGGAAACGTACGACGTAAACAAGAAGAGCGTCGTCAAAAATAATACAGTAAAATCCCACACTAATATTATAAAGGCGACAGTTTGTGAGTGTGTGTGTGTTTGTTACTTCTTCACGCTCAAACGGCTGGACCTATTTGGATGAAACGTGGTATGTAGTTATCTTATACCCTGGATTAACACATAGAGGCTACTTTTATCCCGGTCTACGCACGTGAAACCGCGGGGCGTACCTAGCTAGTTATTATATATTAGCTCACAATACGTCACGTACGTTATTAAGAACTAGCTGCGCCCCGCGGTTTCTCCCGCGTAGACCAGGATCAAAAGTAGCCTATGTGTTAATCTAGGGTATAAGCTATCTAAATACCAAATTTCATCAAAATCGGTCCCGCCGATCGCGAAGAAGTAACAAACATACATACACACACACACTCACAAACTTTCGCCTTTGTAATATTACGAGTAGTGCTATGTGATTGTGTGCCAATTAATAATGTAAGCCTGTATTTAATAAGAGGTAATAACAGCCGCACGGGTCCATCGATCAGGTTAAAGCTCCACTTGCCGCGGTTGCTCCGTGGATGGGTGACCATCTTTACATACCAAGACCACTCCGTGCCTCGGAAAGCACGTTAAGCCGTTGGTCCCGGATGTCAGTCTTGGATCTTTGACAGTCGTTACGAGGCGTCAGAAGCCCAAAAGTCTGACAACCAGTCTTACCAAGGGCTATCGTGTTACCCAGTTACTGGGTTGTGGAGGTCAGATAGGCAGTCGCTTCATAAATACTGGTATTCAGCTGCATCCGCTTAGACTGAAAGCCTACCCCAACATAGTTGGGAAAAGCCTAGGCGGATTGTTTTTTTTTTATTGTGAAATAAAAAGTTGTTTTGAGACATATATTTTTGTGAAAATCCAGATGAATGACCTTCTTCTTAGGTTAATTATTTCTTCGTTTGCTTCCAACACATTTAGTTCCACTTAGGGCTGATTTTTTTATTGTAAAGAATAAATATGACAGTTTGACATAATATCTTCTATACAAAAGCTGTCAAACCATCATATTCATTCCATAAATAAAAGTTATCAATTGAAAAATTAGCCCTTAGAAACATAATCCGCCCTTTTAAGAACTCATCCCGAGCCTGCTACGCGCCTGCTACGGCGTAGCAGCTACGCGTGTGCTACAGGGATGGGCTACGAAAACGTAGTAAAGTAGATAGTACAGGGTTTATAAATTGTTTTTGTTTTATATTTCAGTTGTAACTAGCGAACCCGCCCGCACTCGCACGGGCGCGAGCTCCTAATATTACCTAAGAATAATAATAAATAAATAATAATAATAAATAAATAATAATAATATGTAGTAAAGAAAGGATATACAGGGTGTAAGGGACAGCCCTCCGCAAACTAACAGGGTGCATTCAGCTCCTCATTCTGAATCATATTCCACCGGAAATTTTCTCAGGAAAATTTTCATTTTTTCAATTTTTTTTTCAGTTACATTTTTATTATTTCAATGTAAAATTGCATTGTGTGTTCGCAGCACTCCATTTATGTAAAAAAAAAACTGCAAAAAAAAACAGCAAAAAAAAAACCAGCAATGGATGTTGAAATACTCTAACCAACGACGCGTGAAATCAGCTGTTCACTTTCTGTCTAGCTACAGAGTTCATCGAACTCACCGCATACCTATTACCTACCCCTTCCAACCAGTACTAGACGCTCCGATTTGTGCACAAAAACACAAACAAATCAGGTTTATTGGAGTCCCTTAAAGTTCCTGAAAAAATGTCATGTACCGGTCATCTTAGTATGACATACTGAATTCAAGGGCTGTCCCTTACACCCTGTATAGGGGATTGAATAATAAAAAGTTTGTATAGGGTTCCAGCAAAGAAAGAATTATAGGGGATTGAATGATAAAAAGTTTGTATAGGGTTCCATACGTTCGAATGAAAAACAGAATCCATAAAGGATCACTATCTATACATAATCTAATGGACGGATTAAGTTGGAATTTGGGACACATGAATTTCTGTGACCCCAACACAGACATGTAACGTAAACAAAATAATGTTGAATAAGTATAGGTAGGTATGGGGCCACTTTTAGGCGGAAAATAATAAAATTATAAAAAAAGTTTAGTCCGTGGATGGGGTGACCACCTTTACATACCGAGACTCCTCCGTGCCTCGGAAAGTACGTTAAGCCGTTGGTTCCGGCTTTTGGACCACGCACAACGTAGGGTTCCGTAGTTGAAAAGAATGTATCCTAAAAACAAACTTAATATTACTTACCTATTGTAATCCCAAAAAAAAAAAATTTTTCTGTCATAAAATTACAAATTAACAATATTCGGAATTTTTCCTTATTCTTGCTGTAAGACCTTGCTTCTTGCCAAATTTCATGATTTTAGGTCAACGGAAAGTATGTACCCTATAGGTTTTGATTTACTTGCGAGTATCAAAATATGTCGCATAAATGGCCGTATTTTTTTATTGCGTTAATTAGATTTTTTAGAGCTCCACGGGACCATTTGATATTAATTTCAACTTGATACCTTCACGCGTTCCTGTGAAACAGGGTCTTGACAGACTGACATTATACAGTCGGACAACGAACTGATCCTATTGTTTACTGATCTGCCAACACCAGCCAACACCATACAGTGACGACGTCGTGAAGCTCCAACCGGCCGGAATGCAGCGCTGACGGTGGCGCCTCTGGCGTGAATGTTTTGAATGTGTAACATTACAGTGAAGTGGGTGACTAATAGCACACCAATATGGAGAGCCGTGTGGATGGAACGTTTCAACTGTATTATTAAGTAACTAGCTGTGCCCGCGACTTCGTTCGCGTGCATGTCGGAAAACAATACATAATGTGTCGCTTAGATATGGTGTAGGTATCATTCCTCCCTATAAATGAAGAATCTTGCGATCTTGCCTGGTGGGAACCGCTACCTGGGGTTCTCTATCATAGCCCTGCAGTTACTGAGGTTTATGATAGCGGGGTTTAACACGTATTCGGACTGCTGGAAAGACAACGCGCCATTTCAAACTATCGTTTCGGAAAGAACGAATAGCGGGGTTTACACGTACCTACAGTTTGAACCACGGATCTGTGGACTGTGCTCCAAACCGCGGATGGATCTGTGCGGTTTGGACTGCGCATCAAATTGTCTTTCGTTTATACCGTGAACATCCATGTTTATGGAGGCAAAACTTTTAAAAATGATCGAAGTCCATAATTAGTTGACCACGGATAGCCAGTAATTTTCTTTGATTTCTGTACCAAATCACAGTACGTATACTTACTGTAAGTTATTGAGGAGTTCAATTGTCTGATCTTCACCATCTCTGGAGATAACTCTTTCAAACATAAGGTGTGTGACATACGGACGTACAGACGGACAGGACGTAATGATAAAACTTCCCTTTGTATGTACTATTTGGCTACGGAACACTAAAAACAGAAGAATTGAAAACTTCTTTCTTTTTAAGTCGGATATAAAGATGCCTCAAATAATCTCGACCTCTAGAGAGAAATCCAGGTCCAGAGACCGGAATTCCAGGACAGCATCTATTTTATGACTGAAAAAGTGTCACTCATCTGCGGAAAATCTTGACACCGTGTTCCATCTACAACATCACCTATCGGATACAGTGGTTAACTGGAAGCTCACTCTGCGTACAATAAATAAACTTACAAAGGGAAACACAGTTTGATTTTTTTTAAAAAGTGTGTGTGTCAGCTCTGACGACGACTGGCGTTTACTGCTTTTTTTTGTGCCGTTCCGACTTTCTATTTTTCGGTCAAAAAGCAACATTAAGGTGTTAAGGCGCTCGCCCCCCCCCCCTCTCACCCAACCTCTCAACCCTCCTCCTCTAACTCTCCTCTCAACCATATCTTACCACCCCCCCGGCTCTGTCACCCTCCCCTCTACCCTCACCGCATCCCCTTCCCCCTTCCTCCCCCTCACACCTCTTTACTGCTTCTCCCTCCCCCTCACCGCGTCCCCCTGCCCCGCCCCTCCCAAACCCTCCCCCTCACCTTCTCTGTGTATGAAAAGTTGATAGGATTATTATATCTGACATTGCATTCTTTTTCCACATCAGTTATTAGTATAATTAACTATCATCTTACAATTATATCCCATTTTTAGGGTTCCATACCTCAAAAGGAAAAAAACCGGTCAAGAGTAAGTCGGACTCGCGCACTGGGGGTTCCGTTCCGACTTCTGAAAAAGTGTGCTATTTAGAGACATCGTTTTATTTTTCCTGTTTTCTTTACATAAACTTCTATCACATACAATAATTTCAGATTTTTCTCTTTGCAAACTTCGCAGATAGGGGGGGGGACGGTATTTTTTTTACATTTTTCATCAAAAGTCGAAAACTATGCGGCCTAAAAAAATATTTAAAAAAATTTGAGAATGTGCAAACAGCGCTCTTTCATAATTATGATACCCCACATGCCCTAGTAGCCCCACTTTGAATTTTTAAGACCCCCTTTCAGTCGCTGTTGCAATAAAAATAAAAATATTTTTATTTCTTTCTTATTTGCATAATAGTTGAGTAAACGTCACCTAAAACTGTTACAAATTTCAAGTTGATACCATTAATAGTTCAGCTAATTTGCTCCGAATCTATTAACCCATTAAGTTAAAATTTGGTACACATAATTATGAATTTCTGTGACCCAAATGTGTCCGCGTTTGGGTAAAGTAAATAAATGGATTTTGAATATGGGGGTCACTTTTGTGGGGCAAAGAAGAAAATTAAAAAAAAAATGCAAACTCTACCGTGTGACATATCAGATGAAAGGGCTTAATTAATATGAGGGTCTCAAATAGGTATATATTTTTTTTATAATTTTAAAATAATTTAAAAAAAAGTTATTTCAGAAAATTGATGAAAACAGACCAATATAATCCTCTAATCTCCCCGAAACTACTGAGCCTAAAGTAAGTAGATTACAGGAAAATCTATAAGAACTCTGTGGTCATAAAATAACATGGTAAATCTCTCAATACTGTGAGTACAAACTTACATTTACAGTTGGAATATATGGGAGAATATGTTTTCCAACTACAATGTTAAGTTTGTCCTTGGGATAAATTCATCCCAACTACGGAAACCTTCACTGTGCGTGGTCCAACACGCCCTTGGCCGGTTTTTTACATTTGAAATTCTTTTAGCGTTACTATCAACCACCAATAGAATCAATCTGCCTAGGCTTTTCAACTATGTTGGGGTCGGCTTCCAGTCCAACCGGATGCAGCTGAATACCTGTATTTTACATGGAGCGACTGCCTATCTGACCTCCACAACCCAGTTACTGGGTAATACGATACCCCTTGGTAAGACTGGTTGTCAGACTTTCGGGCTTCGGACGACCCGTAATTACTGTCCAAGATCCATGAATAACAGCCGCTACCAACTGCTTAAAGTGCTTTCCGAGGCACGGAGGAGTCTCGGTCACCCATCCACTGACCAACCCCGGCAAGCGTGGTAGCCACCATTATAAAGCGATTTTTATTTTTAGTACCATTTGTTATCAATAGATGTCGTTACGTGTATGAAGACACCGTAATGAAAAGGTTCTTCTTGAAAACTTTAAATTCATATATCTTTTGATAGACTCAAGCGATTGCGATGAAACAAAAACTAACTAATACTCTGAGTTACGCACAATATTTCAGTATAAAATTTAACCATATTGGTTTTGTACTTTTGACGTGATACTTGCACAAAAATTTATGAACTCTCACAGACAAACAGACAAACAGACAAACAGACAAACAGACAAACAGACAAAAATGACAAAAATGGTAGAAATGGCATCTGTTAGTGATTTTTTAACACCCCAACTATTTTTTTTTAAATATTCGCAATGTACAGAAACGCCTCGTCTACAGATTTATTATATGTATAGATTAATTGTTTCTGCAAAAATATTGTTAAAGGTCATTAAATCTTATAACTGCGTTGTAGCCTCAGTAGTACTTAATTCGTTTCCCATCCACCGCACACACTCGTCGCATAAATATACGAGATCTCCAAACATAAAGGACACCAAGCAGCCATAAATACCCCAGAAAAATCGCGGGGCTAGCAAGGTGCCCTAACACCTATAAGGGTTCCGTTTTTTTCCTTTTGAAGTACAGAACCCTATAAACAAATATGATCTATTGTCTATTCCCACTACTTAAAATAGATAACTGAAAATAAATGAGGAGTCCTTCTCCATTAGTGAAGTTTGAATCCAAATTATTAATATTTGTTTAGCTTCAACCAGCAGCACGACACAACAGTTTGTCATCAGTTCTTCACACAGCAGATGTTCGTAGCCGATGAAGGGTCATCGACCGCGGCGGCAATCATAATTATTTTGCTCAAATCAGTCATTTTTATTTTTGAAGTCTTGATTTAAATGATAAGATATCAAGGCATATTTTAATCTAAATGAAATTCCCAATTTAATTAACATATTTTATTGGATATCGATTAATAAAATAGAATATAGAATATTAGCATTGGTTAGTGATAAAATAATTAACTGAAGCATCTTAGTATTGTTTGTAAGTATTATTTAGCTAAATAAGTAAGTAATAAGGTTACTTAGTGTTTCCGCCCATTAGTCCAGGATGGACGCGCGAACCGCAACATGGCGGTCATCGGCTAGTTTTCCTAGTTTGCTATCAAAAATTAAAAGTGTAGCAGAAAAAGACTGAAATTGTAATTACCGAAAATGAAAACCTCTGTCACATAATGTTTCGCTTTTAAAAGAGTGTCCGTGGAGTTTCTCGCCGCTCTTCTCCAGACAAAAAGGACTTTACCATTTGCGAACGGGTGTAGATTCATTGTTTTTAACTCAAACTTAAAACTGAACAATGTAAATTCTCAGTGAAACGAACTACTGCTCGTTAAGTAAGTGTTTGACAATGTTGGAATTGAAATAAATTATGCTTCAGCTTGAGTTAAGTCCTGTGTGTAATTGAAAAGAACCTACCTACCTACACTACATATCTACCATTAACGAAGAAAGACACTTAAGCCGGAGACTGATCAAAGACACGGCATTGTGTAGCATACATGTCTTATACAACGTGTAACGTTAAATGCGCAAAATCTCTTAAGGGGTCATTGTACTCATCATTATGAACAACTTTTACTATGGGACCAAAAATGAAATCGCGAAAAAAAAACAGCTGTTTGACGAATTATGCGAACATAAATGTACTGAACAGATGATTTTTTTTTTCGCGATTTCAGGTTTGGTCCCATAGTAGAAGTTGTTCATAATGATGAGTACAAAGTTATTAATAAAATAGATGAAAATTTACCATTCCCCCCTTATCTCCGAAACTACTGAGCCAGTATAAATGTACGTTGGGCCAAATCCGTGAATCCGTTTGTTCAAATTCATGGCCCACGTCTTGTGAAGGTACACAATGTTAAGGCTACGATGGGACTGACATACGCTATGCGTAAAAGCCCCCTTAAACAAATAAAGAAAAAAAAAACTAATATTTGAAAAAAAAATAGTCGAATAAGCCCAGCCGTTCTCGAGTTTTGCGCTTACCAACACATTTAGCCATTTTTTTTTATCCTAAACCACCCCAGTATTGAGGCGAACAAAACAAAAAAAAAATATTCAAATCGGTCGAGACAATTTCGAGTTTTTGTGAGACATTTTACACGTCCGTTTTTGGGTCACAGAAATTAATTATGTGTACCAATTTTCAACATAATCGGTCCATTAGATTCGAAGCAAAAATTGGCTGTGATGGACTGACAGACACACGAGTGATCCTATAAGGTTTCCGTTTTTTTCATTTTGACGTACGGAACCCTAAAAAGAAAAAAACTGTGTAGGTCTATGTAATTATGGCCACACCTGTGTAAAGCTCAGTAATGGTTGTACTGACGCAAATGACTACTAAACGACGCAGTGCTACGTATTATTTACTGAAGTACACTCATTACTATGTATTTATTTAAATGTATTTCACAGGTTTGTTTGCCAGACAACAAAAACTTCTAACGTCACACTTGTGTTCCTCAAAAGCGTTCCACACACTTTCACCTGCTATACAATAGAATAGAATAGAATAAGACATTTATTTCAGACATAGTCCATAAATTGTTATTAACACAAAAAACCTGAATGCTATTGAAATGAAATTGTTTATTCTGTAAATAGGATATCGAAATCACTTTTACACGTCATATTTTTTTCTTTTTTTTTAAATAAGCTAGATGAAGTCGACATTTCCTATCTGACTACTCTGAGAAGAAATGGCGAAACAAACTCAGGGGTCACAGTCTCTTTTAAAGTCCAGACATAATCTTGGTGATAATCTTGGTGAGGACCATGTAGATCCATTCTGAAATGGTCTTTTCAGGAAAGAACCATACAAATGTGAGTAGACCTGTCCAGTCAGTGCAAGCATTTGTCAACAACCGTGTAGCTCAACTCAGTATTGTTGGTACATACAAAAACAAAGCCACAGAAAGAAATAAAGATAAAAATCACAAAGCGGCACCGCACAGGAGTGCCAGTTTACGGCAAGCCCTGCACTGACCCCCACAGTGCGCAGTCGCATCCAGTGCCGCCACATAACGCGACCCCCACAGTGCGCAGTCGCATCCAGTGCCGCCACATAACGCGACCCCCACAGTGCGCAGTCGCATCCAGTGCCGCCACATAACGCGACCCCCACAGTGCGCAGTCGCATCCAGTGCCGCCACATAACGCGACCCCCACAGTGCGCAGTCGCATCCAGTGCCGCCACATAACGGTGAGTCCCATTGCTATGTTATTAAGCTCCCTTACAAAAGGGAGCGCCTTTAAACCGATAAAATATTTATTTATTTATTTATATAATTATTCATTTAATGCACAATGTACACACAGTTACAGGCTATGTGTGACCGATTTACATTTTTCACCAAGATAAAATAGTAATTTACTGTAGCGTAGCGACCTCTGTCGTTGGGTGGAGGAGGAAATGATGTGATTTGTGTCGTTCATTTGCGCTAGTCGCTGATAGATGGCGCTTGCGTTTGTGAATGAATCTCTTACGAGTGCCCATTGATTATTTGATAGTAGTTATCGCTCCTCGACGCCAGAGGGCCGCTTTTATGAATGGGCCATTGTGTATTTATCAATGGCCAGCGTAGTTATCGCTCCTCGACGCTAGGGGAAGCACTGTAGAATACGTTGGAACATTCTGGAAACTTCTAGAACCGGAAGTGGTCGTAAATGTTAATCCTTTTCCGCCCACTCTTAAATTTAGATAGTTAGTCCGCTTTCAGAGCTACTATGGTGAACAAGTTTTCGTAATGTTCTAGCGCGTAGTTTGTAGAGGGTCGGTAATTATTTAACCAAAGCCATGTTTGCCTATATCAGTGCGTGTAATTAATTAGTTTGTTAGCTATGGAATACCGACAATAAATCGGGTAATAACGAGTCGTGGTTTTATTATTCGATTTAGTCCTCTGTCCTCAACACTATGCTTATGACTAAAGAGTACAGACCCCGTTGGGGCGCAGCACGATAACTTAACACTAACATTGTAAATTGGAACATTATTGGTATTACATTAAAATTAATTAATTAAATAGTATATATGTTAGTATAATAATTATACTAACATATTTTATCGGTTTAAAGGCGGTTTAATTTTTTATTATGCAGTGCATTCAGTCAGATTGGAACGAATACAAAGAAAATTCACGAGATAAGTACTTATGTTACAAATTAAAAATCCCTTGTATGAGTTATAATGAACGATGTGCTCGATTCCATTTACTTCCACTTGTAACTCGGAGAAATATATAATTATCTGACATACGGTTCCTAGTGAAAATAGCTCGCACAAAGATTGTATGTCCTCAACTTGTTTCCGCTGTCTCTGAATGTTCCACCTCGGCATTCCCGTTTGAGAGATATCCTCCATGCGCCTTACGCTCGCACAAATCACCGTTGTAATTCCTTTATGATTCGCTCAGTTCAGTCGTTTAACAGAAGTTTATTGTAAGGAACGAACACCTCTCAATTGATCTGTCTGTAAGCAGCTTAGCGTCCATCAGTACGGGGCCTCAAGACTGCTATTACAATAGTGTCAGAATGGTCTATCATTGATTTCATAATTGTTGATTTTGACAAGTTTGGTAATCTACTAATATAATAGCGTCATAATGGCGTCATTATGACTTTCCAATGGTCAACCACTGACACTCCATTGTAAGAAATTATGAATTTAGCAGATTACGAACTTTTAGCAAAATGACAATGCAGTGATAATGGGATCGTGTTGGAATGTAAAAAATAGCAGACTTAGGGCCCTGTTTTAACTAAAAACTGTAATGTCTCTAATGCATCCTAATAATTGCGCATATGTATTCTTGCCTATGCTGGTACTTAATGTACCTAATTGTTATTTTAGTGCTTTATTACTAGTTTCGGCCCCGACAGACGTTGTCCTGTCTGAACGAACCTAGAACCCGACTGCAGCGCCACCTACCGGGTTCAATTGTGTTTTCAAACCATCCAGGAACCTATTCAAATATACACACAAAATTTCATCTAAATCGGTCCAGCCGTTGTTATACCACGTTTTATCCGTTTTTTTAAAAGTATCCTATGTCCGTCTCCTGGTGCTAAGTCCCCACCAATTTTCAGCCAAATCGGTTCAGCCGTTCTTGAGTTACAAATAGTGAAACTAACACGACTTTCTTTTATATGTATAGATATATAGATGAATAGTTAATCGATCATAAAAATTGTACAACTTTACTCCATTGCGAACTGTGGAGGCTTGTACATGGCTTGTCGTGAATAACCTCACTGTTACTTTTGTATTGATAGCTGTAAGCCACACAAACAAAATTAAATAAAATTAAAAATTGTTTTCTTTAAATTCGGGTAAGGGAGTAAACGGCGTTTCCAATCATTTATTTAGATTAAATCTGACGGACCACAAAGCTAAGTCGCTCTTGTATGTTCAAGTCCGTCCTTATGAGGTAGGCAGGAATCCAGGCCATTTGTAAGATTTTCACGCTTAGTTTGTCTGATATGTATACAGAATGTTTATTTTAAGGTGTCAAGCCAGTGCGAGCTGATAGCAGAGTACCATACCTTTCGATTTAACCCCCAAGTATGTTCTACGATTTTTTGTACTTTTCGAGTTTAAATCGTTAGGTTATACTCTGCTATCAGCTCGCACTGGCTTGACACCTTAAAAGAAACACTCTGTATATCCACTGCTCTAGCGGGGCGGTATGCTATGTTTATATGTGCACTGAGGTCCATTGCCCTAGCTAGGTGCATTTCAAATTCTAACTCCCCTTTTTACAAGCCCGTACAGAGCTGGGAAACAACGTCAGTAGTGTCCTTGCTACTACGAGCACATAGGTGAAACGGAGGAGTCCAGTGGCACTTCTACTTCCCTTGTGGTACCTTCCAGCAGACTGGAGGGTACCACAAGGGACGTATGCGTCGCCTGGATGTGTGGCGTGGAGGTCCGGAACAAGGCAAAACAATGTGCATTGTACTGGTGTGTCATCATCATCACCCACAGCCCCACTTCACAGTGGCGGCGTAAAGGGGGGGCGGTGGGGGCGGTCCGCCCCGGGTGCCAAGCATCAAGGGGTGACAACACGGTGACAAAGAAATGCCAACTTTGTCGCGCAGATAGTAGCCGCTAGCGCATCGCGGGCAGAAGGGACACTCCTGAAAGAGTGCACCCCACTCTTTCAGGAGTGTTAGTTCAAGTGTAACATTTTTCGGAACAGTAGAAAGAGTTTACACGCTCTTTTCGTCATCCACACATAGATGGGAAATTCTAATGAAAAGTGTAGGCGTATCGGTCAAAAGACTAGTAGAGACAAGATGGAGTGCTCATCACGATGCTGTTAAGTCACTGAAGAATAATTTTGAGAAACTTGTATCAACACTCGAAGATATGTGTGATCCCAGAAGCAGCAGAGAAAACGTCGATACAAGAGAAGCAGCATCCACACTCTAACCAGCTTTGTGTGACTTCAGTTTTTTAACCGACTTCAAAAAAGGAGAAGGTTATCAATTCGGTTGTATTTTTTTTTTTGTATGTTTGTTACCTCAGTACTCCGTCATTTATGAACCGATTCGGAAAATTCTTTTTTTATTTGAAAGGGTATACTTTCAGATTGGTCCCATTTTTATCAAAATCCAGTTCTGATAATGGGATCTATGAGGAATCGAGGGAACTCCTCAAATATTATAGGCATACATATAGCGATTTTGGTATGTTCATCAACAAATCAAGCGTTTGCATTCAAAAAGTATCATCTCGTGATGTGGAACTGATGAAGATGACCACAGATGGCAATGGGAACTCCTCAACGATGCTAGGTATTTCACGGGTGGCAATAAGATATCTCGATTAAAATAGTTAAGCGACTATGACGAAGCTTTAAATAAATGGTTCTTATGAAAATGTTACCATTGAACCGATCTGATGAAGAAGCCGAAAGGTAGGATCGGAACTCAGTAATAAAACAATGTATCCTAGCCGTGTTTGGGCTTATTGGAATTGTCGTGAGGTGCACTCTGGCTATAAATGATTTAATGGTAACTATATGCCGCTTCAAATTGCGCTACTTGAGTTGTATGTTATGTGTGGCCTTGATTGTCAGAAGGCAGATTTCGTAGCCTCGTTATCTACGTCAACTAAAACTACGCCTACCAAACTTCTGACACGACTTAGCGCGACGTATTTGCCTTTTTGCAAAGTTTTTATTTGAAATGGTATACTCCTGAGATGGTCGCATAAAAATATCTTCAAGTTCTGATAAGTGGCCTTTTGAGTTAGCTTCAATAATTTAATACGTATTTGTCCCATTTAGTCTATGTGGATGATGGTCCTCTAATTTATAAGTATTGCAGAGTGTTATTCAGATTTGTGTGGGGTAGGCACCACTAAAAAGTGAAAAATAATAACTTTTTACAAAAAAAAAACAACCGACTTCCAAAAAAACACTACAAAGTGAAAAATAACTTTAATTTCGGAAGTCGGTGGCAAAAAAAACGAAAGTAAATAAAAAACCAAAGACACCGACTTCCAAAATTAAAGTTATTTTTCACTTTGTAGTGTTTTTTTGGAAGTCGGTTGTTTTTTTATGCTACCTCTCTTTTTGGTGTGAAATCCTAGAAGAAGTTAATCAGACACAAAAGTATATCCAAACATCTGGGCTATCAATGGAAAAAATCAAAGCCCTAAAATTTTTTCTTCATACTCAACATATCCAAATAGTGGAAAGAGCTAATAGTCCTACGCAACTGAAAAATGTGAGGACTTGGATATTTCCGTTGAAAGAAGAGGAAGGAGGAGATTTCGAAAACGAATGGCAGGAGAAATGTCCCAAGACGTTGGACTAACATTGCCAGAAGAGTTGCATAGAGCTATGTTAGAATGTCTTGATAGATTTTACGAAGAACTAGAGCATCGCTACAAAGCAATGGATGACATTCTCATAACATTTGGTGATGTTCAGTCTGAAACTCTACTTACGTCAACAGAAGAAGAACTTCGTGATATAGTTCCAAATCTTACAAAAATCTATGATGAATTTTCTGCAGAGGACATTATTTTGGAGATTTTACGACTGAGGCGCCACTTGGAAGCCGCCAGCATTTCTCTTCAAGAAGCGATCCAATGGACTACCTTGGAGCTTCTGAAATTTATTGTAAAATGGGACTATTCTGAGTCTGTTCCAAGTCTAGCTCTATGTCTAAGATTTTTTTTAACTATTTGTGTTTCGGTGGCTACTTGTGAAAGAAGTTTCTCAAAATTAAAGTTATTAAAATCTTACTTAAGATCTACAATGAGCCAAACACGACTTTCCAGTCTATCCATATTGTCCATTGAAAAGGAGAGGAAAGTAAATTTTGATAATGTCATTGAGTATTTTAGCAAAATAAAGTCACGTAAACACGTTTAATATTTGTCGTTTTATTTTGAGGGTGCTCGATAGAAAGTCGCCCCGGGTGCCAACCTATGCTACGCCGCCACTGCCACTTCACCCACTGCTGGGCATAGGCGTCTCTTTTCTTGTGCCAATGCCCACGCTCCGTGCCAGCCTCATCCAGGTTTTGCCCGCGATGGCAAAGGTCGTCTGCCCGACTGGCCTCCGGACGACCGACATCTCATCTTCCAATCCTTGGACGCCACTCTTTCACAGCCTTACTTCACCTGTGATCACTGCGCCTTGCCAGGTGTCCTGCGCAACTCCATTCCATTTGATTTTCATAGACATTGAGTTCCATAGTACGCTTTTCCATGGCGGGGCAAGCGCAAACGCCTACGTGTAATATAAATCAACACATCATCATGAGATTGGTTGCTCTCATATTTCTGTTAGGCGTTAAGCATTCACTTTGGTAACGACTTTTAAAAATATTTTATCTGACAACTCTATCCCGAATCTTAATAAACTCGTATTTTATTTTTGTGAATCTATCTATCTATATAAATAAAAACAGAAGTCCTGACTGACTGACTGATTGACTGACTCATCAACGCCCAGCCCAAACCCTTGGACCTAGAAAGCTGACAGAGGTTCCCTTTATAATGTAGATAAGGAATAAGGAAAGAATTCCCGGTAGCAGGTTCCCACGCGATATTTTCCGACATCCGCGCGGGCGAAGCCGCGTCTGCACTCATAATTCTAGGTCACTAAAATGTAGAGGTACCTACACAATACTGACTCTACAACCATTCAGAAGTTCGTGTCGCGTTACATAAGTTTTGAATAAATATGAATGACGCAGCTCATTATTGTTTTAGTCAAATTAGTCGGTCTAGATTTCACTAGACGACCTAGCTTTCTTGAAATTATTTATTTTTCACTTACTTCGTCCTGCTTAGTTCTCGATTTGCAATCTAAGAAGTTATTCCCAGGCAATTTTCAAATTTTAAAAAGTCATCCGGTAGATGACTTGTTATACCGTCTTGAAAAAAAATAGGATATAAAATAATATGTGGCGGCATCTACATCGCCACATATGAACTACGCATCAATGACATGACGTCACGCAAACCTGCATCGCGCAATTAGAGTTTACCACGCGATTAGCATATATACAACGTCCCGACATCAACCGTCGGGCAGTGGCCCACCAGACACAATACCCGTCTGGTCGGAGGATCCTCCCTTTTCTATGGAGAATGAGTGAACTTTACACCCTGTTCCTCATGCCTCCAAAAATAGATAAATTTTTATTTATGAAAAAATTCAAAATTTCAATGACGTTTCGGAAAGATTATTCCAAATTAACATGCATTCGGCCATAACATTAATTCGTTACTGCTGTTTTGGCCCTGAATTAACATATTTCCTTCGCGCTTCCCATTTATGGAAGCACACTCACCTTTTAGACGAAATGGACAAAATTATCCGGCATACTTTAACTTTGATCTTAAATGTGGCCTTGGACGACCGTGCTTGGGCACAAGCTACTCCATCCGTATGGGAGGCCTCGGCGTCCGCAAAATTTCTAGTATTAGTTTACCGGCGTTCATATGCTTGGTCCACGGCGCAGAGAAATTAATCAGGAAAATCCTAGCCTCCACTACTGGTTAATTTTGATGTGCCTTGTTTCGCCCAGGCTATGGATGCCTGGAAACTCGCTTGCCCGAATTCAGACCCACCCGACAATCCATCTTCCCAGAGACGGTGGGATGAGCCGCTCTGCAGAGTAGTACAGAACAATTTCCTTGACACGTCTGCTACTACTGCGCAGCGTGCGCGCCTGCTTGCTGTGGGCAAGTGGGAGTCGGGTCTGTGGCTTCATGCGCTACCGTCGTCGAACATTGGCACTTTGTTCGACGACACTACTTGCCACCTCGCTGCTTCCCTGCGACTTGCAGCTCCTTCTTGTTCTCCTCATCGCTGTCACTGTGGCGAAGTTGTCAGTAGCCTCGGACACCACGGTCTGTCTTGCAGCCGAAGTGCGGGTCGCTTAGCGCGGCACGCTAACATCAATGACATCATCCGACGAGCCCTTGCCACCGTCGGCGTTCCAGCTGTATTATAACCCAATGGCTTGGCACGCGACGATGGCAAGAGACCGGACGGCATGGCTTTATTTCCACGGAAGGTGGGAAGGCCTTTAGTGTGGGACGCAACGTGTGTCGATACTCTTGCGCCATCCCATCTTCCTGGCTCGGCGTGCTGTGCTGGCACTGCTGCTGCGGCTGCGGAAAACCTCAAGCGGCGGAAGTATAGTAACCTTATCGGTAATTATATTTTTGAGCCCTTTGGGGTTGAAACCCTTGGGCCGTGGGGTCCGACTGCTCATAGTTTGTTTAAGGAAATCTCCAAACGGCTTGTTGACACTTCCCGTGATCCAAGGGCTGGATTTTACCTTGGCCAGAGGATTAGCATTGCCATACAACGTGGCAATGCCGCCAGTCTCTTGGGTACTCTACCAGTCGACAGCGATTTTTCGACGCCATATTTTAGTTTTTTATTAGTTTTAGTTTAAGATATTATATTTTTAAGTTATTTTAGCTTATTTTTAAGTATATTGAAATAAATATCTCATAAATAAATAAATATCCTTGGACATTTCACACAACGCCATCTAGTCCCAAGCTAAGCAACCTAATGCTTGTGTTATGGTAACGAGATGGCTGATAAACTACTTATATACATTTTTTTTTTTTGTAAATACAAATAATATATAATATAATAGGTGAACGGAGTAGAAGGCTATGGAATACCTAGTTTTTTTTCCTATCAATAAATACTACAAATTCGAACTTTTCATACTTACTAGAACAATAAAAAAATATTCTGAAAAAAATTAAAAAATCGTTAAAAAATATCGAAATTCAAATCATATGCAGTCAACCTGCGTATGATTGGAATTTCGATTTTATTTTTTTTTGTTTTTGAAAAAAAAAACTATGCCATAAGTTTCTACTCCGTTCACCAATTTGTTTGCCTATTTTTTTCAAGACGGTTAAAAAATTCATTCAGTATTAAACAATGGTGAGATTAGTGTCATAAGTCATAATCCTCCTACATTATACAAGAGGGTGCAGACTGTACACTGTTCAGTCACCAGTGGCTAGACGGGGCCAGTGTGTCAGGCAGAACGCTGACGTAATGACGTAATGCTAGCTCAACGGACTTGCGGCGGATAGGCAAGGTGATCCTGACAGCGGGGTATAGCGCTCATAGATACTCGTAGCGGATAGGCGAGGTGATCCTGACAGCGGGGTATAGCGCTCATAGATACTCGTAGCGGATAGGCGAGGTGATCCTGACAGCGGGGTATAGCGCTCATAGATACTCGTAGCGGATAGGCGAGGTGATCCTGACAGCGGGGTATAGCGCTCATAGATACTCGTAGCGGATAGGCGAGGTGATCCTGACAGCGGGGTATAGCGCTCATAGATACTCGTAGCGGATAGGCGAGGTGATCCTGACAGCGGGGTATAGCGCTCATAGATACTCGTAGCGGATAGGCGAGGTGATCCTGACAGCGGGGTATAGCGCTCATAGATACTCGTAGCGGATAGGCGAGGTGATCCTGACAGCGGGGTATAGCGCTCATAGATACTCGTAGCGGATAGGCGAGGTGATCCTGACAGCGGGGTATAGCGCTCATAGATACTCGTAGCGGATAGGCGAGGTGATCCTGACAGCGGGGTATAGCGCTCATAGAAACTCGTAGCGGATAGACGAGGTGATCCTGACAGCGGGGTATAGCGCTCATAGATACTCGTAGCGGATAGACGAGGTGATCCTGACAGCGGGGTATAGCGCTCATAGATACTCGTAGCGGATAGGCGAGGTGATCCCGACAGCGGGGTATAGCGCTCATAGATACTCGTAGCGGATAGGCGAGGTGATCCTGACAGCGGGGTATAGCGCTCATAGATACTCGTAGCGGATAGGCGAGGTGATCCTGACAGCGGGGTATAGCGCCCATAGATACTCGTAGCGGATAAGGCGAGGTGATCCCGACAGCGGGGTATAGCGCTCATAGATACTCGTAGCGGATAGGCGAGGTGATCCTGACAGCGGGGTATAGCGCTCATAGATACTCGTAGCGGATAAGGCGAGGTGATCCCGACAGCGGGGTATAGCGCTCATAGATACTCGTAGCGGATAGGCGAGGTGATCCCGACAGCGGGGTATAGCGCTCATAGATACTCGTAGCGGATAGGCGAGGTGATCCTGACAGCGGGGTATAGCGCTCATAGATACTCGTAGCGGATAGGCGAGGTGATCCTGACAGCGGGGTATAGCGCTCATAGATACTCGTAGCGGATAGGCGAGGTGATCCTGACAGCGGGGTATAGCCCTCATAGATACTCGTAGCGGATAGGCGAGGTGATCCCGACAGCGGGGTATAGCGCTCATAGATACTCGTAGCGGATAGGCGAGGTGATCCTGACAGCGGGGTATAGCGCTCATAGATACTCGTAGCGGATAGGCGAGGTGATCCTGACAGCGGGGTATAGCGCTCATAGATACTCGTAGCGGATAGGCGAGGTGATCCTGACAGCGGGGTATAGCGCTCATAGATACTCGTAGCGGATAGGCGAGGTGATCCTGACAGCGGGGTATAGCGCTCATAGATACTCGTAGCGGATAGGCGAGGTGATCCTGACAGCGGGGTATAGCGCTCATAGATACTCGTAGCGGATAGGCGAGGTGATCCTGACAGCGGGGTATAGCCCTCATAGATACTCGTAGCGGATAGGCGAGGTGATCCTGACAGCGGGGTATAGCGCTCATAGATACTCGTAGCGGATAGGCGAGGTGATCCTGACAGCGGGGTATAGCGCTCATAGATACTCGTAGCGGATAGGCGAGGTGATCCTGACAGCGGGGTATAGCCCTCATAGATACTCGTAGCGGATAGGCGAGGTGATCCTGACAGCGGGGTATAGCGCTCATAGATACTCGTAGCGGATAGGCGAGGTGATCCTGACAGCGGGGTATAGCGCTCATAGATACTCGTAGCGGATAGGCGAGGTGATCCTGACAGCGGGGTATAGCGCTCATAGATACTCGTAGCGGATAGGCGAGGTGATCCTGACAGCGGGGTATAGCGCTCATAGATACTCGTAGCGGATAGGCGAGGTGATCCTGACAGCGGGGTATAGCGCTCATAGATACTCGTAGCGGATAGGCGAGGTGATCCTGACAGCGGGGTATAGCGCTCATAGATACTCGTAGCGGATAGGCGAGGTGATCCTGACAGCGGGGTATAGCGCTCATAGATACTCGTAGCGGATAGGCGAGGTGATCCTGACAGCGGGGTATAGCGCTCATAGATACTCGTAGCGGATAGGCGAGGTGATCCTGACAGCGGGGTATAGCGCTCATAGATACTCGTAGCGGATAGGCGAGGTGATCCTGACAGCGGGGTATAGCGCTCATAGATACTCGTAGCGGATAGGCGAGGTGATCCTGACAGCGGGGTATAGCGCTCATAGATACTCGTAGCGGATAGGCGAGGTGATCCTGACAGTGGGGTATAGCGCTCATAGATACTCGTAGCGGATAGGCGAGGTGATCCTGACAGCGGGGTATAGCGCTCATAGATACTCGTAGCGGATAGGCGAGGTGATCCTGACAGCGGGGTATAGCGCTCATAGATACTCGTAGCGGATAGACGAGGTGATCCTGACAGCGGGGTATAGCGCTCATAGATACTCGTAGCGGATAGACGAGGTGATCCTGACAGCGGGGTATAGCGCTCATAGATACTCGTAGCGGATAGGCGAGGTGATCCCGACAGCGGGGTATAGCGCTCATAGATACTCGTAGCGGATAGGCGAGGTGATCCCGACAGCGGGGTATAGCGCTCATAGATACTCGTAGCGGATAGGCGAGGTGATCCTGACAGCGGGGTATAGCGCTCATAGATACTCGTAGCGGATAGGCGAGGTGATCCTGACAGCGGGGTATAGCGCTCATAGATACTCGTAGCGGATAAGGCGAGGTGATCCCGACAGCGGGGTATAGCGCTCATAGATACTCGTAGCGGATAGGCGAGGTGATCCTGACAGCGGGGTATAGCGCTCATAGATACTCGTAGCGGATAAGGCGAGGTGATCCCGACAGCGGGGTATAGCGCTCATAGATACTCGTAGCGGATAGGCGAGGTGATCCCGACAGCGGGGTATAGCGCTCATAGATACTCGTAGCGGATAGGCGAGGTGATCCTGACAGCGGGGTATAGCCCTCATAGATACTTGTAGCGGATAGGCGAGGTGATCCTGACAGCGGGGTATAGCGCTCATAGATACTCGTAGCGGATAGGCGAGGTGATCCTGACAGCGGGGTATAGCGCTCATAGATACTCGTAGCGGATAGGCGAGGTGATCCTGACAGCGGGGTATAGCGCTCATAGATACTCGTAGCGGATAGGCGAGGTGATCCTGACAGCGGGGTATAGCGCTCATAGATACTCGTAGCGGATAGGCGAGGTGATCCTGACAGCGGGGTATAGCGCTCATAGATACTCGTAGCGGATAGGCGAGGTGATCCTGACAGCGGGGTATAGCGCTCATAGATACTCGTAGCGGATAGACGAGGTGATCCTGACAGCGGGGTATAGCGCTCATAGATACTCGTAGCGGATAGACGAGGTGATCCTGACAGCGGGGTATAGCGCTCATAGATACTCGTAGCGGATAGGCGAGGTGATCCCGACAGCGGGGTATAGCGCTCATAGATACTCGTAGCGGATAGGCGAGGTGATCCTGACAGCGGGGTATAGCGCTCATAGATACTCGTAGCGGATAGGCGAGGTGATCCTGACAGCGGGGTATAGCGCTCATAGATACTCGTAGCGGATAAGGCGAGGTGATCCCGACAGCGGGGTATAGCGCTCATAGATACTCGTAGCGGATAGGCGAGGTGATCCTGACAGCGGGGTATAGCGCTCATAGATACTCGTAGCGGATAGGCGAGGTGATCCTGACAGCGGGGTATAGCGCTCATAGATACTCGTAGCGGATAGGCGAGGTGATCCTGACAGCGGGGTATAGCGCTCATAGATACTCGTAGCGGATAGGCGAGGTGATCCTGACAGCGGGGTATAGCGCTCATAGATACTCGTAGCGGATAGGCGAGGTGATCCTGACAGCGGGGTATAGCGCTCATAGATACTCGTAGCGGATAGGCGAGGTGATCCTGACAGCGGGGTATAGCGCTCATAGATACTCGTAGCGGATAGGCGAGGTGATCCCGACAGCGGGGTATAGCGCTCATAGATACTCGTAGCGGATAGGCGAGGTGATCCTGACACCGGGGTATAGCGCTCATATATACTCTTAGCGGATAGGCGAGGTGATCCTGACACCGGGGTATAGCGCTCATATATACTCTTAGCGGATAGGCGAGGTGATCCTGACACCGGGGTATAGCGCTCATAGATACTCGTAGCGGATAGGCGAGGTGATCCCGACAGCGGGGTATAGCGCTCATAGATACTCGTAGTGGATAGGCGAGGTGATCCCGACAGCGGGGTATAGCGCTCATAGATACTCTTAGCGGATAGGTGAGGTGATCCTGACCGCGGGGTATAGCGCTCATAGATACTCTTAGCGGATAGGCGAGGTGATCCTGACAGCGGGGTATAGCGCTCATAGATACTCGTAGCGGATAGGCGAGGTGATCCTGACAGCGGGGTATAGCGCTCATAGATACTCGTAGCGGATAGGCGAGGTGATCCTGACAGCGGGGTATAGCGCTCATAGATACTCTTAGCGGATAGGCGAGGTGATCCTGACAGCGGGGTATAGCGCTCATAGATACTCTTAGCGGATAGGCGAGGTGATCCTGACCGCGGGGTATAGCGCTCATAGATACTCTTAGCGGATAGGCGAGGTGATCCTGACAGTGGGGTATAATAGCGCTCATAAGATACAGAGATACTCGTAGCGGGACGAATTAATGACGAACCTTGTCACATGTTGTTTGTGTCTGAATATTAATGACCTCTCTTCAACCAGTACATTAATGACCTCACAGTCGAGCTCAGTAGCATGCGTGTTGATTGTCAGGTTGGTGGTGTCAGTGTCAGCTATGCGGACGTCATGGTGCTGCTGGGCCCGACTGCAGGATCTATTGCAGAGAGTAGAAAGTATGCGAGGACTGTGCTGCTGCGCATGGACTCGTGTACAACGTTAAAAAATGTGTGTACATGGTAAATGCACAGACTATGCATCTAATCTTAGCCTAAAACCAATTAACCGACTACTTACCGAGGACCTTAAAGATAATATAGATATTGAGAGGGAGCGCAGGGCACTGGCGGTCCCAGGTCATGTGTGGGTACGTACGGCAGATTCTCCCGCCGTACCGACCAGGTCAAGATAACGCTATTCAAGGCATATTGTCAGGGTCTGTACGCCGGGGGTCTATGGATCAGCTACACCAAAAGATCGCTAGATGTCTTGCGCGTCCAATACAATAATATTTTCAGACTAGACTGCCCCGCTTCTGTAGTGCATCAGAAATGTTTGCACAGAATCGAACTGACATGACTGATCCGCATTCTTAATAACTAGAACCCGGGGCAGTAGCAACAACATTCTGAAAACAGTATCAGAGAGTTTCTATTCTCCCATTTTGAGGCAGCTTGTGGAGAGGATGGCCAGGTGAGAAACTTGGACCTTACTTGGTCATCTTCTGTACAAATCGCATCAGTGGTATCTAGAACCCGGGGCAGTAGCAACAGCATTCTGAAAACGTTGTCAGAGAGTTTCTATTCTCCCATTTTGAGGCAGCTTGTGGAGAGGATGGCCAGGTGAGAAACTTGTACCTTACTTGGTCATCTTCTGTACAAATCGCATCAGTGGTATCTAGAACCCGCGGCAGTAGCAACAGCATTCTGAAAACGTTGTCTGAGAGTTTCTATTCTCCCATTTTGAGGCAGCTTGTGGAGAGCATGGCCAGGTGAGAAACTTGTACCTTACTTGGTCATCTTCTGTACAAATCGCATCAGTGGTATCTAGAACCCGCGGCAGTAGCAACAGCATTCTGAAAACGTTGTCTGAGAGTTTCTATTCTCCCATTTTGAGGCAGCTTGTGGAGAGGATGGCCAGGTGAGAAACTTGTACCTTACTTGGTCATCTTCTGTACAAATCGCATCAGTGGTATCTAGAACCCGGGGCAGTAGCAACAGCATTCTGAAAACGTTGTCTGAGAGTTTCTATTCTCCCATTTTGAGGCAGCTTGTGGAGAGGATGGCCAGGTGAGAAACTTGGACCTTACTTGGTCATCTTCTGTACAAATGCTTCAAACTATAAGTTCAATATTACCTCTAATAATAATATTACTTACTAACACTAGCTATGAGGTATTACTAACACTATTATGGATCGTTGTTGACCGAATTAATAAAATTTTGATTTGATTTGACAACACCCGTCTGTTCGGAGGATCCTCTCTTGTCAATGGAGGATGAGTGAACTTTACACACTGTTCCTCATGCCTCCATAGTCCCGGCTGTCATTCCTAGATCTTTGACAGTCATTACGGGCAGGTAGAAGCACGAAAATCTGACCACCAGTCTAACCAAGGGGTATCATGTTACCCAGTAACTGGGTTGCGGAGGTCAGATAGGCAGTCGCTGCCAGTGAGCAACCCGCCGCCCGCTGGCAGGGCCACCTCTCTCCTAGGAGCGCCTAGAGTGTGTGCGAATGTGTGCTAATATAATTACGCGCGACGTCACTATTAGCACAACCGGTCACCGCTCCGCTGCATGTGGGTACACCTACTTGTACTGACTGTTAGAGGATTACTGCTACTTAGTCCCGGGGAAGTTCTCACGCACGCATGTTGTGGAGCAATATTACAAAAGCGGTTTGGGGTGCATTAGAAATCCAGCGCCGGCGCACCCCGGGCAGTCAGGTACGCCTGCAGCTAACAGCTAGCTTACCGACTTGTACAGTTGGACTTTTCAGATAGTAAGCAGAATGAATCATGATAGAAGCAGGAAATAGTAACTGCTGAATTCGCAGACTTCTTCTATGTAGGAAATACCAGAAGGTACAACTGTTATTGTGGCTTGGTTATTTGAAGTCAATCAATCTGCCTAGCCTAGTCTAACTGAATACCAGCATTTTACATGGAGCGACTGCCTATCTGACCTCCACAACCCAGTATCTGGGTAATACGATACCCTTTGCTTAGACTGGTTGTCAGACTTTCGGGCTTCTGACGACCCGTAACGGCTGTCAAAGATCCACGAATGACGGCCGGGACCAACGGCGGGTCTCGGTATGTAAAGATGGTCATCCATCCACTAACCAGCTGTTATTACTTAGCCGCGAGCCTGGCTCAGTTGCTTGAAGTAGAAGTAAGTAGGTATATAGGTAGCTCTAGTGTGGGTCCAGTGTTCCACATTGCGTACCCATAGATGAATTGTTTGCTTTATTACTTGTCAAAGGTACTAATTGAACAAACAAGTAGGAATTACTACTTAGTAGTCGGTGGTCCACAGAACCGCTGATGAATTAATATTAATATTATGGTAATTAGAAGTATGACGACACTAGCAGCATGTAGTGTAGGTATTAGCCTCTTGCAGGACCTAACAGGTAAGTGGTATTATGTAAGGAAAACTTTCCCTCAGCCAATACTTGCTCTCATTTAAACAAGTTAGGAAGATCGCCCCGACTTTGTTTAAATTAAATTAAATTAAAATTCATTTATTTCAGGTCATTGACCCATATTAAACACAAAAACTCAATTCAAAATAAAAACTGATTAAATATGTATTAATTAATGTCTAATAAATAATGTCAGTAATAAATAAATAATGTCAAAGTTAATATAATGTCAAAGTTAATAATAAGTAATTGTTTAGGTTTTGTAGTACTTTTTAAGGATGAACTGTTGATTTCCAGCGGGGTGAAAAATTTAAAAAAAAAGTAAAAGCAAAAGTTTTTTTTATTTGGAACAAAAACAAATGGAGATAATCACAATGAAAACTATGATAGCTGCAAAAGTTAAAAACTGAGTCGCAGCCATCAACGCCCGTCTAACCATAAGAAACACAAATGTTAATCCAGACTTAACTATAAAATGCACACACAAAAAAAAATGGATAAAAAATTTGAAGCATGAAGACTCTTTGATTTGTTATCCATCACACTTATTGCTGATTTGATTCTTCCCAGAGAGCATGTCCGAGCTCCAGAAATGTAAACATTGTAGGTCGATTATTGTTACGATAGCTATGTAGAGTGATGAATTCGGAGTAACAGCCAGTGTTATCAAAACTAGCCGATCAGTCTCGGAGCTCACACAGATAGACAGACACAGCCAGTGCTTTCTAAATAGCCAGTGATAAGGAAATACAGCCGCTGACGCAACAGCGGTTATATAAGCGTGACTAGTCGGACCCTAGAGCTGGCGGAGTGTTAGTCCGTCGTGCTGCTGCCAGCTGCTGGTTACAATACGTATAGTTAGCTGTTTTATTTATTTATATTTGAATAAAGCATGGTGTACAAAGATGTTACATGATTTAAAGACGAGACCATACAAAGCATGCATAATAATTAACACTACTTATGTTTAAAGTATTCCATAATGCTATAATGGTTATTTATGCAACTGACGTAAAGGTGGGTTTATCACACTAGGCGAAGCCGAGTGTGATAATAGTATCACATGAGTGTTTTAATACCTAATTATGTACAGTTGCATACAAGACTTTATCTACATCCATGTTATCAATCCTCTATAAAAGGTTCTGAAACAGTTTTTTGCAATACTAATACTCGTAATGCCTGGGCCGCACACATCGCGATGACATTCGGGCGATAAACTTCGTCTTCGGTCTACAGCGAAGCTGCGCGGCCACATAGTGCGTGTTGTCAAGTTTATCGCGAAGTACGAGCGATGTACAAACGAATAAAACAAAATGGACGCCGCAGTTGCTCTGTATTTTATGGCAGCAAATAATTATTTTTTACATTTATGTCATGTAAAAAACAAATTAAAAGCAAGAAAAGGAGGAAGTGGATGATAACTATTCACAAATTAAGAACTATATTAGCTATATTATGCACTGTAGTTTAACTTAACACTTCCACTACGCACGAAGGGTGGGGGCCGACTGAAGTGTGGCCGCGCAAGCGAAGTTCATCGCGATAAAACGCTTTGATCTGCGAGAGTTTACCGACAGCGGAGCGAAGTCGTTGCGACTACGCACGAAGCTCCGAAGTATACGCGAATACTTGGCTACATACATCGCGATTACGCGAATCTTCGGGTTATCGCGATGTGTGCGGCCTAGGCATATCGAACATGGCGGCCGGCGTCATAGTATACGACGTGAATTCGAATAAGTTCTTTTTAGGGTTCCGTACCTCAAAAGGAAAAAACGGAACCCTTATAGGATCACTCGTGTGTCTGTCTGTCCGTCTGTCACAGCCAATTTGCTCCGAATCTAATGAACCGATTAAGTTGAAATTTGGTACACATATGAATTTCCGTGACCCATACATGGATGTGTAACGTAAATAAATTAATTTTGAATATGGGTGTTCCTTTTGGGGGGAAAATACGTACAATTAAAAAAAAAGTTTTGCAAACTGTACCGTGTGACATATCAAATAAAAGGTCTTACTGTGAGGGTCTCAAAAATATTTTTTTTATAATTTTAAAATAAATTGTTTTGAAGTTATTTAAGAAAATAGACGAAAATTGACCATTCCCCCCCCTTATCTCCGAAACTACTGAGCCTAAAATTTTGAAAAAAATACAGAAAATAGTTCTTTACCTATAGATTACAGGAAAACCTATCAGAAGTCTATGGTTTTAAAAGAACAAGGTAAATCACTACATATTATAAAACAAAGTCGCTCCGCTGTCTGTCTGTCCCTATGTATGCTTAAATCTTTAAAACCACGCAACGGATTTTGATGCGGTTTTTTTTAGTAGATAGAGTGATTCAACAGAAAGGTTTATATGTATAATACATGCATAATATAGTAGAGAAACACTGATAATTTTAGAGGATTCTAATGTGATGTCGTAAATAAACACATTTTTTTGCGCTTACATTGCAAACGCTGACTGAACCCAACGAGATAGATCAAAATAATGTACTATAGTATTTTACACCTTAAAAAGGTCTGCAAAAAAGTCCGCGATGGTATATGCCTATCTCTTAGGGATAACCCACAATAACCATTTTTTATCCTTTACTTTTTACGAGAAATAATGGCTTATTTACGAAGCGATTTTAAGCAATATAGCATTAATCCAGGGACTGAATAACCGAAAAAATACTGGTTAAAACGGTAAGCGGTATGACGTCATACCTTTAAATTTCGATACCTTAAAGAAACGGTACCGGTTTATATTGGTATCGTAATATTGCGGTATCATTATTTTTTTTAGATATTTAAATAATAAAATTGAGGTTTTCTTTGTATCCTGCCGCCCGCGCTAGTTGAGGCATGCAATGGTAAGTACTTGATCAAAAATATTATTATACTGACATTCGTGCCACGTAGATTGTTTTGCTCGTGTCGTCTGTGTATACGCGTGTGTTGTGAGCAGTTTTTGTTCAAACAAAATACTACTAGATTGTCGCCAAGATGGATAAAAGTAAGTACTTATGTAGATGTATGTCAAAACAAACCCCTAAGCAGTAGATATGAGCGCCGCGTGGGCAAAATACACGGCGGCGGCTCGGCGACAAAGACCCACCTTGGTTAAATAATAAACAAAAAAAATATGTCAATATGTAATATGACTAAAGTCCTACCAGGACAATATAGTAATGAAGTAGGTATTAAAACGCAAAATTTATCCAATAGTATTGTACTTATATTACGTGGTATCTTCTTCATGATTCTGTTTTCCTAGTACCTACCTACCTTTAACAAAATTATAATGTAGAAAGCGACGGTAAATCTACCCTACCTACATTACAATACGGAATAGTATATCGAGTCAAATCGGGTCAGGTTATGATGGGAGTTACGTTGGGAATGAATTTTATCATTTTTTTCCATTTTCTAACGTAACCCGCAACCGAGTTGGGTTTTAGGGTCACGTTAGGAATAAACCTAATTTATCGTAAACTTTCAATCTTCTTCTTATATATAAAAATGAATTGCTGTTCGTTAGTCTCGCTAAAACTTGAGAACGGAGATGACTTATTTTGGTTTTGGTTTTAGTGATACTCTAGGGACGGTTTAAACGGTTTTTTTTTTAAGTAAGTAGTTTTTTAAGGAAGTAGAGTAGTGTAGAGTAGGATAGAGTAGGGTGGAGTAAGGTAGAGTAGGGTGGAGTAAGGTAGAGTAGGGTAGAGTAGATTAGAGTAGGGTAGAGTAGTGTAGAGAAGTGTAATGTACAGTAGTGTAGTGTACAGTAGTGTAGAGTAGTTTAGGGTAGGGTAGAGTAGGGAAGAACGGAAGCGAAGCTGCGCGGGCAAAAGCTAGTTATTTATAATTCGGTAAGTACCAACTAACATGTTTTCATTTAATTATTTATTTCAGAACCAGCAAAAAAGCGTCATCACTCGCCAGATATTTTAGGGAACTCGGAACGATCACAATCTCCCTCAATTCTCCATCCAAAAGTAACAAAACACCTGGAGAAAAAAAAGCAACAAGTTGGATGTTCCCACTGCATAGCTATCCATCGAGAAGAGGATCAAAGAAATGACATTTTTAGTTTATTTATAAGAGAAGAGATGAAAAATATAGAACCTTGTATGAGAGCACGTGTGTACTCAAGAATAATAGGATTTCTACATTCTTTAGAAGGAAAGCACTCTGAAGACGTTCCTGTAACTGAATCAGAACTGGAAGGTTAAGAATACCAAGTCTTTAAACACATGGTAAACATAATTATATAAATAATGATTTAACTGATATAATAAATAATAATACAGACATATGTAAAATGTTTTATTTTTTTAGAACATGAAATACAGTAAGGTTTTTTTCTCGAAACATATAAGGTGCACGATGGTCAAGATCATAATTTTCATTTTAATAAGCTCGAAATACTCATTTTTACAACTAGAAAAATAAATGCCAAATGTATTGAAACATTATTTAGAAAGGAAGTAATTTAGTAAAATAATATTAAAAAGTAGGTAATGTAAAGATCGTAAATCTTTTCAGTTTGTACAGTAAACTGCACATTAGTGGTAACTGTCATGCACCTTAACTCAATAGTAATAAGTACGATTTTTCTATAAAACTATTACCACTGACCTCTGAAGTTGACTGTACAAACTGTTGTGATTTGTGATGAAATGAGATAAGGGTTATAATAAAACTACAATTTAACGAGTTAAAGGCGATATATATTTTGGGTTTACACTGATGTTTAGACTACTTTTCAGTAATCGTGTTCGCAGTATAGATTCGCAATGTAAACCCAAAATATACGTCGCTTTTAACTCGTTAAATTGTAGTTTTATCATAATGTGAAAATCATAGAAAATACTTTAAGGATAATAACTAAATAAATGCCACAACCATTGTTTGGTGACTATAAAGTCCCCTATCTATTTTCAAGAAAGTAAAATCTCACTAAAATAATTTAAATCTAAAGTAAGTTATAATCCTTACCTCATTTCTTCACTTTGTACATACAGGTATTTATTTATTATTTCTAATAACTAAAACATCATCTACGATATTTTCGTTTAAATTATAACGTAAGTCGTTAAGAACGAATTTCAATGAGGAGAAAAGGCGTTCCACACTAACTTGCGTGGCTGGCACTGCAAACACCACCTGTGATAGCAAATATAATTGAGGCTCTAACAAAGCTTTTTCTTTCCAAAATGTAAGTATCTTTTCTTTCGGCGGTAGACGAGCATGATTCGAGAAATTTTGTAATGTATTTACAATATCAGCCCGAGTATTAATATAACGAACACGTTGTTCATGTCTTTTTTCTCTTTCAGTTTGTGCCAACATTAGTTCAATTTCATCGTTTTCATCTGCTGCCAAGGACGTACTTGGAAGAGAGACATTTTCTTCGCTTTCTTGATTAATATTTAAATATTTGGCTTGAATTTTCAAAATTCGTCGCCAAGTAACATTTAAATGTTGTACAGCTAAAGCTTCCTCTTCGCTTGATAACACGACTTGAAACCTGGGATCTAAATACAATGCGCTAAGTAATGTGGGATTTGTCATCAAAATTTGTTGTCTATTTTTCATAAATAAACATATCTGTTGCGCAAGAGGTGTTTGCACGTGTGAAGTGTCTAAATAACATTTTGTCCAAACGTGAAAAAAATCACTCAGAGTAAGCTGTTCCTCTTGTAGCTTCTTAGTGCACATTTTAGCTGGCCTCAGAGAACTTAGTAAATCATCAGTAGCATCCCAAAAAGTGTGAGAACAATACAACGCTTCTCCAGAGACTTCAGAGCAAAAATCCTTTAAAGTTTTCAAACGCTCTAACATATCAAAAGTTGAATGCCATCGTGTGTTATTATCTAAAATGGCTTTATTTTTTTTAGCCGATTTTATAAAATTTTTCATAGTAGGCGTTCGGAGTTTTCTAACAATCCAGCGCGCATGTTCAATTATAGGAAGGGATTCGTCTTCTTTTAGCGCATCTTGAATAGCAAGCTGCAGTGAGTGTGCAGCACAACGAACTGTTGTGATTTCATATGGGACATCATCATCGGACTGAAAATTTATATCTAATAATTGGTCACTGCATTCTGGATCCGAATCCTCATCGTCACTTATATCTCCTTTCAAAATATCGTTCATCGAGCGAGTCAATTTCAACATATTGGCCCCATTATCTGATGTAATCGTAAAAATTTGATCCACATTTATTTGGTATTTTCTCAAGATATATAATAACTTTTCTCGTAGATAATCTGATGTACTTCTGTCCCACATCTCTGTCACACCTAAAGTTTTAATTACTACTGAGGCATTTTCAATATACTGTACATTGACGGCAAAAAATGTTCGATCTAGTCGAGTAGCACTATCAATTTTTAATGAAATTAACCTTCCTTTGACACCTTTAGCTATGTCTTTTCGCACAATTTCAGCCTTCTCTGATATAAATTTTTTTATTGAGTGTGAATTCAAAGTTTGAGATTCTCTGGGGCTTATGGCTGTCATTGCTATGATATTTTTAAATGCCTGATCGTCCATCAACGAAAATGGCCTTCCATGTACTGTTACTAAGTTAACACACTGCGTTTGTAAATACGTAAATTTAGATGAACTAGTTTTTTGAGATTTATTGTTATTGTCTGGGCAGTCACTATTATTTGAAATATTAAGATCATTTTCATCATTTGTCTCTGTCAATTCATCACTTTTGTTCAATTTGTTTCGGTCGTTGACTATGTTATATTCCTCACGATGTTTGGACGACAAATGATATAACAAGTTTGTTCCGTGCTCGCCCTGAAAAATGAGTAACGCAGAATAGGTATATTAAATTTAATATTTATTTAAGGTGGAGTGTCCGTGAAAACCGCGAAATTCAAAATTTCCTATCCTCTTTTGCATATTGCAGGTCTGTGTTTGGTAGAATGTTCATCAAAGCACCGGTCGCGTCTACAACCATAGTATGCCTACTGATTTAAAACCATTACAAGCATTCAACGCAAGCAATAAGTCTATAGATATGATAAGTACCTAATTTTTTAATGAAATATATATATTTTACTAATCTGTGTACTCATTGCTTTATTTGAATGGTTATAATGGTTTTAAATTAGTAGATAAGTATATGGTTGTAGTCGCGATCGGTGCAATTTAAAAAAAAAATGGAAATTTTAATTTCGCGGTACGGAAACTTCGCTTTAAATGCCAACTACTATAAGTAGGTACGCTATTCACGTGACCATTATACATGACCATATACGTGAAACAACTCAACAGCAACAACCAGCCCAACAACGACTCTCATCTAAAGCCACGATCAAACTGTAGGTATGCGGCGTGCCTCCAATTCGCGGGGGTAAAATGGCGGGATATTCCTAACGTGACCTAAAAACCTAACCTGATTGCGGGTTACGTTAGGAACAAGAAAAAAAAATGATAAAATTCATTCCAAATGTAACTCCCCCCTAAAAGATAAATATTATGTGTCAAACCACTTTAATAGGTGTACTTACGTACTTATCAAAGTGGTTTGACACATATTTATCTTTTATTCTATGAAAGAAAGCGACGGTAAATCTACCTACATTACAATTCGGGTTACTTTAGGAATAGTGTATCGGGTGAAATCGGTTCAGGTTATGAAATGAACTCGCGTTGGGAATGAATTTTATAGTTTTTTTCCAGTTCCTAACGTAACCCGCAACCGGGTTAGGTTTTTGGGTCACGTTAGGAATAAACCAAAATGGCAATACGCCTATTGAGAGCATTATAGGTACTTAGCTTTACGACAGATTTCGTTAAGTTAACGATAGTTATTTTTATATATTGTCGAGACTGCATACCTACAATACAATTTAACATAGGTAGATAAAACATGAAAAGCTATGTAGGATAGGTTCTTACCTTGATGGTGGCTTCACAACCCGGCACTAAACATTTTGATGTTTTTGACGTTTTGTCGTAGGAAAAGAAAGAATAAACAGCGTTCTTTCGTTTTCTTCCCATACCTATACCTACGTATGTAAATAAATATGATAGGTATGTACTATAGTTCAATGCTACAGGTGAAATTAATACTTAATCTATAATAATAAATTAAATGTGAATGGTTATAATGATAACTTGAATGCGTTCGCTCAGATACCTATTGCAAATACAACTGACTGAGATCGCGAACAACTCGACACGATTTTCGTTTGAGCTGGCAACGTCGCGTCGCTACTCGCCGCCTGCGCTGCACTGCAGAGGTGAGAGCGAGAGCGAACACGGTGCCCGGTGGCGCGAGTTAAGGAATGACGAGCGACGTTGTCAGCTCGATGCTATGTCATAGATTTTTTCGGTACCGAAATTATTTCGGTTAAGGTACTAGTAATATAAGGGTATAAACGATACCGTAAAATAATACAGGTATAATATTTTTTTTAACGGTACCACAACCGTTATTCTCTACCTTTTTGGGTCTACCGCTAAATCAAAACTGTATCATAATGCTATACCGGTACCATACCCTTATACCTTTACCGTTTTCAGTCCCTGCATTAATCCTTATCCAATTAAGTACCTTAAATACATTGTGCATTTACTATAGATCAATATGGCCCTTTACAGCATGTAATTTAAATGAATATTTTCGAAGATATTACAGATTTAAAAACTTTTTACAAAAAAAAAAACAACCGACTTCCAAAAAACACTACAAAGTGAAAAATAACTTTAATTTCGGAAGTCGGTGTCTTTGGTTTTTTATTTATTTTCGTTTTTTTTGCCACCGACTTCCGAAATTAAAGTTATTTTTCACTTTGTAGTGTTTTTTTGGAAGTCGGTTGTTTCTTTTTTGTAAAAAGTTTTTATTTTCACTTTTTAGTGGTACCTATACCACACAAATCTGAATACCTCTCTGCAAAGTAAATTAGAGCATCATCCACAAAGACTAAATGGGAAAAATACGAATTAAATTATTAAATCTAACTCAAAAGCCACACTCATCAGAACTTGAAGATATTTTTATGAGACAGTCTCAGGAGTATACCATTTCAAATAAAAACTTTGCAAAAAGGCAAATACGTCGCGATAGAGTACGGCTAGGATACATTGTTTTATTACTGAGTTCCGATGCCTACCTTCCGGCTTCTTCATCAGATCGGTTCGATGGTATGTACATACCATTTTCATCAGAACCATTTCGTCATAGTCGCTTAACTATTTTAATCGAGATATCTTATTTCCACCCGTGAAATAGGTACTTATCGTCGTTGAGGAGTTCCCGTGGCCATCTGTGGTCTTCTTCATCAGTTCCACTTCACTAGATGATACTTTCTGAATGCAAACGCTTGATTTGTTGATGAAAATACCAAAATCGCTCTAAGTATAGTATACCTATAATATTTGAGGAGTTCCCTTGATTCCTCATGGATCCCACCATCAGAATTGAATTTTGATAAAAATGGGACCAATCTGAAAGTATACCCTTTCAAATAAAAAAAGAATTTTCCAAATCGGTTCATAAATGACGGAGACATGAGGTAAAAAAAATACAACCGAATTGAGAACCTCCTCCTTTTTTAGAAGTCGGTTAAAAATGCAGGGACATAGCGGGCGGCGGTACATAAATAGCGCGTCGAAGGCTGCGCTTCGCCCTATAGTACTTTATGATTAGCAGAGATCGCACGCGTTTATCGGAGCTCTCTAGCGAGGAAAATAACAATTATCCATACTGATATTATAAATTCGAAAGTAACTCTGTCTGTCTGTCTGTACCACCTGTCTGTGTCTACCTTTTCACGCCTAAAACACCGAACAGATTTTGATAAAATTTGGCAAGGCTTTAGGGTGGTATCCTAGGGAAGGACTTATGCTACTTTTTGACTCAAAAATAACCCTACAGGGGGTGAAAGTTTGTATGGGAAACGCAGCATTTCTTAAGTTAGGGTTATGAAAATTCAAATTTATGCTTTTGGTAGGAAATAAAGAAATTTGTGGTCCAGTGTTTTTGGAAAATCATCCCCTAAGGGTGTAAAATAGGGGTTATTATAAAATCTACAAAACTGCACGGATATCGATACAATTTGGCAAGGCTGCTGATGGCATCCTGGGGAAGGACACAGCCTATTTTTTATCTTAAACAATTATCCTACAGGGGGTGATATGGGGGATGAAAGTTTGTAAGGGAAACCCAGCATTTCTTAAGTTAGGGCTATGAAAATTCAAATTTATGCTTTTGGTAGGAAATAAAGAAATTTGTGGTCCAGTGTTTTTGGAAAATCATCCCCTACGAATGTAAAATAGGGGTTATTTTAAAATCTACAAAACTGCACGGATATCGATACAATTTGGCAAGGCTGCTGATGGCATCCTGGGAAAGGACACAGCCTATTTTTTATCTTAAACAATTATCCTACAGGGGGTGATATGGGGGATGAAAGTTTGTAAGGGAAACCCAGCATTTCTTAAGTTAGGGCTATGAAAATTCAAATTTATGCTTTTGGTAGGAAATAAAGAAATATGTGGTCCAGCGTTTTTGAAAAATCATCCCCTAAGGGCGTAAAATAGGGGATGATTTCAAAATTCACAAAACTGCACGGATATCGATAAAATTTGGCAAGACTAAGATGGCATCCTGGGGAATGACATAACCTACCTACTTTTTGTCTTAAAAAATAATCCTACAGGGGGTGAAAGTTTTATGAGAATCCCAGCATTTCTTAAGTTAGGGATATGAAAATTCAAATTTATGGGTATGCTTTATGAAAAATTACCTCTTTTGAGATAATTCGTATCTTCAAGTAACATTTAGTCTTAATATTTTTTTAATTCCCACGGGATAGGGAATAAAGAGGATTTATATTTTCGCTTTAAAGTTGCTTTCAAAGTCATGCATGTTGGTAATTTTCCGTTTACTATTGTTTGGTTTTAAGATTTATTATCCTCCAGCAATCAGATATCAATCTGCGCGCCGCTCCTCGAGTACTATACGTATAAGCAGTGCGAGAAGATAATTATTGTCTAGCCGACGTTCGCACGGGCGTAAAAATATCGCGGCGATTTTTTTAGCGCACTGCATTTTCAACGCTCTGCTTAGCGTTGAGAGTTAAAAATCCAACAGTGTTTTCGTCGCGCTGGGATGCGCTCTGTTGTTGTTAGGTTGGATTCTCGAAGATCGGCTCAAAACCGAGAGTTGAAAATCCAGAGCGCGATAAAATCCCACCGCGATATTTTTACGTCCGCGCGAACGTCGGCCTTAGGGTACTTTTAATCCCGGTAGTACGTTCCCGTGGGATATTTTCCGACATCCACGCGGGCGAAGCCGCGGGCAAAAGCTAGTCTATGTATATAAAATTCAAAGTCCTTACTGACTCATTGACTGATAGTAATCAACGCACAGTCCAAACCATTGGACGTAGAGACGTAAAATTTTGCGCATAGATACCTTATACAGACAAACATCCACTAAGGAAGAATTTTTGGAAATTCTATCCCTAAGGTGATAAAATAGGGTATGAAAGTTTGACCGAAAAATATTATTCCTTGAGTCAATAGACTTGAAAAATTGCATGAATATTTATCTATGTAAATTATAAAGTTTGTCATTTTTAGTTTTCCTAAACTTCCCCCTATTAAAAAAAAGGATGGGTGGTGTCAAAGTTTCTATGGAGGAATTTTAATGCGCGGTCCGACTAACTTTAAACTCAGTTTTTATACTTGAGACCAAAAATGAAGAATAACGTGTTTACGAAAATCTACCCCAAAGGGGTGAAAAGGGGTAGTTAATTTTACAGCAGAGCATTTTACTGGGGGGCTTGATTAACTCGAAAATTGGTGTAAATAATCTTTGAGTCAAGTTATGGAAACATCCCAAACGATTCGTAAAATTCCACGCCTTTTTTTTTTTTTTTTGAGTGTGGGAAATCATCAAATGACTTCTCCCACTCTGGGTGGAGCGGAAGGGCGTGTCAGACTTTTACTGAATAAAACCCACCCGTGTTCCTTCAGGGCCGCGGTATCTTCTTAAAACTACCCGCGACCCCCGCGGCAACCCCTGTGGACGTGCAAACAGGGAATACAGTTTATATGAAAAATTTTATTAATTTGTTTAATTAACTTGAAATTTACCACAAATACTTACATAATTATGTAAGTAATTAAGTTTGTCATCATTAGTTTTCAAAACTACTCCTCCGGGGGGGTTTAGGGATGTTAAAGTTTGTTTGGAAGAATTTTAAAGCGCGGTCCGATTAACTCGAAATTCAGTATTTATACTTTTGATATACACATAAAATAAAGAATAATAAGTTTTTGGGGTTTTCGAAAGTCGATCCCTGAAGTGGAAGGGATAATTTGAAAAGTCCTTTGGCTAACTTGAAATTTGGCTATAATATTTGCCTCAGTAAATGATAAAGATTGGCACTTTAAGTTTTTTAAAACGACCCCTCACAGAGGATTTAATGGGTGTCAAAGTTAGTACTGTCTATCTGTTTGTTTGTTTTTTCCGGCTAATCTCCGAAACGGCAGGACCGATTTTGACGACATGTTCTCTGGCAGATAGCTGATGTCTAAGGCTACTTTAAGGGTGCGTTTCCACTGACGCGGAGCTGGGCGGAGCGGAGCGGAGACGTGCAGGAATCGACCAATCATAATGGTTGAAATCCTCATCGCGTCTGTTGCCTCGTCTGTAATTGGACGATTCCTGCACGTCTCCGCTCCGCTCCGCCCAGCTCCGCGTCAGTGGAAACGCGGCCTTATTTTAGAAAAAACAATTGAGGTTCCGCGCAAGAATCCGACATCCACGCGGGTGAAGCCGCGGGCCGTCTAGCTAGTCTATTGTGCGTACAAACAGTTGGAATGTAAGGCAGAACATGTTTTTCAACTACAATGTTAAGGTTGTTCTTGGGATAAATTCATTCCAACTACGGAACCCTTCATTGTGCGTAGTCCGACACGCACTTGGCCGGTTTTTTTAAATTACGGCGCTGTTGTAATGTTCTTTTTTTGAAAACGAGTTGCATTATGAAATTCAGTACAACATTAAAGCACCCGTTTGGATGCTATTATGGTTACCATGGTTACTATGACACTGGCTGTTTTAATATTGGCAATAAGCTAACTATTTCAGAAACTTTTATACAGGGTGAAATTGAATAGATGCGACAAAATTTAAGGGGGTGTTCTACGCATCAATATGAACAACTTTTACTATGGGACCAAACCTGAAATCGCGAAAAAAAAATCAGCTGTTCAGTACATTTAATGTTCGCATAATTCGTCAAAATGTACTGAACAGCTGATTTTTTTTTCGCGATTTCAGGTTTGGTCCCATAGTAAAAGTTGTTCATATTGATGCGTAGAACACCCCCTTAAATTTTGTCGCATCTATTCAATTTCACCCTGTAGAGAATTTATAGCATGGGTGTAGATAAAAATTATTATCATTTAGCCATTTAATTAAACAAGTGAATTTTAAACAGTCTGCTATTTACTCATTTAAGTTTACGGTCATTTGTTATGAATACATACAGCCGTAGCTATTTAGTTAATCGAGGTATTACATGTACATACAACAAGTCGAGATTGTAGGACAGGGCCTGCCCGGGCGGGCATCACTTTCAAAGCGTTTCATTGACGTCGGGTTGACGTTAGCTTTGCGGTAACTTGAATACTTGAATCAGTGGCAGTCTCACATTTTTGACATTTTCATCTTCGTGAATCGCCGCCGATAGAATTAGGTCTAGCTCTAGCGAAGGTGTTTCGAAAAAATTTTCTTGCATTCTTAAGAGTGTCTTCCAAAGGATACCTAAAGATACGATGTATAATTTCAACATGAATGATGTAACCAATATTTTGTAACTATGTTTTGATTTAAAAGAACTCCACGGATACTCCTTGGAGTTTCTTGCCATTCTTCTCCATAGGAACGTACTACGCTTTGGAATGGGCGACTATCTTCATCTTTCTGACTGACCGACCCCTTGACAATTCAAAAGTACAACACAATGTTTAGTTGAAATAAATGTTTTCGATTTTTTTTTTTTTAAGTGCCTGTAAGTAATTAATAATAATAATAATAATCCGGCAGGGGCCATAGTCAGTTCATAGTTTTAGGTAACCAGTACCACAACCACCCAATCCATAGCCCAATATGTTTTGTATCCATGTTCTGCAATAGTCCTGCACCAACCGGGGGTTGTCCTTGGGTGCACATGCATAGTGCATACAGGGATAATCGTCGGCTGGTGCCGCCTCGTCATTTAAAATTGTCTAAGGGGCCTCTGCGAGTTGGCTTCGGCCCCTCATACGCCTTCCAAAGGTCCGGGACCCCAGGGTCCCGAGATATGTCAAAGACAAAAAAAATAATAATAATAATAACCCCACCGCCGTATCTCTACGTTGACGTCGTGGTGGGGCTTGCGCGCTCCGAACTCTGGGCCTGTGCCGGTAGAGTTCACTTTGCCGACACAGGTCTAGGGTGAGGAGCCAGACCAAGAGAGATACAGAAACCCGCAGGGCAGCATGTGGCGAGCTGTTGGGCAGTAGCGACCCCACGGACCCTATCTCCCGGGAGTAGTCTTGTTCCTCATCTCTGGCTTGCCTTTATTGGCCGGCTGGAGTGAACACTGACGGGAACAGAGCTCCCACCTCATTCTTGCCTTTATTGGCTGGCTTGAGTGGAGATTCGCAAGAGCAAACGTGCTCGGAGGAAGGAAGTATTCCAGTAAGTGTTTGTAGGGATCTTGACCATCTTCCGGGCTCTGGGATTATTCTGAGAACCGTGGGATACCTCTCCACTCCTCACAAGCACCTCAGGACATGTTGCCCCCTTGCCGCTACGACACTATGTGCTAGCGACCGTTTTCGGGGGCCCATTATTGAGTGTGCAAGTCACCCCCTGCCATTTTATCCGTGTATTATAAAACATTGATCCGGCAGGGGCCATAGTCAGTTCATAGTTTTAGGTAACCAGTCCACAACCACCCAAATCCATAGCCCAATATGTTTTGTATCCATATTCTGCAATAATCCTGCACCAACCGGGGGTTGTCCTTGGGTGCACATGCATAGTGCATACAGGGATAATCGTCGGCTGGTGCCGCCTCGTCATTTAAGATTGTCTAAGGGGCCTCTGCGAGTTGGCTTCGGCCCCTCATACGCCTTCCAAAGGTCCGGGACCCCAGGGTCCCGAGATATGTCAAAGACAAAAAAATAATAATAATAATAATAATAATCTTTATTACATAAGGAAGTGGTTACAATTAATGTGAAGTCCCTGACACTTGTGCTAGGTGGTTAACCTGTGTTACAAGAGCCAGTGCCCTCTCCCGGGAGTAAATACTATTGAAAAACTTATGCAACAAGATTAACAATGAAAAATAAAAAGACTAAACTAATACAAAATAAATAAATAAATGAAAATTGCTTAGAATGAGCCTGTAGTAGTGATTGTGTGTTTGCGTGTAATGTGTGTGGTGTGTGTGTGTGTGTGTGTGTGTGTGTGTATGATTGTCCATGTACACCACCTATGTTAAGATCTTTTCAGTTTCGTCATATGACTTATTTTGGAGGTACGTTTGAACAATCTTTTTGCATTTGTAATACGGTAGACCGTAGATTTGACACTCTTCGTTTATTTTGTTGTAAAGAAACGGACCGAAAAAATGAAAAAATCTCTTGACAAAAGTTGAATGTACACGCGGAAGGGTGCAAATCCCATCTTTTCGGCGTTTAATACGTTTTTTATTTTCTATTATTCGGTACGGGGTGTTGCGGTGCTGCAGAATGACTGTCTGTAGTATGAAGTGTTGCCGAACATTTAGCACTTTGCAGTCATTGTAAAGTTGATCGGTTGGAAAGAGAATAGGACGAAAAGTGGCTACTTTTAATATGGCCCTATGTGCTACTTCTAGCGGCTTGAGGGTGGTTTTAGCTGCACCGCCCCAACAAGAAATGCAATATGTTACGATGGATAAACACAATGCGAAATATACATTACGTATTATAATGGGATTGGCAACCCGCCGGAGATTCTTAAAGATGTATATCAGTTTGCGAACTCGTCCAGTTAACAAACCGATATGAGACTTAAAATTGAGATTCCTGTCCAAGACTATTCCCAGGTATCTGATGCTTTCAACAGAGGTTAGAAGCGGGCATTGACAGTTTGAACCCTGTATCAGTGGATGACCAGTGTGAGCTTTAATCAAAATTGGAGTCTTTGGTTGAGAGACCGAGCTGTTAGAATAAGTCAGAAATTTGGTTTTGGAGGTATTAAGGGTTAGAGTGTGGGAATTAAGCCAATTTAACGCCACGTCAAAGCCAAGCTGAGCTTGATGCTCTAGTTGTGACCAGGAATCCGCGACGAGGGTTATTGCTGTGTCGTCTGCATAAGATATTACCTTGGCATTAACGATATTGAGATCACACAGGTCATTAATAAAGATTAGGAAAAGAGTGGGGCCCAAAATGCTTCCTTGTGGTACCCCATAGTGAATTGATAGCTCGTCGCTGCTATGTCCATCGATCCTGACTTTTTGAGAACGATTAGATAGGTAGCTTTGGAAAAGATCCAGCTGTAGCCCCCTGACGCCTATCTTCTCAAGTTTGATTAAGAGTGTGGAAACGGGAACAGTGTCGAACGCTTTCGCGAGATCTAGAAATATAGTAAGGACCTTTTTATTTTTATTTATATGGTCTATGACAAAGTTGGTTAGGTCATGAACTGCGTCACAAGTTGACTTATTTTTGCGAAACCCATATTGTTGTTCCGAGATTATCTTGCAATGCTCCAGGTAACTAACCAATCTTTTGTTTATCAAGCGTTCAAGTACTTTAGATAAAGCGGTTAAAACAGCTATAGGACGATAGTTATTCGGCAAAGTTCCGTCACCTCCCTTGAAGATTGGATAGATTATTGCCTTTTTGAAGGAAGTTGGAAAAACAGCTGTTTCAAAACAAGTATTGAATATATGGCATAAAATAGGCGCCAGAGTGGTGGAAAATTTCTTTAGTATTGTAGGTGAAATACCATCCCAACCAGTAGCAGCGTTTGGTCGCAGTGAGTTTATCGTGGATATAATTTCTTCTGGGTCAGTTTTATCCAAGACAAAGGATGAAGTTGGTATAGAACTGTTTTGCGGGATAGGTGGTTGTTGTGAGGGCCTCGTTTTTATAATGTCATCTGCAAGTTTCTTGCCAATATTGACAAAAAAGGAATTCACATTGTTACATGACTGTACGGGTGTGGATGATGAGTATAGCAATTGTGCGGACGAGTGTGTAGTTTTTGTGGTATTTGTTATTCGTTTTATGGTATCCCAGAGTAATTTTGGATTATTGCTTGCTTTGCTGAGTTCTTCCGCATCGAAGAGCCTCTTTGCCTTTTTAAGAATTTTGGTACAAAAGTTTCTATATCGTTTGTAGGTTATATTTAGCGTTACGTTAGCTGGAGACTGCTTGAGGTTTCTGTGCATGGCATCTCTGTTTCTCATGCACCGTAACAAGCCAGGAGTTATCCAGGGTTTAAGAATCTTCTGTTTTGCGGTCACTTTTTTAAGTACAGTGTTTTCGGCTATGGCTGAAGTTAGTTTTTCAATGAATTTGTCAGTAGCGATATTTGCGTCTGCTGTACTAAGAATAGGGTTGAAGTCCATGTTCAAAATTGATTCACCAAGTGCCTCGTAATTAATTTTTATTATGAATGACGTAGAGGTGACAGGGATACGTTTGGTATCCAGACACAGTAGTGAAGAACCATGGTCGGTAACCGTAGACTCATAGACAAATGTCAGTGCGGGCGACTTTGTTCTCAGGATAATGTGGTCCAGGCAATTTTTGCCCCTAGTTGGGAGGGTATGTGCTGGGAGAAAACCATGAAAAGCGAGACAATTCAAATACTCGTGGGAGCGTGTATCAAGAGAAGAAGGTTTAATGTCGAGATTTAAGTCACCCGCTACCACAACCGTTCCGAGGCCATGGAGCGATGGAAGTATGCGATTAAGGGCGGAGAGGAAGTTCTGTATGTCGTCTGTAGATGGTGAGCGATAGATACAGAGTAAGGCCACGTCAGGGTTGATTTTTAATATTAATCCTGAGGCAGATTGGCACAGGTCAGGCTCCTCACCTACCGCGACAATGTCTGACTTAATATAGATCACGACGCCATCGCTTTGGTTTATGTGCTTGGTTGTTTTAAATATCGTATAATTTGGAAGAATCGGAAGAATTGAGTTACTAGAACATGGAAGCCAACATTCAGTTAAGACTATTACGTCACAGTCAAGCGAGATACGATGCAATAGAGTTTGTAAGTTTATGAAGTTACAATTTATTGATCGAATGTTTTGTGAAAAGACTTTCAGATATTTATTTGGGTTTATCAAAAACGATTGAGTTTGTTCCGGAGTGCATGTATGCGTCACTGATACAGAGAGTTCATCGATGTTATTGGTTACGTTAATTGCGTTATTAGCCATTTGTAAAAGATTTTAAGGTTATGAAGACGACGACGAAAGTTAAGGTAGTAGTAGTATATGTAATTGTGGAGTACTTGTGGTGATATGAATGTGTGTGTGTGTGTGTGTGTAGAATGTGCGATTTTGAGACTGATTGTGTGTGTTTTGTGTGACTGTAATTTGTTATGTTTCCTGGGATTTGTTTGTGTATTTGTAACTCGTGAGCACAATGTGTGAGAGTTGTGTTTGTTATGTCTGGGTATCTGATTAACTCAATGGTGCAATACAAATATGTTATGAAATAATCTAGTAGAAGCAAAAAAACTAAAAACAATGTTAAAATTGAAACTAAAATTAAGATTAAAATTAAAATTAAAACTAGAGTGAGTAGAAAGCTATGGAATTTAACATCTAGTCATTTTCCTAGCTCAGTTTTATTAAGGTCTGCTTCGCTTTTGATCAAGAAATGTTTTTTCCCCAAGGCTTCACGAAGAAATACTCTGCCCAGTGAGGTCCAGCAAAACTTAAAGTCATTTTCTGTTGCAAATTTCCGTGCCAGATAAAAAAGCCTTTGCGATTTAGGCGTGAGACTCTCTGAGAGGTATATCGGTTTTGCATCACCGGCTAATTTTATATGACTAGTATTTAATTTATTTTGACCATTCTTTTGGTTGAAGTTCCGTAGATTTTGCAGAATATTATCTTTTGTAGTGACACTGACAAAGTCGACTATGATTGGGGATACACCATTTTTCTTGTTCATGCGGTAAATATCTTTGATTTCTTGGCGTTGTAAGGAAATATCTAAGACGCTAGTTGTTTTCGTGATTAATTTACAGAGATCTTCTTTACTTTCTCCCTGCAGTTTTGGTATATTTCTAACTTCTATTTTGGACAAAAATAATAACCGCTCCATATTATCAACTTTGTCCTCTAGTTGGCTTATGTAGTTACGGTCAGCTTTTCGTTCGGACTCAATTTGATCAATCTTAGTCACCATATCATCATATTGTTTTGTGGTAAAATCTAGGGATTTCTTGATTTGCCTGAAATGCCTGTAAGTAATTGGTAAGTATATTTGAAATAAATGCTTTGAGTTTGAATTTACCGCACAAGGTGTGGCGATTTCCTCTGTCGAGTGGTCGAGGCCTATCTGACGGACAGGGCCGTCATATACCCCGGTCATCAGGGAGAGTGGAACCGGCGAGAGATGTCGTGCGGTGTCCCACAGGGATCGGTCCTGGGGCCGCATTTGTGGGACATCGGTTACGACTGGGTGCTGCGCGCCGACCTCCCTGGCGGCGTCAGCGTAGTATGTTACGCTGACGACACGCTGGTCCTGGCGCAAGGGAGGTCGCACCAGGCGGCGGCGGACTTAGCGACACGCGGGGTTGCGATAGTCGTGGAGAGGATCCGGCAGTTGGGACTCGAGGTGGCCCTGCACAAGTCCGAGGCCATGTGTTTTCATGGTCCTCGGAATGCGCCACCGTCGGGTTCCGAAATAACGGTGGGAGGGGTTCACATCGGAGTCGGGTCGACGATGAAGTACCTGGGACTCGTCCTCGACAGCCGGTGGAACTTCGTGGAGCACTTCCGACGTTTGGCTCCCAGACTGGCACGGGCTGGGGCTGCCTTGAGGCGGCTCCTGCCCAATCTGGGGGGTCCAAACGCCTCCTGCCGGAGGCTCTACGCGGGGGTCGTGCGGTCCATGGCCCTTTACGGAGCACCGGTGTGGGCGCGTTCCCTAAGGCTGGGGCCAGCCGGCAGGTTGAACGCGTCCCAGAGGGTCATGGCCATCCGGCTAGTCCGGGGATACCGCACGGTCTCCCGGGAGGCGGCGAGCCTCCTTGCCGGATTGCCGCCGTGGGATCTGGAGGCAAAGGTCCTCGCGCACGTGTGGGAGTGGCGCGAGGAGGCGAAGCGCCGGGGCGTAACTCCGCTGCCGCGAGAAATCACGGTACAGCGGACAGAGCTCCGGCGGGATCTCATGGCGGCATGGAGAGCGCGACTGTCGCAACCCAGCGCTGGGCACGCCACAATTGCGGCGATAAGTCCCCTCTTTGAGGAGTGGTTAGAGAGGCGCCACGGCGTCCTCACCTTCCGCCTGACGCAGGTCCTCACCGGACACGGTTGTTTCGGGAGGTTCCTGTTTCGCATAAGGCGGGAGGAAACGCCCGGGTGTTTCCATTGTGTGGATCGCCCGGAGGACACGGTGGAGCATACAGTGGAGGTCTGCCCGGCTTGGGCAGAGCACCGCCGTGTTCTCACGGAGGCGATCGGCGGCGGCGATCTCTCGCGTCCGAGCCTGGTCCAGGCCATGGTGCGGAGCGAGAGTGCATGGGAGGCCGTCACCTCCTTCTGCGAAGCAGTGATGCTCGCGAAGGAGGAGGCGGAACGCGTGAGGGAGAGGCAGCCTCACGCCCTCAGTCGCCGCAGGAGACGTCCCGGGCGGCGGGAATCGCGGGGCGATTTCCGGCCACCGTAGGCGCGGGCCTGCGGACGGTGAGCAGCGGGTAGCTCGCCGTCCGGTAAGGACCAGGCCCGAGTCGACGGCGCGTTGTGTTCCACGCGCGCCTCAAAGAGATGTCAGCAAGTGACGGGGCCCAATAGGGCCGACGCCGCTGGGGTCGCGGGTTGTCCGAAGGGGTTACCGCGGCCTTGGCATAGGCAACTGAAGGAACATGGGTGGGTTTTAGTCAGTAAAAGTCTGACACGCCCTCCCGCTCCACCCAGAGCGGGAGAAGTTATTTGATGATTTCCCACCCTCAAAAAAAAAAAAAAAAAAAAAAAAAAAAAAAAAAAAAAAAAAAAAAAAAAAAAAAAAGGTGTGGCGATTTGGGCTAAAATAAAAATACATCACTAGAGAATATAAATTTAACCCATATTATCCCAAGGTGTCAAAATGTTAAAAAAAACAATTGGAAATCAAAAAAGTAGCTTTTAAATGAGACGAAAGTAAAGTTTTTATGCTTATGAATTTCATATAGGCTGAATTTCAGGACCGCACCTTAAATGGGGCGCTGGGAAAATATGCCTACGGGTTTTGTATGTGGATACTTATAAACACGGTTGTTGTTTTAGAGGTCTTTTATTTTATATTCACAAAATTAGAAAAGAAACGAAAAACAATACCTAATGCTTCAAAAAATCATTAAAATGCGAGAATATGCTATTTTATCGTATGAAAAGCTTGAGAACAGTGTTGATGCAAGTCAACTCTACATTTATTGCTTCTAAATTTTATATTCTTGTGACATTGGCGACATCCAATTTGAGTTTCATTTCTGAAAATGTAACTAGTGCCCCTTTTCATAATAGTCTTATCGAATCAGGCACTGTTTTCATGGTAGTAATAGACAACTTGATTCCGGTTCGTTTTGGAAGAGATGAAGAAGCTTTTCCAAGTAGGTACCTATTAAATAAGTATGTACTATGTATCTTGTAAATGATGATAAATCGTGATAATCTTTAGCTTGTCCTCCTCGTGAAAGTCGGTACAACTGAAATGCGTTATTAGTACCTACACACATTTATAGGATCATCATCATCTGCCAATACCATCTCTGTAACCCAATAGCAATTCTATATTTACCAACATTTTGGTCAAGCCTATGAACTGCGCCCATAAACTTGATAAATAATTGATAACAGTGAGCTTGGTCTACTCGTTTATTGTCACACCATCTCTTTACCTTGCCAAGTGGAATAACAGCACTTTCAGCTGTTCTTCCCGTTCATCTTGATTTCTGATTGGAATTCCTTGTACAGTTTCTAGGACTTCTGTTGATGTTGATAAAACCTGGTATCGCACTTCAGCTTCAGCTAATAATGTCCGACGCGCAAGGTTACTAATACTAGTTTACCGTTTGAATCCTCGCTTCCACTGTCTTCATCACTCAATTTATTATTTTCAGGTGTCACCGTGGCGCTATTTTCAGCAGAAATGACCGGGCTATTAACTTCTAAAGCCGATATAATATCGTGATCATTCGACCTGTAAACAAATAATAAGAAAAACTACGATAAATAAATATAAGAGTATCTCTCAATCTAATTCATTGAAGGAAACCACCGCGCTGCCTCCTGTTCCCGATGCACCATAAATGGGGCGGTGAATAAAACCTAGTGAAGTCTACATATAAAAACAAAATATTGTCGTGTTCAAAGTGCTAACTAATAGACTAGTTTATAAACATTAAAAAAACATAAAATCACTCAATTAAAGATAAGTCATTAAAAAGTTATTACTTACGTTTTCCTGGAACTCATGTTGGCGAAAATTCACAGATTTCAAAGAATTTTTGTTCTCAAACTGTAGTGTATAATCAATTTCAACGTATATTAAGATATAGCTAAAGACGTCTGGTATGCAATAATATTATAACATCTACCGTAATTTGTTAAATAGTAGTAAGCGCACCTTAACTTAACTTAATTTAATTATTTAATCCATTGTAATATTTAATTAATTATTATTAACTTTGACATTATATTAACTTTGACATTATTTATTTATTACTGACATTATTTATTAGACATTAATTAATACATATTTAATCAGTTTTTATTTTGAATTGTGTTTTTAGGGTTCCGTACCTCAAAAGGAAAAAACGGAACCCTTATAGGATCACTCGTATGTCTGTCTGTCTGTCCGTCTGTCCGTCTGTCACAGCCAATTTGCTCCGAATCTAATGGACCGATTAAGTTAAAATTTAGTACACATATGGATTTCTGTGACCCAAATACGTACAGCTAAAGTAAATATAATTATGAATATTGAATATGAGAGTCACTTTTAGGGGGAAAATAAGAAAATTTAAAAAAAAAGTTTTGTAAACTGTACCGAGTGACATATCAAATGAAAGGGCTTACTATGAGGGTCTCAAATATATTTTTTTTATAATTTTAAAATTTATTGTTTTAAAGTTATTTAAGAAAATAGACGAAAATTGACCATTCCCCCCCCCCCTTATCTCCGAAACTACTGAGCCTAAAATTTTGAAAAAAATGTAAAAATTAGTTCTATACCTGTAGATTACAGGAAAACCTATAGGAAGTCTGTGGTCTTAAAATAACATGGTAAATTCATATATGTAAAAAATCAAAGTCCTGACTGAGTCACTGACTAATATACCAACGCACAGCCCAAACCAATGGATCTAGAGACTTGAAATTTTGCACATAGATACCTTATATAGTGTAAACATCAACTAAGGAAGGATTTTTGGAAATTCCATCCCTAAGGGGGTAAAACAGGGGATGAAAGTTTGTATGAAAAATCCTATACCTTGAGTTAATAGACTTGAAACTTAGCACGAATATTCCTCTAAGTAAATTATAAAGTTTATAATTTTTAGTTTTCCTAAACTACCCCCTAAGGAGGGATTAGGGGTGTCAAAGTTTGTATGGAGGAACTTTAATTCGCGGTCCGATTAACTCAAAACTCCGTTTTTATACTTGAGACCAAAAATTAAGACTATTGTGTATCAGGGTTTTCCAAAAATGTACCCCTAAGGGGTGAAAAGTTAATTTTATAGCGGAGTATTTTATTGGGGGCTTGATTAACTCTAAAATTGGTGTAAATAATGTTTGAGTCAAGTTATGGAAACATACCAGACGATTTTTGAAATTCTTTAGGTATCTGTGTTCGTGAAAACAGAGATACAGTTTATATGAAAAATCTTATTAATTTGGATAATGAACTTGAAACTTAGCACAAATACTTGCATAAGTAAGTAATAATGTTTGTCATTATTAGTTTTTCAAAACTACGCCTCAAATGAGGTTTAGGGATGTTAAAGTTTGTATAGAAGAATTTTAAAGCGCAGTCCGATTAAAAAAATGTGTACTTTGAGTCAAGTAAAGAAACTTGCCAAACGAATTTTCACCGATTTTGACGGCATATAGCTGATGTTTTAAGGAGTAACTTAGGCTATTTTAATTTTAGAAAAATAATTAGGGTTCCGCGCAAGAAAATTAAAATCCATGAAATCAGACAACCACGTACAGCCCAGTACAAACTTACTAAGCCTCCGCTGTCTATTACGGCTATAACAACAAATAATAAAAATAAAGCAAAGTTAAAAATTTAAGGGGTCGGTCCCCATACAATAAACTTTTAATTTTGAAAAAAAAAAAAAAAAATCTAGCATGTGGGGTGTCATGTCATTATTTCATCACCGCTGCTCTCAAAACGGTGAAGGAAAACATCGTGAGGAAACCGGCATGTCCTAGAACCAAAAATTAGAAGACATGTGACATGTACCAACCCGGACTTGGGCCGCGTGGTGGATTACGGCCCGCTCCCTCTCACCGAGAGGAGGCCTGTGTCCCAGCAGTGGGAACATTATAGGCTGATTATGTGTTATGTGGGGTGTCATCGTCTAGAACTCATTGAGTAGAGTACAAACATATTTTTTTTTATCTTTTAAAATTAAGAAATACGGGACCGCAAAAGTTGTAAATTTTAGACCATTTTTGTACGAGCTCTAGCGCAACAATTCAACAAATTAGGAATTTGAAACTTCTTTATACCATGTAAGTACCATGAATACTGTATTTAATCAACAATACTGAAAACGGCTATTCATAAGGTATTTTGTTTAAACATGGGTGATTTTCTGCAACTGCAAAAAATAACCTTGTAATTCACAGTATCATTATAAAATAAGTAAAAAGTTATCTTTGCGATTGTTAAACATATTATTATAATATGGTACGGAACCCTTCGTGCGCGAGTCTGACTCGCACTTGACCAGTTTTTGTGTTTAATATGGGTCAATGACCTGAAATAAACGAATTTTAATTTTTAAATTTTTAATTTTTTTAAATTTTTATGGGGCGTTGAGATAATATGGGTTAATGATAAAATTAAATGTTACGTTGATGATATTTAACATCAGAGTAATTAATATTTACATTGTGATTTTTATGGTCTTTAATCTATTTAAATAAAAAGAGAAGTCCTGACTGACTGACTGACTGATTGACTGACTCATCAACGCCCAGCCAAACCGTTGGACCCAGAAAGCTGAAATTTTGGACAGAGATTCCCTTTATAATGTAGACAAGAAATAAGGAAGGAATTCCCGGTAGTATGTTCCCGTGGGATATTTTCCGACATCCACGCGGGTGAAGCCACTGGCAAAAGCTAGTAATTTTACGAAATCATTTTAATTTTTATTTATAGTGACGTTAATTTATGATTTTGATTATAAATAAATGTTTAATGTAGTCAATAAACGTGCCGTTATCATTATGCTGACTTTAATGTGGTCAGTTGAGATCATCTCATGCTGACACGTGCTCTTCCTGATGGTAGAAATCCTCCGTTTTAAACCCTACTCGACAAGGGTATCGAACCAGGGATATCCTGTTGAAAGCATCCGCAACTGCGAACACTACACCACAGAGGAAATTTAGTATCAAATGATAAATGATAAAATGATAAATTATTTATTTCTGTAAGTAGGTTTGTACAAACACTTTTACACGTCAATCATATTTTTTAAAACTAGACGAGGTCGACGTTTCCTATCTGACTACTCTGAGAAGAAACGCCGAAACAAACTCAGAGGTCACAGTCGCTTTTAAACTCCAGGGGTCCTACTCCCTCACGAAGCCCGTAGTTTCGGCCTTCGTTACGGGCGTTTCCTACTCCGTATCACCTACGGATGGATGATTGGTTCGGGGCCCGAACGAAGTATGAATGACAACATGATTTGCCAGTTGTCCCTACTCCCGATGTGTTTTGCCCGTCCGAAAAATTTAACTTTTACACTTGTTTTGATGGATCGTAATGTCAGGCGGACGGATAAACGGACGGACGGAAAGACGGACGGACTTAGGGAGTAGGGCCCCAGACATCAGATAGATCATGATTATGTAGATTGCTGTCTAAAATGGTCCTTTGAGGAAAAAGCCACACAGAGTGAGTGGAGCTGTCCGGTCAGTGCACGCATTTGTCAGTCAGTATCGTCATTTAAAAAGTGATGCAATACAATTGTATTATGAATTGTAACAATTAGATAAAACAATGTGCAGGAAGCGCCTATCGCTCCATTGTTATCAGTGCATTGATCTGCCACACACGACGTAGGTCGTGAACCTACGATCATTTTGTATTACTACGTAAATCTATCGTTTCAACGAATGAGATAACAAATAAAAAAAACCGGTCAAGAGCGAGTCGGACTCGCGCACCGAGGGTTCCGTTCCGATTTCTGAAAAAGTGTGCTATTTAGAGACATCGTTTTATTTTTCCTGTAATCTTTACATAAACTTCTATCACATAGAATAATTTCAGATTTTTCTCTTTGCAAACTTCGGAGATAAGGGGGGGGGGGGGGCGGGGGAACGGTATTTTTTTTACAATTTTCATCAGAAGTTGAAAACTATGGGGCCTAAAAAAAGAAAAAAAAATGTTTGAGAATGTGCAAACAGCGCTCTTTCATATGATACACCATATGCCCTAGTAGCCGCACTTTTATTTTTTAAGAACCCCTTTCAGTACCTGTTACAAAAAAATATATAAATATTTTCATTTCTTTCTTATTTGCAAAATAGTTGGGTAAACGTCATCTAAAACTGATCCAAATTTCAAGTTGATAGCATTAGTAGTTCTTGAGATATCCAGCTGTGACAGACAGACAGGCAGACAGACAGACTGAGTGACACCATAAGGGTTCTTTTTTACCATTTTGGTACGGAACCCTAAAAATACTCTACCTCACCACAGAATAATAATGTAGGTACAGGAGCGCAATGGGTGTTATAAGTTTGACCGCTATGTGTGTGTGTGTGTGTGTGTGTGTGTGTGTGTGTCTGTGTGTCTGTCTGTGGCACCGTAGCGCTTAAACGGGTGGACTGATTTGGATGCGGTTTTTTTTATTTGAAAGCAGGTTTTCCAGCGATGGTTCTTAGACATGTTTGATCAAAATCGGTTCAGCCGTTTCAAAGTTATCCGCTCTTTTGTTAGGTGCGGTAGGGATCTTAGACGCGTAATGGGTATTTACTTTACTTTCAAACCTTAGTGTGACCTAAAATTTGAAACATCCATGTATGCTATCTATCTATGCAAGATTATGGAATTCTCGGTCTGATGCTGCAGCCAGGATATCCAACACTAGTGTGCTGGATACACTCTTGAAAAAATAATAGCAGAAATGTCGTGTTTGGATTCATTTACATCAGTATTTGATTCTATATACAATGCAATGGTGGCAACAGGATGAGCTGATGCTGCAGCCAGGATGTCCAGCACACTAGAACACTCTTGAAAAAGTAATAGCAGATATGTCGTGTTTGGATTCATTTACATCAGTATTTGATTCTACATACAATGCAATGGTGGCTACACGATGAGCTGATGTTGCAGTCAAGATATCCAGCACACTAGTACACTCTTGAAAAAAAAATTGCAGATAGTAGTGTTTATATTCGTTTTTTTATCAGTAGGTATTTAATTCTATTTGCAGTACGATGGTGGCATCATTATAAGTTAATGTTATGTGCAGAGAAACTTAACATTGTGCAGTAATAAAAATGCATTTCTATATTGTTAAATTGTTTAAAAAGTTTAAAAATGTTAAAATAAAAATTAAATTAAAAATTTAAAAAACCCCCAACGCAAAAAAGAAAAGGGAACATTTAAAAAGTCAAAAATAATACCTATCGTTGAGCCATCAAATTCAATTGAGTAATACCTATATATATTTTAATTTCAGAAATTGATGGATGGCACGATAAGGTTTGCTCATTGAAATGGCGCTATAATGTCACGGCGGGGTACCGCATAAGTAAGTCAGACCCTTCACTTGATTGACTATGTACATATGCGGTACCCCGCCGCGAAATTATAGCGCCAATTCAATGAGCAAACCTTATCGTGCCATCCATCAATTTCTGAAATTAAAATATATATAGGTATTACTCAATTGAATTTGATGGCTCAACGATAGGTATTATTTTTGACTTTTTAAATGTTCCCTTTTCTTTTTTGCGTTGGGGGTTTTTTAAATTTTTAATTTAATTTTTTTATACTTGAGACCAAAAATTAAGACTAACGTGTATCAGGGTTTTCCAGAAATCTACGGGGTGAAAAGTTAATTTTATAGCGGAGGATTTTACTGGGGCTTGATTAACTCTAAAATTGGTGTAAATAATGTTTGAGTCAAGTTATGGAAACATACCAGACAATTTTTAAAATTCTTTATTTGTGTTCGTGAAAACAGAGATACCTACAGTTTATATGAAAAATCTTATTAATTTGGTTAATGAACTTGAAACTTAGCACAAATACTTGCATAAGTAATAATGTTTGTCATTATTAGTTTTTCAAAACTACGCCTCAAATGAGGTTAGGGATGTTAAAGTTTGTATAGAAGTATTTTAAAGCGCAGTCCGATTAAAAAAATGGTACTTTGAGTCAAGTTAGGAAACATGCCAAACGAATTTTCACCGATTTTGACGACATATGGCTGATGTTTTAAGGAGTAACTTAAGCTATTTTTATTTTAGAAAAATAATTAGGGTTCCGCGCAAGAAAATTAAAATCCATGAAATCAGACAACCACGTACAGTCCAGTACAAACTTACTAAGCCTCCGCTGTCTATTACGGCTATAACAACAAATAATAAAAATAAAGCAAAGTTAAAAATGTAAGGGGTCGATCCCCATACAATAAACTTTTCATTTTGAAAAAAAAATAAAAATTTTAATCTAGCATGTGTGTCATCGTCTAGAACTCATTGGGTAGAGTACAAACATATTTTTTTTTAATCTTTTAAAATTAAGAAATAGGGGTCGCAAAAGTTGTAAATTTTAGACCATTTTTGTACGAGCTCTAGCGCAACAATTCAACAAATTAGGAATTTGAAACTTCTTTATACCATGTAGGTACCATGAATACTGTATTTAATCAACAATACTGAAAACGGCGATTCATAAGGTATTTTGTTTAAACATTTTGGGTGATTTTCTGCAACTGCAAAAAATAACCTTGTAATCTATATATATAACATTCAAAGTCCTGACTGACTGATTGACTGACTGATATATCAACGCACAGCCTAAACCGCTGGTCCTAGAGACTTGAAATTTTGCACATAGATACCTTATACAGTGTAGGCATCCACTAAGGAAGGATTTTTGGAAATTCCATCCCTAAGGGGGACAAATAGGGGATGAAAGTTTGTATGAGAAATCTTATTCTTTGAGTTAATAGACTTGAAACTTGGCATGAATATTTATCTAAGTAAATTATAAAGTTTGACATTTTTAGTTTTTTTAAACTACCCCCTCAGAAGGGATTGGGGGGTGTCAAAGTTTGTATAAACGCACAGCCCAAACCGCTGTGTCTAGAGATTCCAAATTTAGCACGTAGGTTCCTTGTGAGGTCTAAGGGTGTACTAAGAAAGGATTTTTCAAAATTCAACCCCTAAGTAGGTGAAACGGTGGTCCAAAGTTTGTACGAAAAATCTTATTCCTTGAGTTAATAGACTTGAAACATGGCACAAATATTTATCTAAGTAAGTTATAAAGTTTGCCATTTTTTGTTTTTCTAAACTACCCCCTCAGGACGGATTGGAGGGTGTCAAAGTTTGTATCAACGCACATCGCAAACCGCTGGGCCTAGATATTCCAAATTTGGCACGTAGGTTCCTTATGAGGTCTAGGGGTGCACTAAGAAAGGATTTTTCAAAATTCAACCCCTAAAGGTGTGAAACAGGGGTCCAAAGTTTGTATGAAAAATCTTAGTCCTTGATTTAATAGACTTGAAACTTGTCATGAATATTTATCTAAGTACATAAACTATAAAGTTTGTCATTTTTAGTTTTTCTAAACTACCCCCTCAGGAGGGATTGGGGGTCTCACAGTTTGTATGTAGGAATTTTAACGCACGTTTCGATTTACTCGAAACTCAGTATTTATATACTTGAAATCAAAAATGACGAATAACGTGTAACAGGGTTTTTCGAATATCCACTCCTAAAGGGTTGAAAAGAGGTAGTCAATTTTACAGGGCAGGTTTTACTGCGGGGCTTAACTCGAAAATTGGTGTAAATAATCTTTCTTTTAAGTTACGGAAATTTCACAAACGATTTTTTTAAATTGTATCCCTGTGGGGGTGAAAACAGGGAATATAGTTTATATGAAAAATCTTATTCATTTGCTTAATTAAGTTGAAACTTGGCACAAATACTTGCCTAAGCAAGTAATAAAGTTTTTTCCCCAGAGGGAAGGGAAGGTGGGAATGGGAGGGAGTGGTGAGCAGGGAAAGGGGAAGGGGAGAGGGTGGTGAGGAGGGAAAGGGGGAAGGGGAGATTGTGGTGAGAGAGAAGGAGGGTAGGGGTGGTGAGGAGGAGGCTGAGGAGGAGGATGATGTGGGGGCGAGGGATAGGAGCGCATAGTGAGGGGGAGGGTGTGGAGAAGGGAAGAGGTGTGACGGGGCGGGGAGGTTAGCGGGAAAGTTATGTGGTGAGGGGTTGATAGGGAGACGGAGATGGAGAGAGTGAGGGGGGTGAAAGAGTGCAGTGATGATGGGAGGGTAAGAGAGTGGGAAGGGGAGGGGTTAGAGAGAGAGGAGGGGTGAAAGGGAGATTAGGGGGAAGAGGTAGCAGTGCCTTTACACCTTAAAGTTGCCTTTTGTATAGCACTGATTCATTAAAGAAACCCAGCCCGACAGAAATTACTGAAAAATAGAAAGTCGGAAACTCGGAGCGACACAAAAAAACAGCAGTAAACTCCAGCCGTGCGACGGAGCTGACACGCTTTTTTTTTGTTTAAACGCGCTAATCTCAGGAACTACCAGTCGGACTTTAATAATTATTTTTGCATTTCATAGCCCAATTCTTAAGGAAGGCTATAGGCGTATTTAACATCACACTAAAACTCTTAAGTGCCGAGCAAAAAAAAGAGAGAAGGAACGCTAAGCGAAAACGAAGTAATAGCGCGGGAAGGCAATGCGATGCGACAGGGTGGGTTGGGTGAACATGAAATTTTACGCGGAAGAAGTCGCGGGCAGAAGTTATCTCAATATTTTTGTTCCTGTGGCATATTTTCCGACATTCACGCGGGCGAAGCCGCGGGCAAAAGCTAGTTCACAGTATAGATAGAAGATAGATAGAATACTCTTTATTATGCACACCATAAAAATTACAGATATAAATGTTGAAATGTTACATAGGGTGACACAATGACACAACACAGTATCATTATAAAATAAGTAAAAAGTTATCTTTGCGATTGTTAAACATACAGGGTGTAAGGGACAGCCCTCCGCAAACTGATAGGGTGAATTCAGTATGTCATACTAAGATGACCGGTACATGAAATTTTTTCAGGAAAGTTAAGGGAATCCAATAAACCTGATTTGTTTGTGTTTTTGTGCACAAATTGGAGCGTCTATTACTGGTTGGGAGGGGTAGGTAATAGGTATGCGGTGAGTTCGATGAACTCTGTAGCTAGACAGAAAGTGAACAGCTGATTTCACGCATCGTTGGTTAGAGTATTTCAACATCCATTGCTGTTTTTTTTTTTTGCTGTTTTTTTTTTGCAGTTTTTTTTACATAAATGGAGTGCTGCGAACACACAATGCAATTTTACATTGAAATAATGAAAATGTAACTGAAAAAAAAACTGAAAAAATTAAAATTTTCCTGAGAAAATTTCCGGTGGAATATGATTCAAAATGAGGAGTTGAATGCACCCTGTGAGTTTGCGGAGGGCTGTCCCTTACACCCTGTATAATATGGTACGGGACCCTTCGTGCGCGAGTCTGACTCGCACTTGACCGGTTTTTTACTCAACTTTGACTACATTGTCCAAGTTGAAGTTAAAGTTTGATAAATATCGGGGACAAGACCTCGGCTTCATCTACACCTTCTGCCTCTGGGATAGCGGCCGCGGCGTGAGGTTATGATGGCTGATGGCTGATGGCTTATGTTCCAATGCGTAGCTAGGTCGACTTAGGTTTACATGAAATCAATAGACGTATTTATAATAAAATATTATGATTAAAGAGCGTGGGACAGCGAGGATTGAATCATTTCACTACTGTGTTTGTAGACAAAAGGAATATTTTTTATAAATATGGAGAACTAAACAATGATAATTATTATGTCATTAATAATCTAACTCGAAACAAAAACGTGGTGGCCCAAAGGTTTACCTACGACATCGCTGCACGAGATTGTGAGTTCAAAACCAGCACTTATTTTTGTACTTTTCTTGTATCAAATTAAAACTGTGTACTAAAGTGGGGACGAGGCCGACGCGTGGTGACGAGCGTAGTGATCAACACGAGCGTAGTGATCAACACGAGCGTAGTGATCAACACGAGCATGGTGATCTACACGAGCGTGGTGAGCAACACGAGCGTGGTGAGCAACACGAGCGTAGTGATCAACACGAGCGTAGTGATCAACACGAGCGTGGTGAGCAACACGAGCGTAGTGATCAACACGAGCGTAGTGATCAACACGAGCGTGGTGAGCAACACGAGCGTAGTGATCAACACGAGCGTAGTGATCAACACGAGCGTGGTGAGCAACACGAGCGTGGTGAGCAACACTAGCGTAATGATCAACACGAGCGTGGTGAGCAACACGAGCGTGGTGAGCAACACGAGCGTGGTGAGCAACACGAGCGTAGTGATCAACACGAGCATGCTGATCTACATGAGCGTGGTGAGCAACACGAGCGTGGTGAGCAACACGAGCGTGGTGAGCAACACGAGCGTAGTGATCAACACGAGCATGCTGATCTACACGAGCGTGGTGAGCAACACGAGCGTGGTGAGCAACACTAGCGTAGTGATCAACACGAGCATGCTGATCTACACGAGCGTGGTGAGCAACACGAGCGTAGTGATCAACACGAGCATGCTGATCTACATGAGCGTGGTGAGCAACACGAGCGTGGTGAGCAACACGAGCGTAGTGATCAACACGAGCATGCTGATCTACACGAGCGTGGTGATCAACTACTGTACTGTACTGTACTACTGTACTTTTAACAAAGCAAGGTAAATTGTGTTGGTGATTTCAGATTTACAGTCCAGTTACTTTTGGCTAGTTGTATAATCCTCATCCTCTTCATAGCGAGCCGGTAGCTACCTAACTGTGGAGTCAGCTTCTGGGCTGTCACAAAACCTCGAGTTTACCATTATCAGCAGCAGATCATTAAAACGCCCGCTAGTTATTTTGTAAGTTTTCAGGACATGATGTAAATGCTTTACTTCAATCGTTTGAAGAAAGGCTGCACATATTATTTACCCTGCTAAGTCGGACATACAGTCCGACTCAGTCGGATGGATGGCATGCGTATGCGTAGCACAAGATGTTATCACTGCCGGCTCCTAGCGGCGGCGGCGGCGGCCATGCGGCGCGCGGCGGCGAGTGTTGCACTCAACTATCATTCATCGATATGCTACTTTATGTCCGACATACTCGTTGCCAGCCCGCAAGGGTTTGATTGCATTTGTAATATTAAAATTTATAACTATATTAAATTACTTACCATCCTTTTGAGGTAAACAGTCATTACTGCAGAAGACCCGCAACACGAAGAATGAATCATAATAAAAGGAAACATAGTATATCATAGTTAAAATTAAATCAATAATCAGTAGAAAGATAAGCTATTAACGTAAATTATAAACTATTCGAGCCGTTTGGGGTTGAAACACTAGGGTTATATAGGGTCCGAGTGCCCTCTTAGTTTTTTCGAGACATCGCCAAGCAGTTGGTTGACTCTACACGTGACCAAAGGGCTGGCCTATTTTTGGCCAAAGAATTAGCATTGCCATACCACGAGGCAATGTTGCCAGCCTTTTGGGCACTTTTCCTGTCGACAGCGATGCGGATGAATTTTTCGATGCCCTATGATTATTTCCCCTCCTTTTTTTTAAAACTTGTAAGTACATATTATTACTTTTTGAGACTGTTAGTATAGATACTTATTTGAAAAAAAAACTTTTTTACAAAAACAAAAACCGACTTCCAAAAAAAAACACTACAAAGTGAAAAATAACTTTAATTTCGGAAGTCGGTGTCTTTGGATCTGTATTTTAGTTTTTTGCCACCGACTTCCGAAATTAAAGTTATTTTTCACTTTGTAGTGTTTTTTTTTGGAAGTCGGTTTTTGTTTTTGTAAAAAAGTTTTTATTTTTCACTTTTTAGTGGTTCAGTTTGTAATTTATCTAAGTTACAATAACCCAATGTCAACTGCTCATCACGTTTTACAAAATGTTGCTTTTCCCGATGCAGGGCCGTTAATTGTTGAGGAGTTCTCCTAGTAAGAACCAGGAGAAATGGAGCTCATGGTGAAGTCACCATTACCATTATTTTGACGAGCATAAACCATATTAAAGTAATCGAATCGCAACCTGTTATATACTTAGATATAATTGAGTATTTCCGATGGCCCTCTGTGGTCTTCATCATCAGTTCCAGCTCACCAAATGGTACTTACCGAGAGCAAATGCACGAGTTACTATAAAAAATACCGAAATCGATATAGGTGTGCCCATAAAATTTGAGGGTTTCCCTCGATTTCCATGGGATCCCATCATCAGATCCTGACTTGATGATCATGGGACCACTTGGGACGTATACCCTTTCGAACAAAAAAAGAAAAATCCAAATCGGTCTAGCCATTTTCGAGTAATCGGGGAACATACATAAAAAAAAAAAAAAAAAAAGGTTCCGACGAATTGAGAACCTCCTCCTTTTGGAAGTCGGTTAAAAATAACGTAAATTGCATTAGAAACTGACACTTGCATGTCTTTCAGTGCAAGAAGTAGTCTTTTCATTTACGAAATCTTCATCATCATTAATCAGGACTCACGAGCATTTCACAATGAGCGTTAAATACATGCATTCAGTCTGACTGACTGACCTGACCACTCAGTGTCATCATTAATATTGTTCAACATTCTCAACAACCGTTGGCAACAAGCACAACAGCCAGGGAGCATGACAAACAACCCATTTACGCTTCATTCAACACAACTATTAATAATCCTTACAAAATGAAGCAACCTTGTAGACCTGACAAAAACAAAAGAACAGCGACAAGTAATGCTCCAGATTAATGGTTTCCGTTTCTCCGGCTTCTCTATGTTTAGTTAACTAGCTCATTCCCGCGGCCTGGCCTGACCTGTGCGCTTCTACGTATACTCTGTTGCACCCTTTATTACTCTTCTTGTCTCATACTGGCCAGACTACACAGAACATGGTGCCGTCAGCCGAGGTAAGACATCCAGCCAGGCTGCGAGATGGTAGGGGACTAACTGACCAGTGACCAGGATGTGCTCTTCTTCTCCATGATCTAAAATAATTCAGCAGGTTTAAAATAAATCAGTAGGTATAAACATAAATCAGTAGGTATAAAAATAAATCAGTAGGTATAAAAACTGTGGCTAGGTTACTAACAGCTCGCCACAGTTTTTTGTACACACATGTACAGTCGGAATAAATCATTTGTTTAGCAAAATAACTACTAGGGGTACTTATGTAAGGATCGTAGCCACAATGTCTGCCTGCTCCCACGGGCAAAAGGCGTGAGTTTATGAATGTCCAAAAAACCGTTAGACATGCTACTCTCGAGTTCGGGCCGAATGCTCGATGAAATGCTATCGATGCACCGAACTGGGCGACGACAAGTACCTGCGCGTGACCCAGTGCGGCTGCGGGCCAGCGAGCGACCTTCCCACAAGACCGGTTGTCTAGCGGCTGCACACACGGTTGCCGAACGAGCCAGCAACATAGCAGGGAACCACCCAGCACTATTGCATTAGTAGCACCGCAATGCGTGACGTGCGCATACACACAACATCGAAACAAATATCGTAGACAAAGAAGTTTCAAAAGACCTCCTTTTGGATCTTTTGTTTTTCACCCACTGTGTTACATTGATTACAAATCTCCTCTTCAAAAAGGTGGTTTGTGGATCGGCGTCTCTGCCTGACAGGCTCTGTCACTTTTTTAGGGTTCCGTAGCAAAATGGTAAAAAAGGAACCCATAAGGTGTGACTCAGTCTGTCTGTCTGTCATAGCTGGATATCTCAAGAACTACTAATGCTATCAACTTGAAATTTGGAACAGTTTTAGATAATATTTACCCAACTATTTTGCAAATAAGAAAGAAATAAAAATAATTATGTATTTTTTTTGCAACATGGGCTGAAAGGGGCTCTTAAAAATACAAAGTTGGGCTACTAGGGCATGTGGGGCATCATATGAAAGAGCGCTGTTTGCACATTCTCAAACATATTTTTATTTCTTTTTTAGGCCGCACAGTGTTCGACTTTTGATGAAAAATGAAAAAAAAAATACCGTTCCCCCCCCTTATCTCCGAAGTTTGCAAAGAGAAAAATCTGAAATTATTGTAAGTATGTGATAGAAGTTTATGTAAACATTACAGGAAAAATGAAATGATGTCTCTAAATAGCACACTTTTTCAGAAATCGGAACGGAAACCTCGGTGCGCGAGTCCGACTCGCGCTTGACCGGTTTTTTTTTTTGTTTCAAATATCTTTAATTAATCAAAATATCACAATACAAAATGCACTTAACCTAAGCTACATCAGTATCACTATCACTATCACTATTACTATCACTACAACACTATCACTATCATCACTATCACTATCACTACTCACTATCACTATCATCACTACATATTATAAAACAAAGTCGCTCCGCTGTCTGTCTGTCCGTATGTATGCTTAGATCTTTAAAACCACGCAACGGATTTTGATACAGTTTTTTTAATAGATAGAGTGATTCAAGAGGAAGGTTTATATGTATAACTAGCTTTTGCCCGCGGCTTCGCCCGCGTGGATGTCGGAAATCTAAAAAAATATCCCACGGGAACTTACTACCGGGATTAAAAGTACCCTAAGGCCGACGTTCGCACGGACGTAAAAATATCGCGGTGGGATTTTATCGCGCTCTGTATTTTCAACTCTCGGTTTTGAGCCGATCTTCGAGAATCCAACCTAACAACAACAGAGCGCATCCCAGCGTGACGAAAACACTGTTGGATTTTTAACTCTCAGCGCTAAGCAGAGCGTTGAAAATGCAGTGCGCTAAAAAAGTCGCCGCGATATTTTTACGCCCGTGCGAACGTCGGCTAGACAATAATTATCTTCTCGCACTGCTTGTACGTATAGTACTCGAGGAGCGGCGCGCAGATTGATATCTGAATGCTGGAGGATAATAAATCTTAAAACCAAACAATAGTAAACGGAAAATTACCAACTTGCATGCCTTGGAAAGCAACTTTAAATCCTCTTTATTATATCCCGTGGTAATTAAAAAAATATTAAGACTAAATGTTACTTCAAGATACGAATTCCCTTAAATCCCTTAAATCTCTTAAAAAGAGGTAATTTTTCATAAATAAAAAAAATAGAATTTTCATATCACTAACTTAAGAAATGCTGGGATTCTCATAAAACTTTCACGCCCTGTAGGATAATTTTTTAAGACAAAAAGTAGGCTATGTCATTTCCCAGGATGCCATCTTAGTCTTGCCAAATTTTATCGATATCGATAATTTTACGGCCTTAGGGGATGATCTTTCAAAAACGCTGGACCACATATTTCTTTATTTCCTACCAAAAGCATAAATTTGAATTTTCATAGCCCTAACTTAAGAAATGCTGGGTTTCCCTTACAAACTTTCATCCCCCATATCACCCCCTGTAGGATAATTGTTTAAGATAAAAAATAGGCTGTGTCCTTCCCCAGGATGCCATCTGTAGCCTTGCCAAATTGTATCGATATCCGTGCAGTTTTGTATATTTTAAAATAACCCCTATTTTACACCCTAGGGGATGATTTTCCAAAAACGCTGGACTACATATTTCTTTATTTCCTACCAAAAGCATAAATTTGGATTTTCATATCCGTAACTTAAGAAATGCTGGGATTCCCATACAAACTTTCACCCCCAGCCTGTAGGGTTATTTTTGAGACAAAAAGCAGCATAAGTCCTTCAACCAATCTCTGTCAACTAAAACTACGCCTACCAAACTTCTGACACTACTCTATCGCGACGTATTTGCCTTTTTGCAAAGTTTTTATTTGCAATGGTATACTCCTGAGACTGTCTCATAAAAATATCTTCAAGTTCTGATGAGTGGCTTTTGAGTTAAATTCAATAATTTAATACGTATTTTTCCATTTAGTCTATGTGGATGATGCTCTAATTTATTTTGCAGAGTGGTATTCAAATTTGTGTGGGCTATGTACCAATATAAAGTGAAAAATAAAAACTTTTTACAAAAAAAAACGAAAATAAATAAAAAAACAAAGACACCGACTTCCGAAATTAAAGTTATTTTTCACTTTGTAGTGTTTTTTTGGAAGTCGGTTGTTTTTTTTTTGTTAAAAGTTTTTAAATCTGTAATATCTTCGAAAATATTCATTTAAATTACATGCTGTAAAGGGCCATATTGATCTATAGTAAATGCACAATGTATTTAAGGTACTTAATTGGATAAGGATTAATGCTGTATTGCTTAAAATCGCTTCGTAAATAAGCCATTATTTCTCGTAAAAATTAAAGGATAAAAAATGGTTATTGTGGGTTATCCCTGAGAGATAGACATATACCATCGCGGATTTTTTTGCAGACCTTTTTAAGGTGTACAATACTGTAGTACATTATTTTGATCTATATGTCGTAGGGTTCAGTCAGCGTTGGCAATGTAAGCGCAAAAAAATGTGTTTATTTACGACATCACATTAGAATCCTCAAAAATAATCAGTGTTTCTCTACTATGTTATGCATGTATTATACATATAAACCTTCCTCTTGAATCACTCTATCTATTAAAAAAAACCGCATCAAAATACGTTGCGTGGTTTTAAAGATCTAAGCATACATAGGGACAGACAGACAGCTAAGCGACTTTGTTTTATAATATGTAGTGATAGTGATACATGCATAATATACTAGAGAAACACTGATAATTTTAGAGGTTTCTAATGTGATGTCGTAAATAAACTCATTTTTTTGCGCTTAAATTGCAAACGCTGGCTGAACCCTACGAGATAGATCAGAATAATGTACTACAGTATTGTACACCTTAAAAAGGTCTACAAAAAAATTTTAAGTGGTATATGTCTATGTCTGAGGGATAACCCACAATAACCATTTTTTATCCTTTACTTTTTACGAGAAATGATGGCTTATTTACGAAGCAATTTTAAGCAATACAGCATTAATCCTTATCCAATTAAGTACCTTAAATACATTGTGCATTTACTATAGATCAATATGGCCCTTTACAGCATGTAATTTAAATGAATATTTTCGAAGATATTACAGATTTAAAATGCAGGGACATAGCGGGCGGCGGTACACAAATAGCGCGTCGAAGACCGCGATTTTTTAAAATCTACAAAACTGCAAACTTTCGAAAAATCATCCCCTAGGGGGTAAAGAAGGGATGATTTTAAAATTCTCAAAACTGCACGGATATCGCAAAAATTTAGCAAAACTATAGATGGCATCCTGGGGAAGGACATAACCTATATTTTGTGTTAAAAAATAATCCTACAGGGGGTGAAAGTTTTATGAGAATCCCAGCATTTCTTAAGTTAGTGATATGAAAATACAAATTTATGGGTTTGATTTATAAAAAAATCATCCCCTAAGGGGGTAAACTAGGGGTAAACTAAAATTCACAAACACTATTAAAATTTTTGTGTAAGTACCTACTTACCTCTTTTTAAGAGATTTAAGGGATTGGGTAGTTCGTATCTTGAAGTAACATTTAGTCTTAATATTTTTTAATTCCCACGGGATAGGGAATAAAGAGGATTTATATTTTCGCTTTAAAGTTGCTTTCAAAGGCAAGTTGGTAATTTTCCGTTTACTATTGTTTGGTTTTAAGATTTATTATCCTCCAGCAATCAGATATCAATCTGCGCGCCGCTCCTCGAGTACTACAACGTGTAACGTTAAATGCGCAAAACCTCTTAAGGGGTCATTGTACTCATCATTACGAACAACTTTTACTATGGGACCAAAACTGAAATCGCGAAAAAAAAATCAGCTGTTCAGTACATTTCTGTTCGCATAATTCGTCAAAATGTACTGAACAGCTGATTTTTTTTTCGCGATTTCAGGTTTGGTCCCATAGTAAAAGTTGTTCATAATGATGAGTACAATGACCCCTTAAGTGGTTTTGCGCATTTAACGTTACACGTTGTATATGCAGTGCGAGAAGATATTGTCTAGCCGACGCGACGTTCGCACGGGCGTAAAAATATCGCGGCGATTTTTTTAACACACTGAATTTTCAACGCTCTGCTTAGCGCTGAGAGTTAAAAATCCAACAGTGTTTTCGTCGCGCTGGGATGCACTCTGTTGTTGTTAGGTTGGATTCTCGAAGATCGGCTCAAAACCGTGAGTGCGCGATAAAATCCCGCCGCGATATTTTTACGTCCGAGCGAACGTCGGCTTACTTGGATTAACACTTAGGGTACTTTTAATACCGGTAGTACGTTCCCGTGGGATATTTTCCGGCATCCACGCTGGCGAAGATGCGGGCAAAAGCTAGATCGAACACTTTATTAGGCTAACGATTCGCTTTTCAAAGTTTTACAAGACTTGATCCTAAAAAAACTGTTTACAACACAAACTCGACAGTCAATCATTTCTATGGGAACATGATTTCAACAATGCAAATTATTTAGTAAATTATAATTTTGCTAACTGCTACATCAACAAACTATTTAAGTAATTTGCTGATCACGCGATGTATTGCATTTACAAGTAAACACAGGCAACCGCGCGACCTTTCCATGATCAGCGGACGGAGCCTCCCTGCCGCCCGCGCTCCCATGTATCTTCGGCCAGATCCGGGGCGCTCTGTCACTGATTCCTGCCTGACAGTGTCTGTCACTCGTAGGTACTTACCTGTCTGACAGTCTCCCTCAAACTCGTTAGGCCACAAATTACCTCCCGGGTAGTGTAGGTACATCTCCATAGTAAGTGATAACTCCACCATTATTAGCACACAAATACTATGCATCCATACTAATATTATAAATTTGAAAGTAACTCTGTCTGTCTGTCTGTGTGTCTGTGACCTTTTCACACCTAAACCACTGAACGGATTCGATAAGATTTGGCAAGGCGACAGGTGGCATCCTGAGGAAGGACATAGGCTACTTTTTTTTTCAAAAATAATTCTAGGGGTTGAAAGTTTGTATGGGAAACCCAGCATTTCTTAATTAGTTACGGATATGAAAATTCAAATTTATTCTTTTAGTAGGAAATAAAGAAATAGGTGGTTCAGCGTTTTTGAAAAAATATCCCCTAAGCCCCTAAGAGGGTAAATAGGGGTTGATTATAAAATTCACAAATAATGTAGAATTTTTTGTGTAGGTACCCCTTTTTGGAAATGTAGTCATTGTAATCATAGTTCTTAACTTGATGTAACATTTAGTCTTTAATTCATCAAAATCGATCCACTCCATAGATATAAAGAAGGACGGCCAAATCGTAACTGACTACGAGGCGGTGGTGTACAGATAGAAGGACGGCCAAATCGTAACTGACTACGAGGCGGTGCTGTACAGATATGTATTTATGAAAAAATCTAATATTTTTAAGGTCTTAAAAAACATAAGAAATAGATATTTAAGTCGCCAGAAAAAAAAGCACAAACACATTTTTTTTAATAGCATAATTTTCAAATTATTTAGAATAACATGTTCAGAACGCACCTTTGACGATTCATTTTGCTTGAGAAATGATTAAGTACTCATAGATTATAATTATTCACGTTTTTCTGAATAGTTATTAGATGTAATTCAATTCTATATACTTGTGTATCAAACTAACTAGTGCAGTTTTTATTATGTATTGGATTCTTGTCATAAAAATAATTATGTGGGTTCATAGTAAGTATCAGCATTTTGTTCAATTGTGTACAACGGAACGTCATAATATGTCATCGACGCGCGCCATGGATTGACAGTGTCAATACTGTCAATTACAACGGGTGTCAATTTGACACTAATATACTGTAGTGTGTAGTCTTTGCACCCGGCGATCTCGCATTGTTGTGTTGTTGTTGTTAGTGTGAATATTGTGATACGTACTGTACTGTTTTGGAGTTCCTTCTGTTGTTTGACCTTGGCATTGTTTTACAGACTGATAACTAGGTACCGCTTGTGACGATTATTCTGTGCTTTTCATTTCCGGACACCGATAACATCAAAAGTATTTTTTGCATTGTTTAAATATCTTGGCTATTTAGATATTATTTTCGAAAGTGATGGTGTTTACTACATAAAACAATCAAATCTCACTATAATTTGCTTCTGTACACTGAAAATAAAACTCAGGTCCAGCTTCTATAGAAATTTGGCCGATGTTCTTTCTATGATCCACTCAGTCAAAAGTTATAGATAGAGCTATGTTTATGTTATTCTATAATGATAATAAAAGACTATACACAGCTCAGTGTATGGTCTTTTATTATCTATGCACACCTACAATAAAATATTTTTTAAAGTATTTATTTCATTTCTAGATTGTTTTACTCGTACAAATGTTTACCATTTAAATGTACCTATTTGATATTTAAAATTCGCGTCTATCTGCCTGCCCGAACGCGAAAACTCAAAAACTTCATACGGTTTTCACCAATGAACGAAGTAATTCATGAGGAAGGTTTAAGTGTGAGTATTCATTAACGATTTGTGTAAATTGGCTGAAATGTGACGATGGTTGTGAAGATGTTGGAAGCAATCATGTCGACTGCAATAAGAGCATCTCGACCAGTAGAGTTTATGAAAACAATGTGTTACGGAATTAATACATTGTTTACCTGGATTAACACATAGGTGACCTACTTTTAATCCCGGTAGTACGTTCCCGTGGGATATTTTTCGATGACCACGCGGACGAAGCCACGGTCAAAAGCTATGGTTACATAAAGTGTAAACTTTTAATTAACGAACACTGGTTATTGATTGATGCACAAACATTCAAACAACTCAACAACAGACCGGCGCAGGTGTTCACAAACGTTCGCTCGACACTTCCTCGCCGCATCAATCAATGTTCACAACCGTTCGCTCGACACTTCCTCGCCGCATCAATCAATGTTCAGAACCGTTCGCTCGACACTTCCTCGCCGCATCAATCAATGTTCACAACCGTTCGCTCGACACTTCCTCGCCGCATCAATCAATGTTCACAACCGTTCGCTCGACACTTCCTCGCCGCATCAATCAATGTTCACAACCGTTCGCTCGACACTTCCTCGCCGCATCAATCAATGTTCACAACCGTTCGCTCGACACTTCCTCGCCGCATCAATCAATGTTCACAACCGTTCGCTCGACACTTCCTCGCCGCATCAATCAATGTTCACAACCGTTCGCTCGACACTTCCTCGCCGCATCAATCAATGTTCACAACCGTTCGCTCGACACTTCCTCGCCGCATCAATCAATGTTCACAACCGTTCGCTCGACACTTCCTCGCCGCATCAATCAATGTTCCCAACCGTTCGCTCGACACTTCCTCGCCGCATCAATCAATGTTCACAACCGTTCGCTCGACACTTCCTCGCCGCATCAATCAATGTTCACAACCGTTCGCTCGACACTTCCTCGCCGCATCAATCAATGTTCACAACCGTTCGCTCGACACTTCCTCGCCGCATCAATCAATGTTCACAACCGTTCGCTCGACACTTCCTCGCCGCATCAATCAATGTTCACAACCGTTCGCTCGACACTTCCTCGCCGCATCAATCAATGTTCACAACCGTTCGCTCGACACTTCCTCGCCGCATCAATCAATGTTCACAACCGTTCGCTCGACACTTCCTCGCCGCATCAATCAATGTTCCCAACCGTTCGCTCGACACTTCCTCGCCGCATCAATCAATGTTCACAACCGTTCGCTCGACACTTCCTCGCCGCATCAATCAATGTTCCCAACCGTTCGCTCGACACTTCCTCGCCGCATCAATCAATGTTCTCGAAGGAGTCCTCTAAACGCTGTTCACAAATCCAAAATCCGAAAATTTGTCAGTTTCATACAGGGTGTAACACAAAAATTGAGTTCAAATTTAAGGGTGTGGTACAGACTATCAAACTGAACAACTTTCTCCATGGGACCAACATTGTAATCGAGAAAAATTATCAGCTGTCCCATACAAAACTTATCTACTCAACATAAATGTAGGTATAGGACGGCTGATATTTTTTTCTCGATTACGATGTTGGTCCCCTCGAGAAAGTTGCTCAGTTTGATGATCTGTACCACACCCTTAAGTTTAACAACACCTTTTGATACAGCGTGTATAGACGACCGCTATGCTTCCGACAGAAACAGTAAATAGATCTAATAAATCTAATAAAGTACTTAGATCTTTTATGACACTTTTACACGTCAATTTTAGGGTCAACATTTTACTAGACTTGGATTTCCTAGCTGACTGATCCCTGAGAAAAAATGCCAAAACAAACTCACAGGTCATGGTCTCTTTTAAATTCCAAACATTACTTATTATTTGACAACTGTTTGGTGTCGCGGGCGGCAAATCAAGTAATTAAAAATGTGTAATGTTCGACACGGTGCCAGTCGAATGGCTGTGAATAGCTATGCCGCAGACATCCCTGCTAAGAAACGAAAGGCTGGTGTTATGCAAGTAGCCGCGCGCCGCTGCCGCTGTCAGTGCGAACCATGGCTCCAGCGCGAGCGCTGACCGTCTTGCTGCTCGCCAGCGGCGCGTGCGCAGCCGCCGACATTATCTTCGATATAAGCGGTACGGTACCAGTGGCAGTGTTTTGTTTTGTGATTATGAAGATATTTCTTTTGTTGTGTTTGTTGTAAAATAATATTGTCAAAAGTCGTGGTTTGTGGCGTTGAAGGGTCTGAAGTAAAAGGGACTCTGCTCCCTCGTTGATTCAGAATACTGTGGTTTAGGCGATGTCAATTCTAGAAAGATGTAAATTATTCCCATCTAGTCGTACACAGCTAGCACAGCCATTTTCGAAAGGGCTTGCCACGGTTTATCGACATTGGATTGCTGCATTTCTCTGTAATTTACATCGTTAGAAAGAAAGGAATTTTTATAATTTTTATTCGATGTTAAAAAGGCGATTTTATCCACACGAATATGCCAACCCCATCATACCATATTAACAATCGATTAACTATCATCGAAATAACTGAAAATGTATTTATTGTGAGTCGCACAGGAAGATCACCAAATAAACTAGACACAATCATAAAAGTAAAATCAACCAATCAATCAATAGATAAAATCAATCGATTGATTATCGTTCAACATAGATATTATTCTTTAGTGGTTAAAACTTATGTTCTAGTTAGAATCACCACCTCATACTATCCCTCCGGAGCCCCCTGCGTGCCTCGTTGGTCCCGGCTGTCATTCGTGGAACTTTGACAGTCGGTACAGCGAAATGTAATACAGGCGAAATGTTTAGAATACGGGCGTGATGCTTATAATACAGGCGAAATGTTTAGAATACGGGCGTGATGATTATAATACGGGCGTGATGATGTTTATAATACGGGCGTGATGTTTATAATACGGCCGTGATGATTATAATACGGGCGTGATGATGTTTATAATACGGGCGTGATGATGTTTATAATACGGGCGTGATGATTATTATACGGCCGTGATGTTTATAATACAGGCGTGATGATGTTTATAATACGGGCGAAATGTGTAGTTACATTTAAGTAGTGAGTTGCAACTTGCAAGTAAAAGGCACATTTGTTTGCATTTGAAATTAGTTGTAATGTTGCGCTGAATATTGATCATCAGTTACAGTTAGTTGGTCAGTTTTGAAATTGTGGCTTGTTGCATGAACTGTGGTCAGAATGCTTTCCTTCAATACGGTGTATGAAAGAATCATGTCACAGTGTTGCCATCCGTACGAGGTTTCTCGTAGACATGTACGAGACTTAGACGTAAATACGAGCTTACAACCATCCTCGTACGATTTCGTACGAGATTCGTTGTTACAAATCATATTTTAGAACACGCCTCTTAGACCGGGCGCTAGGTGGAGTTGAGTGCGCGAAATATGAGGACCGCATTCTGTAAACTGTTATAAGCTCAGGAAAGCTTGCAGATTATGATTCTGGATGTTGCCGGAAAGTTTGATGGTCCATTTTTTTCATACCCCATCGCCTTAGATTTCAAGTAAATCGACTGAGCAAATGCTTGGGAGTCATTTTATTGATGGTTTTAGTGACAATATCCAACTTTTTAATATGATTAATGATGCTTATACCTAGTCAACTGAAAAAAAAACGAAAAAGTTAGAAATAAAAACAAACATTGTTAATAAAAAAAAACGGCCAAGTGCGTGTCGGACTACGCACAATGAAGGGTTCCGTAGTTGGGATGAAATTATCCCAAGAACAAACATAAAATATAGTTGAAAAACATGTTCTCCCATACATTCCAAGTCCAACAGTAGGTAAATTTAAGTTTGTACTCACAATATTGAGAGATTTACCATGTTATTTTAAGACCACAAACTTCTTATAGGTTTTCCTGTAATTTACAGGTATAGAACTATTTTCTGTATTTTTTTTTTCAAAATTTTAGGCTTAGTAGTTTCGGAGATAAGGGGGGGAATGGTTTTCGTATATTTTCTTAAATAAAATTAAAACGATTTATTTTAAAATAATTAAAAAATACATTTGAAACCCTCATAAACCCTTTCATTTGATATGTCACACGGTACAGTTTGCAAAACTTTTTTTATTTTTTTATTTTTTTATTTGCCCCCTAAAAGTGACCCTCTTATTCAAAATTCAGTTATATACTTTAGCTGTACGTGTTTGGGTCACAGAAATCCATATCAATACCAAATTTCAACTTGATCGGTCCAGTATATTCGGAGCAAATTGGTTGTGACAGACGGGCAGACAGACACACGAGTGATCCTATAAGGGTTTTGTTTTTTCCTTTGGAGGTACGGAACCCTAAAAAATTACCTAAGTAATACGAAAAAGTAAATTTTAACATTAGTGTACCTACCTACAAAAAAAACCGGCCCAGTGCGTGTAGGACCACGCACAATGAAGGGTTCCGTAGTTGGAAAGAATTTATCCCAAAAACAAACTTAACATTGGATCCCAAAAAAAAAAAAAAAAAATGATTTCATAAAATTACAAATTCGCAATTTTCGGACTTATTACTTGTGCTGGCAGACGAATGAATTTGTGTTGTACGACCTTGCTTCATGCCAAATTTCATGATTCTAAATCAACGGGAAATAGGTTTTGATTTACTTGCGAGTATCAAAATATGTCGCATAAATGGCCGTATGTTTTGATTGCATTGACTTAGAAGCTTGAGTTTTTTAAGACTCCAAAGGACCATAGACCTACGTGTGTGATATTAATTTCAACTTGATACCTCCACGCTTTTCTGAGAAAAAGGATCTTGACAAACTGACAGACAGACAGACAGACGGACAAACAAGTGATCCTATAGGGGTTCCGTTTTTTCCTTTAGAGGTACGGAACCCTAAAAAATAGAAATATCAATCTTTTTTTATATTGACATCATTGCACAAAAAAATACAATTTAGTTGTCATTTTCTGCAAGTACAAGCCTTTGTTTGATAATTTGATGTAAGTAGGTACATTGACAGGACTGAATCAAACATTCTGTCAAAGATCGCTTCGTCAACTGCCGTGGGTTAGCTTACTATGGTGTAATAGGCTTATAGTAGTGTTTGGTCAGCATTCATCCATAATGTATATGTTTTGTGCTGAAGCTCTTAACAAAATGTAAATGTAGAGCATCTGATGTGCGAATTTACTTTTATTAATTGAAGCCGAAGCCGATATTCTGACAAATTAATTTATACCGGAGTTCATCTGCGGTTTATTTATTTTGAGGACAGATAGGCAAGCTGCAATGATAACTGTTTGACACTATGTATGTAGGCATGGGTTCCTAAATATGCCTGCGCTTTTTGCACAAAATCTAAAGATACAGCTTTTAAACCATTTTTTTTCGATCCCAATCTGCTGGTCGTATTCAAAATCAAAATCAAAATTTTATTAAATCGGACAACAAACGATCCATAGTGTTAGTAATATCTGCTAGTGTTAGTAAGTAATATTATTATAGAAGTTGAATTAGTGTTTGAAGCATCTTGCACAGAAGATGACCAAGTAAGGTACAAGTTTCTCACTTGGCCATCCTCTCCACAAGCTGCCTCAAAATGGGAGAATAGAAACTCTCAGACAACGTTTTCAGAATGCTGTTGCTACTGCCCCGGGTTCTAGATACCACTGATGCGATTTTTTTTCGGATGACCGCATGAAATCCGTCAGTTCGATTCTGTGCAAACATTTCTGATGCACTACAGAAACGGGGCAGTCTCAAGAGCATTCTGAAAATATTACTGTATAGGACGCGCAAGACATCTAGCGATCTTTTGGTGTAGCTGATCCATAGACCCCCCGTGTACAGACCCTGACAATATGCCTTGAACAGCGTTATCTTGACCTGGTCTGATCTACGTGCCAACAAATTACCTCGGACCGCCAATACCTTGCGCTCCCTTTCAATATCTCCCTACATTATCTTTAAGGTCGTCGGTAATTATAGCCCCAGATATTTAAAAGTGTTCACTCTTTTTATGTTCAAGCCATTTAGGTATTGCTCACTTGAGTGGCTATGGGACCGACGAACCATAGACCTAAACAACCTAAATGTGCTAGTTTATTGCTCACTTGAGTGGCTGTGGGACCGACGAACCATAGACCTAAACAACCTAAATGTGCTAGTTTATTGCTCACTTGAGTGGCTGTGGGACCGACGAACCATAGACCTAAACAACCTAAATGTGCTAGTTTATTGCTCACTTGAGTGGCTGTGGGACCGACGAACCATAGACCTAAACAACCTAAATGTGCTAGTTTATTGCTCACTTGAGTGGCTGTGGGACCGACGAACCATAGACCTAAACAACCTAAATGTGCTAGTTTATTGCTCACTTGAGTGGCTGTGGGACCGACGAACCATAGACCTAAACAACCTAAATGTGCTAGTTTATTGCTCACTTGAGTGGCTATTGTACCGACGAACCATAGACCTAAACAACCCAAATGTGCTAGTTTATTGCTCACTTGAGTGGCTGTGGGACCGACGAACCATAGACCTAAACAACCTAAATGTGCTAGTTTATTGCTCACTTGAGTGGCTGTGGGACCGACGAACCATAGACCTAAACAACCTAAATGTGCTAGTTTATTGCTCACTTGAGTGGCTATTGTACCGACGAACCATAGACCTAAACAACCTAAATGTGCTAGTTTATTGCTCATTTGAGTGGCTATGGGACCGACGAACCATAGACCTAAACAACCTAAATGTGCTAGTTTATTGCTCATTTGAGTGGCTATGGGACCGACGAACCATAGACCTAAACAACCTAAATGTGCTAGTTTATTGCTCATTTGAGTGGCTATGGGACCGACGAACCATAGACCTAAACAACCTAAATGTGCTAGTTTATTGCTCATTTGAGTGGCTATGGGACCGACGAACCATAGACCTAAACAACCTAAATGTGCTAGTTTATTGCTCATTTGAGTGGCTATGGGACCGACGAACCATAGACCTAAACAACCTAAATGTGCTAGTTTATTGCTCATTTGAGTGGCTATGGGACCGACGAACCATAGACCTAAACAACCTAAATGTGCTAGTTTATTGCTCATTTGAGTGGCTATGGGACCGACGAACCATAGACCTAAACAACCTAAATGTGCTAGTTTATTGCTCATTTGAGTGGCTATGGGACCGACGAACCATAGACCTAAACAACCTAAATGTGCTAGTTTATTGCTCACTTGAGTGGCTATGGGACCGACGAACCATAGACCTAAACAACCTAAATGTGCTAGTTTATTGCTCATTTGAGTGGCTATGGGACCGACGAACCATAGACCTAAACAACCTAAATGTGCTAGTTTATTGCTCATTTGAGTGGCTATGGGACCGACGAACCATAGACCTAAACAACCTAAATGTGCTAGTTTATTGCTCACTTGAGTGGCTATGGGACCGACGAACCATAGACCTAAACAACCTAAATGTGCTAGTTTATTCCAGAAATAAATTTCAAGTATGAAAACACCTGTATCAGCGCTAAGGATTATGACATGGGCAGGGTACTTGCTGTTGTCCTAGAATAATGAAAGGCAAGAAGCAAGGTCTGTTTGTTATCATCATATTGTTAATTTGTAATTTTGTCACATAAAAAAATATATTGAAGTCTGTCAGACCCTTGTTCTCAGAAACGCATAGAGGTATCAAGTTGAAATAATATAGCCCCTTGCAGCTCTAAGAAAATCAAGCTTCTAAGTCAACGCATTAAAAAATACTGCCATTTATACAACTTATTTTGATACACGCAAAGTCGCAAGTAAATCAAAACCTACTAGGGTACTTTCCGTTGACATAGAATTATGAAATTTGGCAAGAAGCAAGGTCTTACAGCACAAGTAAAGGAAAAATTCCAAAAATTCTTAATTTGTAGTTTTATCACATAGAAATGTTTTGTTGGGATTACATACGAGTACAATGTTAAGTTTGTTTTTGGGATAAATTCTTTTCAACTACGGAACCTGTCATTATGCGTGGTCCAACACGCACTTGGCCGGTTTTTATTTTTAATTGACTACATAAGAATCTTTAAACGTAAGAAAAAAATTGATAATTGTCACTAAAACAATCATTAAAATGGCTCCCAACCATTTATTCAATCGATTTACTTGATATCTTAGGGGATGGGATTGGGACTTCATATCCAGGGGATGTATAAAAAAAACCGGCCAAGTCCGTGTCGGACCACGCACAATGAAGGGTTCCATAGTTGAAAAGAATTTATCACAAAAACAATTTTATCATCCTTTACTTGTACTGTGAGACCTTGCTTCTTGCCCAATTTCATTATTCTAGGTCAACGGGAAGTATCCCATAGGTTTTGATTTACTTGCGAGTATCAAAATATGTTGCATAAATGGCCGTATTTTTTACTGCGTTGACTTAGAATCTTATTTTTTTTAGGACTCCAAGGGACCGTAGACCTACGTATTTGATATTAATTATAATTTGATAACTCCACTCGTTCCTGACAAAAAGGGTCTTGACAGACTGACAGACAGACATACAGACAGACAGACGGACAACGAAGTGATCCTATAAGTGATCCGTTTTTCTTTTTGAGGTACGAAACCCTAAAAATGGACCAACAAACTTTCCGGCAACATCCAGAATAATATCTGCAAGCTTTTCTGAGATATCATAATGTACTATTAAGTACATTATGATATAAGTGCGGTAAGTTGAAAATTACAGCCGAGGCGATATTGCTACAAGAAAGCAGAGGCTGTAATTATCAAAGCGCACGTATGTCATACGACGTTTTATAACATATTTGTGAGGAAATAAATAAAACTCGGACTTTCTTAAACGAGTAAATCTTTAAAAACACACTTTCTGAAAATGAATTTGCATCTTTGCATGTTTTCCATACGATGAAATTTGATACGCTTGTAAGTATCTACCGGTCGATTTTTCGGGCAAGAGGCTTAGAGTAGCCTTTTTCGCTGCCTCTGAGACTTCTGGCGGTGTCGAATAAATAAATTCATCATTACTTGACGACATTTTCAAATAAAAACAATACAGCGAAAAGAAAAAGCGCGCGGAATAATTTTTACTTGTTCACAAATTAGCGATGCGCACGCATCAGCGCTTTTTTTTTTAAGGCAAAGGCACAAAAACAGCCAGTATTATTAAAGTAAATTAATATTTTTTTGTTTTTGTAACAGATACCTAAATGGTTGTAATTTATTGCCAAAATTAATTAAATCAAAGAATGAAATGTTTAACATTTAATTTTATTTTATCCCTAAGTTAATTTTATTCATAAAATGTTGACCACTTTTCTGACATAAAAACTCTTTGCTAAGATTTAAAAAAGTACCGTTCGTTTTAGACGGAGCATCATGATAAACCGTACGTGTTACCTTATTAAAAAGAAACTCGTGCGTTTTACTTTACGATTACGCACAAGTACGTAATGACATACATTACGATATTGAAATTGGTGAAATAAGAGACCTTTTACGAGCAAATGTGTTATAAAACCATTTACAGAATGCGGTCCTCACTTTTTGCATACTCAACTTCCTTTGGCGCCTGCACTATCTAAACTACACGTAATAAGACCAATCACATCAAGACCAAGATAAGGAATAGACTATTAGTAGACTTTTACTATTATTACTATTATATAGTAATAACAGAAACAGTCAATAGCACATTGCTTGCAGTGGAATGCGCTAAGGGACCTAAAGTTTTACCCTGAGTGGAATACAATCCGAAAACATATATGGAATAAAATAAATAATTTAAAAAATTGTAAAAAAGTCAATGCAATGCACTACTAAAAAGACCGAAACAAGATTGAGACTATAAAACAAAATAAACTACACGCAAACTCTACTTCGGTTTGACATACTAGCTATGTTATGAACTGAAAGCCTAAGCTAAATAAGTACTCTCGCATTAAGTTTGGTAGCAGGCGGGATCCATTACCTAAGTTAAATAAGTACTCTCGCATTAAGTTTGGTAGCAGGCGGGATCCATTACGTAAGTTAAATAAGTACTCTCGCATTAAGTTTGGTAGCAGGCGGGATCCATTACCTAAGTTAAATAAGTACTCTCGCATTAAGTTTGGTAGCAGGCGGGATCCATTACCTAAGTTAAATAAGTACTCTCGCATTAAGTTTGGTAGCAGGCGGGATCCATTACCTAAGTTAAATAAGTACTCTCGCATTAAGTTTGGTAGCAGGCGGGATCCATTACCTAAGTTAAATAAGTACTCTCGCATTAAGTTTGGTAGCAGGCGGGATCCATTACGTAAGTTAAATAAGTACTCTCGCATTAAGTTTGGTAGCAGGCGGGATCCATTACGTAAGTTAAATAAGTACTCTCGCATTAAGTTTGGTAGCAGGCGGGATCCATTACCTAAGTTAAATAAGTACTCTCGCATTAAGTTTGGTAGCAGGCGGGATCCATTACCTAAGTTAAATAAGTACTCTCGCATTAAGTTTGGTAGCAGGCGGGATCCATTACCTAAGTTAAATAAGTACTCTCGCATTAAGTTTGGTAGCAGGCGGGATCCATTACCTAAGTTAAATAAGTACTCTCGCATTAAGTTTGGTAGCAGGCGGGATCCATTACGTAAGTTAAATAAGTACTCTCGCATTAAGTTTGGTAGCAGGCGGGATCCATTACCTAAGTTAAATAAGTACTCTCGCATTAAGTTTGGTAGCAGGCGGGATCCATTACCTAAGTTAAATAAGTACTCTCGCATTAAGTTTGGTAGCAGGCGGGATCCATTACCTAAGTTAAATAAGTACTCTCGCATTAAGTTTGGTAGCAGGCGGGATCCATTACCTAAGTTAAATAAGTACTCTCGCATTAAGTTTGGTAGCAGGCGGGATCCATTACCTAGGTTAAATAAGTACTCTCGCATTAAGTTTGGTAGCAGGCGGGATCCATTACGTAAGTTAAATAAGTACTCTCGCATTAAGTTTGGTAGCAGGCGGGATCCATTACCTAAGTTAAATAAGTACTCTCGCATTAAGTTTGGTAGCAGGCGGGATCCATTACGTAAGTTAAATAAGTACTCTCGCATTAAGTTTGGTAGCAGGCGGGATCCATTACCTAAGTTAAATAAGTACTCTCGCATTAAGTTTGGTAGCAGGCGGGATCCATTACCTAAGTTAAATAAGTACTCTCGCATTAAGTTTGGTAGCAGGCGGGATCCATTACCTAAGTTAAATAAGTACTCTCGCATTAAGTTTGGTAGCAGGCGGGATCCATTACCTAAGTTAAATAAGTACTCTCGCATTAAGTTTGGTAGCAGGCGGGATCCATTACCTAGTTTTCTTTCGGTTTATAATTAGCAAATTGCCGCCTGCTACTAAACTTAATGCGGGTATTTAACTTAGGGTTTCAGTTCATACTACAGTACTTATGTTAAACCGAAGTAGAGTTTGGTTTGTTTTTAGTTTATTTCAATTTTTTTTCTCTTTTCAATCTTGTTTCGATCGGTCGGTCTTTTTAGTGCATTGCATATACTTAAGTTGACTTTTTGCAGTCGGGTTTTTTGGTTTTTTAAATTATTTATTTTATTCTATATAAGTTTTCGGAAAAAAAGTGCAGCACACCTTAATATTAATATCACGTATTTTTTAAATATTATTTAGAATCATTTCATAATTTACTTGAGTCAAATTATAAGCATTTATTGAATGTCGTACGATCTCAGCGTACGATACCCGTTGGCCAAAAATCTTTCAAACTCCTCGGATATATTCTATAGGTATAATATACAGGGTGGAAGGGACATCGACGCGCAAACGGTTACCACGTATTCAATACATCCTTCTGAGGGGGGGGGCTCAGAATATAGAGAAATATAATATCGTCGTTGATAGTCCAATAACGCGTAACTAACATTGTTCAAATCCGCGTATCTGCAAAAAAAGCAAAAACGAGATTTCGCGGCAGTAGGTAGCTGATTGTGATTGGCGTCGACCTGTGCGACAAATTTTTGAATTGACCAATAGGAAGAGGAGTAAATCAAAAATAACAATACCGCGGATCTTTGGACGAACAAGTTTTGACACGAAAACCGCGTATTCGCACCAGTTTGTTTAGGAACGTGCAGTTTTTGTGTGACGCTCCAGTTAAAAATTGTTTTTACACAGAATAACTGGATTAGTTTGAAGGTAAGTATATCACACGTATTCTATACGTTATGCTAATTAAAATTAGGATATTTTTTATTCTAAAATTGTGTTATTTGAAGTGTTAAAGTTCATCTAATAGTTACGTGTTTGTTACGCGGTTTTGACAAAATCCCTTTTAATTTTGTTTAGTACTTCCGCGGTTTCATTATGCTTAATTTATTTTATTTTTGTGTGACTGATTGTTCGTACTTTACAAGATTCCTAGTGCAGACGTTTGTTTAATAACGTACTAAGATGTTTTTGTTGTTTTTTTTAAACTTAGTGAAAAACTGGTACCTATATTTTCCTTTGCAGTAACAACTAAGATTCACAATGAATGAAGACGAAAACTCAAAACAAGATGGTTCTGCGGATTATTTGGAGGGTGCTGATATTGATGATAACGTCACGACATTACAAAAACTTAAACAGAGACGGCAGAAACTACTTTTGAAGAAAAAACAAATATTAGAAAATCAAAGACCTGATATCATTGAACTCACCCCAGTCCAGCCGGCTGTATGTTCCGCTCCTTTTGGTGATACTGTAAGTACAGCTGATTTCACTACAGTAGGAATCGATAGCCAATATGATGAAACTGTAATGGGAAACACTACTACCAGCGCTACACCTACGGTGAATGTAAATCTCGACATTAGCCTCCCAGATGAAAGTTTTAATTTTGGGTCTGACGATTCTGTGGCAGACCCAACTTATGTTCCCCTTTCCGATATCACCAACGTGCAACCCTTAGATAACCTTGATATCGGTTGGTTTCCTGAAAGGGCTATTGAGCCGGAAGTTTCAAGTGCATCCAGAACCCGAAAACGTAAAGCTGACCGTCAGAATTGGATGAAAATTAAAGACCACACGTTTTTCAAAGATTACAGCGCTAAGAAGTTCCAAATATACGACTCGATACGACCTGGACGAGGGGTTGGTGATGGCTGTGTTGTTGATCTCCGCGTGTTGAAGTATAATCCCAATGGAACAATCGAATACAAAAATCATTTTGAAGCAGATTTCACCCCTCTACCTCGGAGGCCTAAAAACATTCCTTCACCTCTATCCACCATTCCTCCTCTTTATTCATCGCAACTACCTATTCAGGAAACAAAATATGAACACTTGCAACAACTGAAAAATGTCATACCCCGTGATTGCCATGCGTTTTACGATAATTTGCCATTTAAAAAGAAATAGCTTGTGATTTAAGCTATATTTTGTGATTTAAGCAATCTTGTGTGATTTAATCAATCTTTATTTTTGTTGAGCATGATTGTAAGTTTAACTTTTTAACAGATAATTAATCTCTAAGTTAATTTGTTAAAAATATAGATCATTATTATAGGAGAGAGATGAAAAGATTGTATCTAGTTTTTTTTTAGTTAACGTTATAATTTTGAGACTGTTTGATTATTTAGTTCCTAATTAAAGAATTTATTTTGTTTAATAATTATGTTTGGTTTTTATTTGATAATAATGTTAATAATTGCATTTTAGCAGCATTTATAATCTTAGTAAGTTTATAAGAGAAATAATGTTCCCTATTCATTTCTTCCCATTAAGTTTTCATACTCGTTGATTGATATTTGTTTTTTTTTTTTTAATATATACCATTTGTGATTGAACTTTATCATTTAAATACTTGATTTTGTTAAATAAATAATTGATTGAGGTTGTGGTATTATTTTTTAGATTTACAATTTCACGTAAGTACTGTCTATAATCCAAAATCGTTTCAATACTGCGTATTCTATACAGCGTAAGTGACTTTGTAATTAAAATATTGATAATATTGACTTCAAAATTAGTACATTATATGAAAGAAAATAAAATGATCCTCTACTCAAGTTCAGTCAAAGATCGGTCGATTAGTCTTTTAGAAAATTAGTTTTTTGTCTCTCCTGTAAAATCAGTGAAAGTGTAGTTACGCAGTATTTGACAGTGTTAGTTACGCGTCATTGGACTATCAACGACGATATATAGAAATTTTTCATCGGTTATTGAAAAAAAAATCTGCAATTTCCTACAATAGTGCACAATACCTACACGGTCAAAATGTATGGAAGAGCAGATTTTTTTTTTTCAATAACCGATGAAAAATTTCTATATAGGGGGGCTCAGAATGATGTAAGTACTGAATACGTGGTAAATGTTTGCGCGTCTATGTCGCTTCCACCCTGTATAAAAATGTAAAATACCATCGTCCAATGGCTCGCGCGGGCTGACAGTAGCCGGGAACCTGTGGGGGTCGCTTGACATTCGAGCATTTGACATGGCACATGAACCTATGCGGTATATACAGGGTGTTATATGCAAAGATAATAATAAATGATACAATATTAAAATCACAAGATTTCAGATACACCACTTTCAACGACCGATTTCAGCAAATAATGCCCTATTTAGTACATTCTTGTTCAAAGTTGACACAAAAAAAAGATATATTTTTTTAAAGCAATCATCTCGTTGAATCTGATTCAACGAGATGATTGCAATTGAAAAATATCAAAAAAAAAAAAATATAACTCTAAAACTACAAAAAGTCGTAGAACATAGGTACATGTGGTTTAAATCGATAGGTATGGTACTCTGCCATCAGCTCGCACTGGCTGTATAGAGCGACACTCAAGAGGAACCGTTTACAGGCAAGGAGTCGGTCAGCTGACATGTGGAGTTAGTTGAGTTCATTTCCATTGTTTGTAATGTTAGTCTGTCGTATTTATTGCAATAGTTGAAGTCAGTGAATACTAACCACAATCCTTGTTTCTACGTGAGCATATCAACTAGAAATAAGGAAATCAATGACAGCAGCTACGTTTAGTTAGCGCTACAGTTAGCGGTGCGGACTAACGAAGGTTTCGAGCTGAATACCGCAGGATTTGCACAAACCAGTCGCGAGTAGTGACAGTACTACTTGTGCTAAAGGGGACGTTAGGCAATACTTCGGCTTATAAACGTTCTGACGTAAGATATGGACGCCAACCTTTCATAAACTGTACATAGACACTAGTCCATGCTTCCACACTAATATTATAAATTCGAAAGTAACTCTGCCTGTCTGTTACTTTTTCACGCCTAAACCACTGAACGGATTTCGATAAAATTTGGCAAGGCATTCTGGGACACATGGCTACTTTTTGTCTCAACAATAATCCTATAGGGGTGATACAGGGGATGAAAGTTTATGGAAAACCCAGCATTTCTTGAGATAGTTATAATTATGAAAATTCAAGTTTATGCTTTTGGTAGGAAATAAAGAAATATGTGGTTCAGCGTTTTTGAAAATTCATACAGCATGGGATATTTTCCGACATGCACGCGGGCGAAGCCGCGGGCAAAAGCTATTAGAATTATAAGGAAGATGTAGGTACGAGACATTGTTGGTAGTGTACTTTCGAAAAATTACATAGCTGTAAAGCTAAATCAAATGGGTTTTAGGGTTCCGTAGTCAACAAGGAACGCTTAATTACCTATAGTTTTGCCATGTCCGACTGTCTATCTGGCTGTCCCGCTTAGCTCAGAAACTCTTGGTACTAGAATGCTATAATTTGATATGGGTACCTAATTACCTATACATATTAATTACGTCGACCAAGTAGCACCATAAAATCTTGAAAAATAAAATGTAGTAGGGTTGCACGTAAAGTGGGGATGATATGTTTGTTCTCGTCTATCCCGTGGTGGGGGGTATCGTCCGATAGGCCGCTCAAAAATATTGCGGTTCTGTGAAAACCATTTTTCGGTTCAGGGATCCGTTTACCTTTAGCGCTAATTTTGTTACTCAATTTAAGTGTCCCCCCGCCCCCCGCCAGCTGAATGGTTGGACACAAATAATGATTAGTCAAGTCGGTGACATTGTAAGCCCACAGTCGGAGTTATCGATCTTCAAAAGTATCGTGAATCAATAAACTCACATTCGCACTTACTTCCGTACCTACGAGTACCTTACTGCAGCCCTATCTTAATTAGAATGACTCAACAATAACAAGCTGCATTTCTAAATCTGCAGAAGTGACGCAAACAGACAATAATGTAGGTGAAGATGGAACTGAATGCGCTAGAGGCTGTCGTGGCTCAGTAGAAAGTCGGCGCCGGCCGCTTTACTTTAGCGTTAAGGCACTACCCCGACTAAAACCTTGCGTTGCGTTATTCAGAGGCTATTAAGGCGCAACTATACGCCAATGACCTTGAGTGGTTAGCTTGCGCGTTCTGTGCTGAGCTCACGCAACGCGTCGTACGTCCAGCCAGTAATAGGACTCGCCCATCAAGGAGCGCTGTCCCAAATTAGACGCATTATTAATTTATTATACATAAAACAAAAGGCATTTTAATAAAATACGTATACTAAAAAATAAATAATTAAATTACCTTTAAAATGGTGAAGGTTTCATAAAAATACCCCTGACAGTTTTTGCGTGATTCTCAGTTTTTTATCTGCGTTAGACATAACTTTACAAATTAATTACACTATTTAATATAAACATAATCTAAAATATTCAGATATTAAGTTATTAAGAAAATGCTCTAATTTAACATATATTTTTTCCAATTCATTAACACTACTCGTTTAGACGTGATCTTCAGTTTAAAATCATCAAAAGTCAGATAGCGTCGCCTTAGCGAGCATCTAAAAGCACATTATGAATGTTCGATAACCTGTCATCACATTGCACGTTATTTATTTATTTATTTAACACCTCAAGCACAGATGTACAGAGGCGGACTTAATGCCATAGGTTTTTATGTGTTATAAATACATTTCAAATCTCCTTGTAAAACAAATGTCTAAAATCATTGATTACATGCATCTTTTGCTAAAGGTGACGTTCTAACTATTTGAGGATTACACTAATGAATACATAATTTAAAAATCTAAATAATTTACGTTTTATTTTATTTCAAAAGATCGTTATTCTTTTTTTATTTAAATAATTCCAAAAAAATTGTAAATTTTATGATGAAGGGGCGTGCACAGGGAGCGGTATAGAGCGAGGCTGAGCGGCGCGGGACAGAGAAGGACCGAACGCTCAAGGTCGTTGGTCGGGGTAGGGACGTGCACAGGGAGCGGTATAGAGCGAGGCTGAGCGGCGCGGGACAGAGAAGGACCGAACGCTCAAGGTCGTTGGTCGGGGTAGGGACGTGCACAGGGAGCGGTATAGAGCGAGGCTGAGCGGCGCGGGACAGAGAAGGACCGAACGCTCAAGGTCGTTGGTCGGGGTAGGGACGTGCACAGGGAGCGGTATAGAGCGAGGCTGAGCGGCGCGGGACAGAGAAGGACCGAACGCTCAAGGTCGTTGGTCGGGGTAGGGACGTGCACAGGGAGCGGTATAGAGCGAGGCTGAGCGGCGCGGGACAGAGAAGGACCGAACGCTCAAGGTCGTTTGGTCGGGGTAGGGACGTGCACAGGGAGCGGTATAGAGCGAGGCTGAGCGGCGCGGGACAGAGAAGGACCGAACGCTCAAGGTCGTTTGGTCGGGGTAGGGCCTTAAATATATTTTCCAACAGTTTGCGGGAAAGCGTAGTTTATGTATTTTATCCAAGTGTAATAAAGTGAGTATCTCAATGGCGTGAGCTATTGAACGAATTGCAATCTAACGAGCTTTTCTATATTCCGTTTGATTTAATTTTCACTGTCTCCGCATGACCTTCATCACTTTTACATCTCACAGCAACTCCTTCTGAGTTTTTTTAGGGTAACGTAGGGACACAATTAGGGAAAACGGAACCCGTCTGTCAAGACCCTTCTTTTCAGGAACTCGTGGAGGTATCAAGTCCGATCCCTTGGAGCTGAAAAAATGCTAAAAAGCATAACCAACGCAATAAAAAATATGGCCATTTACATCATATTTTGAAAGACCCATCCAACAACAGCGACACCATGGGGTAGACGAGAAAAAAACATCCCCACTTTACGTTTACCAAAAACATTTTTTTTCATGATTTTATTTTACCATTTTGTCGGTGTGATGAATATGTATATCCATAACAAATTATAGCTTTCTAGTACTAAGAGTCTCTGAGCTAAGCTGCGGATGGACAGACGGACAGACGACGGACGACGGAACCTTAAAACTACCTAAAACCATAACACAACAGACGGTCAATTCGTGCAAAGTGAATGACGGCTGACAGCTGACAACTGACAGCTGACAGCTGACAGCTGACAACTGACAGCTGACAGCTGACAGCTGACCGGAATGCCATGAGATTGTGAACAATAGACAAAAAAATGTTAAGCCGCTATAATCTTAAAATTCGGTTTGTTCACATTCCGGTCGCAATCTCATCTCAAGGGATATGTAATCTAAATAACTTTTCTCAAACATGCATGGAAATGTTGTTATTATTTTCGAATAAAGAACACGCGAAGTATCGTATTTACGGTCAAAGAAAATCAAATCCATTGCAGGAGCGTTTTTTGAATTTGGAACATTACAACGCTCCAGCAATGTACAACATTGCTGGAGCGCTCCAGCAATGTTGTATGAAACGGCGTGCTGGAGTTATTAGATACTCTTTGATTGGATCTCTTTTATCATTCTTGGCATCTCTTTGCTTAGTATAAATTGCGTTCACGTGGCTGTATAGATAGCCACAAATGCCTTTCGGCACAGATGTTAGATAGAAAATTGGCGGCAAAGCTAAAAATTCATCTTGATTTGAAAATTTATATTTATGTATTATGTATGTAAATAACAAATTTACATTCATAATAAATATAAAGTGAAATGAAGATTGATTGTAGGTACTCCACCAGATTTAAGATCAGAAGCCAAATTGGCAATGGAAAACCTGCTTCCAGCGAAGTCAAAAGAAAAATACATGAAACTAGGTAAGTATATAAAAATTTTATGATTTGGAAAAACGAGAAAAAAGTGAACATTTTCTCTGAAACACTATTTTTGCGTATTTTAATGAGATTGCTAAAACTAAAAACCCATCTACACTATAGACAATTTATTCCATGCTGAAATGTACAGTTCATGTTAAAAACGGCACTAACTTGAAAAATTATGGAAACTTAACTACCTACTTTTATTTCCCTGCATTCTTTTGAGAAAAGCACTATATATGCCTCGGCGGAAATAGCAATTGCCTGTCTCGTATTAGTGAAGTCCTCGCCTACGGCTCGGCCTTCAAACTCATACTCGACCTGCAATTGCCTATTTCACGGCCTTTGCAATAATGTACTATTATTGTAATTTTCGTCTTCATACATTGAACCAACATGAAAATAATAATATGTTTCTGTCTGATAACAGTGATAATGATAATTGATAACTGTGGCCTTAGTGCGAGTTTTCATACTTACTCGATCACGTTAAAGTAAACGTCAATTTGTACTGAAAATGAATAAGCGCCGCCTGGTGACTGTAATGGGAAACACAATTTTTCCATACGAATACGTCAACGTTAACGTAAACGCGATCGAGTAAGTGTAAAAACTCGCACTAAGGCCACAGTTATCAATTATCATTATCACTGTTATCAGACAGAAACATATTATTATTTTCATGTTGGTTCAATGTATGAAGACGAAAATTACAATAAAGTTATTTAGATTACATATCCCTGTAACTGAATGTGATATAAAGGCTGTTCGCATTGACCTCCACCACCGGCGCACGCGCACGAGCCGCACAAAGCAAGCGTTGTGCTAACTCACGCGCCGGCCAAGTTCGAGTTCACTTCATCAGCAATACATTCACCTATGTTTACGTACTTATATAAATCATGTCGTATTATATGCTAACCTGTAGGTAGGTGCTATGTAGGTACATAATAAATAATAATGAACCAGTAGTAGCGGTAGGTAGTGTTCCCACTGTTAGTGCAAGCGACTTTCTGTGCGACGTGTTCCAGAAATATACACGCCACGGTTAAACCAACCAAAAAAAACCAGTCAAGAGCGAGTTGGACTCGCGCACCGAGGGTTCCGTTCCGATTTCTGAAAAAGTGTGCTACTTAGAGACATCGTTTTATTTTTCCTGTAATCTTTACATAAACTTCTATTACATAGAATAATTTCAGATTTTTCTCTTTGCAAACTTCGGAGATAAGGGGGGGAACGGTATTTTTTTTTTACATTTTTCATTAAAAGTCGAAAACTATGCGGCCTAAAAAAAATTAAAAAAATGGTTGAGAATTTGCAAACTGCGCTCTTTCATATGATACCCCACATGCCATAGTAGCCCCACTTTAAATTTTTAAGACCCCTTTCAGTCCCAGTTGCAAAAAAATATATAATTATTTTTATTTCATTCTTATTTTCAAAATAGTTGGGTCAATGTCATCTAAAACTATTCCAAATTTCAAGTTGATAGCATCAGTAGTTCTTGAGATATCCAGCTGTGACAGACAGACAGACAGACAGACAGACAGAAAGACAGACAGACAGACAGACTGAGTCACACCATAAGGGTTCCTTTTTTACCATTTTGGTAAGGAACCCTAAAAACCACCATATAAAGGGTCTTCCGTGAATAATAAATTGCTTTTTAACAACACTGAAAGTTATGACGTCATTGTTAAACTTTTACGGCGCATTGACAATACCTATTAACACTATCGGGACCTCCTTGCCGAGGCGGGGTCGGTGGGTGCAGCCGGGGTCGGTGCAGCCGGTGCCGGTGCCGCCGCTGCAGCCGGTGCGGGACAGTAACATGACATGTTCAAAGTGACACTAAAGTCGTTAAACACTTCGTAATTGTAGGTGGGCTTCTGAAAGACGGGTCCTAGTCACCAGGATCGGGCGAGATTTATCTCTGCCAGCAGTAGTTGGGTCAATGCTGGCGGAGTCGGAGAACTGGAGGCAAATGACCTCCTTCTGTGAGACTGTGATGGTTCAGAAGGAGGCTGCCGAGCGGGATCGTGAGAGAGCTAATCCCGCTCGGAGGAGAAGGCGTCGGAGAGGCAACCGCCTCGATGCCTAACACGCCGAAACCCCACCTGCATCCGGTAGGCGGGAATTTGGGGTCACGGGCGCTCAGAGTGGGGACTCTGTCCGTCCACTGAGTGACCTCAGGGAAGACGGCGCACAGTGGTCACGTGCTGCCTTGCATATTTGCATAGTTAGGTTTCGGAGAGATCCCTTTACAGTCTCCCCAGAGATGTGCCCTAACAGGCGTTGCACAGAGGTGACAGAGGGGGGGGGGGGGGAGGGGGTTCCGGATTGGTCTTTTGAGAGGTAACGGTGCCCCTTCCATGTGCAGATGATGACCACCGGGGTGGTTTTAGTGAGGTAAAAATCCCACACTCCCCGGTTTTTTCCCCAAAGCTCGGGCGCCTTTTGAAGGTTTCCCCCCGACAACAAAAAAAAAAAAAAAAAAAAGGTACAATTAATAATCTTTATTTTTTCTTACTTTATTAGCAATTAAAATCCTATTTTTATAGGGTTCCGTACCTCAAAAGGAAAAAACGGAACCCTTATAGGATCACTTCGTTGTCCGTCTGTCTGTCTGTCTGTCAGTCTATCAAGACCCTTTTTCTCAGGAACGCGTGGTCATGGACCGTTAGAGTTCTAAGAAAATCAAGCTTCTAAGTCAACGCAATACAAAAATACGGCCATTTATGCGACAAAGAAGAAGGGTCACGCTCCATACAAAACTTACCCAGGCCCGGCGCAAACGGAACATATTTTAGTTTTTTCATTATTTTAAGTACCTACATCAATTATCAGGTATTTCCTTTTTCGATTTCAGTGGCTAACCTATTTGAATTGCCTTCACAAGGCAAAATATTATTTTTATCAAACCTACCAATAATGACAGAATTCAAAATAAGAAGCTTTACATTATATAGCTATGTTTTAGTAAAAACAATTACAATGGAAAAAACCAAGTTAGGTACCATTGTAGCGAGATAATGGTCGTAAAATGATCGGCATTTCGGCTTATCTCGCTAGTGTGAGATACAAAATAACTCGCACATGCTATATCACTCCTGCACTCCCTAAAAGAGCGATTATTATATTATATTATATATATTATATAATTATATATTTGGGTTTTTTACTAAGTTAGATTAGTTAAATTGCCTGTGTAAGACAAAACATAAAGTTTTTCTGGAAATTAAACAAAGGCTTTTTCTATAGATATTTTTATTTTCAATGAAATCATAATGAACCTTATTCCTATAGTAATAAGGTCGAAAAGTGATGGTACAACTTGACGATGGCCCACCATGAGTCCATGATGTTGAAATTATATAATATTTAAACTATAGAATCATGTAAGTACAGTGGCGTTACTTTCCGGTCGACCACCCATAAGGTTAAAATCGCTTGCATGGCAAGCGCAGGTGGCGTACGTACGCAGACCGCGCCCCGCCCCTTTGAGACTGGTTTTTACATAAAACATAATGCGCGTTAGTTGAAATCTTGGTAAGCTATTATGAGTTATTTTCTATTTCTGCTTGAGAATCAGTGTGCACGCGTAGTGTTCTCAAGAAAACATATCTTAATATTAATATTTTATAAAATTCATGCTGTTTTGAGCGCCTCACATCTTTTTTTGTTTCTCTATATCTTAGTATGTGAGTAGGTAATGTGTATATTGTTTATATTGACATTTTTTGTCTTTAATCGGCATGAGAGGGACCTTTTACTTGTGCAGTGCTATTGAAAAGTAACTAACTATATTTCTATGTGTTTATACTTGGGAATACATGTCAAAAAAGAAGCAACTTATGTAATTTTTGAATTTGGAAGTTTTTTTTACTGCTCTATGTTCTGATTGAAATAGCATAATTTTTCTTGCTCTAAATGTGGGCAGAGCCACACGCACACACGCGCAATTATGCAGCGAAGAGTCGTTCAAAGCATTTTGTTTTAAAAGTGTATCACCGGGAAGTAACGCGATTGTACATAAATCTGTAAATCATAAATACTTAAATCAAATCATAATTACTGTAAGTATAGTGTCTATACCCACTGCGGGATGCTGGAAGTCATCTCGATGTCTAGCCCACCCTAAGTAATAAACCACACTTACGACATGACATGAGCATGAGCATGGCATGAGCTATTATGTTTCTCTTCCATGATTGCATGTACAATAGTACTCCAAAATAGCGTTTCGGCTCTCAATCTCTGGGTTGTACATAACGCACGCGATTTACCTATTAGTGCTGGTAAAAAACCCAAATATAGACATCTCGCTCTTTTAGGGAGTGCAGGAGTGAGATAGCATGAGCGAGTTCTTTTGTGTGTCACACTAGTGAGATAAGTCGAATCGCCGATCATTTTACGACCATATCTCGCTACAATGGTTGTTTCCATTGTTATTGTAACCAAAACTTAGCTATAGGTATAATGTAGCTACTTATATTGAATTCTGTAGTTATTGGTAGGTAATAACTCGTCTCAATTGATTTTATATTTTTGAAAAAGATTTTAAGCGGTTTTAGTTAAAAAATAATATTTTGCCTTACGAAGGCAATTTAAATAGGTTAGCCACTAAAATCGAAAAAAAAAATCTACATATTTAAATACATAAAATAACAAAAAAAGTGAGATATATTTGGTTTGCGCCAGGCTTGGGTCACAGATGACGCTTCTTCTTTTGATACTCGCAAGTAAATCAAAACCTATAGGGTACTTCCCGTTGACCTATAATCATGAAATTTGGCAAAAAGCAAGATCTTAAAGCACAATTAAAGGAAAAGTCCATAAATTGTTAATTTGTAATTTTTTCACATAAAAAAATATTTTCAAGTATGTCAGTCTGTCAAGACCCTTATTCTTAGGACGGATGGAGGTATCAAGTTGAAATTAATACCAAATACGTAAATCGATGGTCCCTTGAGAGTTCTAAAAAATCAAGTTTGTAAGTCAACGCAATAAAAAATACGGCCATTTATGCGACATATTTTGATACTCGCAAGTAAATCAAAACCTATAGGGTAGGTACTTCCCGCTGACCTCGAATCATGAAAGGCAAAAAGCAAGGTCTTACAGCACAAGTAAAGGGAAAAGTCGGAAAATTCTTAATTTGTAGTTTTATCGCATAAAAACTTTTTTTTTAAGATTACGATGACTGTTATTAAGTATTGTTACTACGGAACCCTTCATTGTGCGTGGTCCGACACGCACTTGGCCGTTTTTTGTTTTTTGTATCGGAAAGTCAGAAAATGATGTTAAGTTATAACTTCTAACATAAGCAACGCAATCCCGTAATCCCCGGAGGGCTAGGCAGAGGTGAGCCTGTAGTACACACGGCTACACATCAAGCTGTGTATAGCTAGTTTACACTGACCTCTCACTGTAAAGAAATCCTATACAATGCGAGATCAGCTTATACTGGAAAGATACAGCTTGATCTGTAGCTGTGCGTACATAGTAGTTAGTTACATACATCTTGCTAGTTATGTTTATGAAAAAAAAACTACCTACTTAAATGAATGTTTTAGAAAAAAGTGTAAAATGATTATAATTAAATAAAAAAATACAAGATTGGTTTTGGACGAAAAAGAAGCTAGGTAATATTTTGTCACTGTAAGGCGTAATCACTAAGTTTTATTAGTACCTACCTATTTCATTACTCGAGGTTACACCATTTTGTGTAAGTGCTAATGATCAGCAGTAGTAGGTATATGTTTGAAGTGTGACCATCAGCCACTGCAGGCATTTGGGCTACGTTTCCTAACGTTGCCGAAGTAGGGCTGCGTGTAACATCGGCGCCTGCGACCGCTACATTGTGCAAGGCGTGCCCGATCGCCGCCAGCGCACCTTACCTACTAGTTACACGTTATTATTAAACAACAGTGCAGCTCAATATTCGCGCTATTGCCGCATTCAAGAATTAAGTTACAGCTCCTTGTGAAGGGCATAAGTACCAACCTCAAATCATGCCGGATTTGCCCGAAGTGTTAGGCGGAAGCCGCGGAAGTGTTGCTTGCACCCACTGACCCACATTTCGCGCATATTATAAGGGGGCGAGCCGAGCGAAAAACCCAATAAGTTATCCAACCGGGGAATCGAACCCGACCACCAGCCACACTTGCGAGCACTAGAACAACAAGACAGCCGTAGTATTAATAACGCCACCAAATTATAAATACCTTACTGCCGAGTTGAGGATTAAAAAGTATTGTTTTCCATAATTTTATGGAAAAGCAGTTTGTCGGGACTCTGGGACTTTAAGAGACGGTGACCACTGAGTTTGTTTGGGCCTTTCTTCTCAGAGTAGTGAGTTAAGAAACGCCGACTTCATCTAGTTTTGTTTTTTGTAAATATGATTGACGTATAAAAGTGTTTAAAAGTGTTTTTTTTTTTTTTTTAAACACATTTGCTCGTAAAGGGTCTCTTATTTCACCAATTTCAATATCGTAATGTATGTCATTACGTACTTGTGCGTTAAGGTAATGTAAAAGGCACGAGTTTCTCTTTAATAGGTAAAACTTACAGTTTATCAAGATGCTCCGTCTAAAGCGACTGTACTTTTTTAAATATTAGCAAAGAATTTTTATGTCAGAAAAGTGGTCAACATTTTATGAATAAAAATTAACTTTGGGAGATTAAATATAAAAAAATCAATATATCAATCAATCTGCCTAGCCTTTTCCCAACTATGTTGGGGTCGGCTTCCAGTCTAACCGGATGCAGCTGAATACCAGTATTTTACATGGAGCGACTGCCTGTCTGACCTCCACAACCCAGTAACTCGGTAATACGATACCCCTTGGTAAGACTGGTTGTCAGACTTTCGGCCTTCTGACGACCCGTAACGACTGTCAAAGATCCACGAATGACAACCGGGACCAATGGCTTAACGTGCTTTCCGAGGCACGGAGGAGTCTCGGTATGTAAAGATGGTCACCCATCCACTGACCAACCCCGGCAAGCGTAGCTTAACCTCATGGATCGACCCGTGCGGCTGTTATTACTTAGCCACGAGCTCCTCAGATTAAATATAAAAAATAGACATTTAAATCTTTAATTTAATTAATTTTGACAATAAATTACAATTTATCTGTAACAAAAACAAAAAAATATTAATTTACTTTATTAGTAATACCACAGAATAAATAATAGTACTAACGTACAGAAGTTGCACTCCTTTGATCTTGAAGAAAGCCGCTTTTATAATAGCCTACAAAATATTTTCCCCTCCATGCGCAAGCTAAATTGCTCTTAATCGCCGCGCTTGAGAGTTGTTATTACTTTGTGTCGTGACTCGTCCGTAACATACCTACGCCGCTTAGCCGAGTACTAGGGCTGTCCGCAAAAAAAAAAAAAATATGGTACCATACCACCATACCATACCATACATACCTTAAGGTATGGTGGTGGTGGTGGTGGGGTATATGGTACCTTTTTATACTTTTATTTTATTTTATGAGTAGTCTATCTAGAGTTGTTTCACTTTAATGTAATGTCTTATAATTTTCAAACGTTATTTTTTATTAATCAATCAAAGAATCATCAATTATTTTTAATACACCATCATCTCGTATAATATTTAGAAGTGTTCTAAAGTAAACAAGGTACAAACACGTCTTAAAATTGAAAGTGACATTTGGGCCACTTTAGTCGCCTGAACATGGTCATAAAACAACTAAAGATGCCTCAACGAACCAGTGGCTAAGTTTGTGCGATCGTACGATCGCGGGTAGGTACAATTGCTTGTTAATCCTAAGTTAATCTTTAATTACTTTAAGCGATTTTGGACCTTACTCCTGAAACAATACGACGCGCATACAAACCCCCACCACTCCGCCGAGAGCTCTAGTTAAATGTCGGCAACTATAGTAAGTAGGTAGGTAGGTAAAAAAAAGGTAGCAACAAGACTCGACATTTCGTAATGGATTTTCGTCATTCAAAAAGTAACTATATCACTAATTTATATATAGTATAGTGATAATGTGAATAGTATACTTTATGGTTAATTGAACTTACCTTAAGTGAACTTCAACCAAAATTATACGAAGTGTTGCATCCGAAGAGATTTAACGTACATTGTAGTCCGTTTATCGTTGTACTACATTGCCACACTGTTCAAAGACTAGAAAAAAAAAAAATTGATAGTCTATGTCATCTGTCAGCTGTCACCTCATTCGTTTTAGAGCTCACTGCCTATTCCATTCCACAATAATAAGGGGGTAATGGTTACATGGGTGGGTAGGGTGTTAAATCTCTTCGGATGCAACACTTCGTATAATTTTGGTTGAAGTTCACTTAAGGTAAGTTCAATTAACCATAAATTATACTTCAGTGTTGCATCCTCAAGATTTAACGTACATTGTAGATGTTTAGAGCATGTTTATTGTGGAATGGAAAACCTATAATGTTCATGATCACATGTGAGTACTTCGTAGATTTAGTATACACTAACATTATATCTATGGAGTACTTAGTTTGGCATTTGTTTTTAAAACAAAACAAATCCGGTCAGTAATCACAATCAGTTTTATATAAAAAAGCTAATACTTGGTAACAAACACTTAACAAAGCGGATTATGAATAGAAGATTATTATTATAGACTTAATAATTGAATATTCCATCAGCAAAAACCTTGTCTTTTTCAGAATCAATCACACGTTGGTTGCTTGTAAAATTTTGCAAAATGTATTGAGTTACCGTCCAGTCCAGCCAGCAGTCTTTTTATTATTTCCATTGTGATCTGAAAGCCACTGACATCGATGCATGCCTAGTGCTGTAGGCAGTGAACTTATTCACATCCACGTTACTATCACTAAGCGTTTCTTTGATCCAGCGGCTGATGGACTAGGAGGTACAAGTTTGTATTGATTTATCACAAAATTTCCCCATGTAAGAAGTTCTACTGGACATAGAGATTGTTTATTATTATAGAAAGGTAAAATCAGGCGGGGATTTTTTCTGTTCGTTGCTGAAGTTTTAATAATGTTTCAGTTACATGAATATCATTAATTTTGATCAAAGATAACGTTTGCATCCGTTGTCCCATGGACAATGCAAGCAAAGTTACAAGTTTTTTAGAAATTTCTTTAAGGGATAGACTTAGTCGGATATATGGTCTATGACCAGATTAGGATACCAAGTAGCACATAATACTTAAGAAAAGTAGGCTTACTTTTAAAAACACCTTTAAAACATCTCGAATATAATGATTTTCTATTTGACATTTTGGTCAAAATAATTTTTAATGCAGAGCGAAAAGAATTTATCGTTCCATAATGCATCTTTTTTAAATTACTCAGTTAAAAGTTTTAGGATATTAAAGTAACCAATATTATTAGTTTTACAAAAGGAATACCAACGTCTAAGAGCAACATTATACTGGCTATAATAATGATTAATTATTTGTCCAATGATATTATTAGAAAAATAATTAATCATAATTATTTATATTGCTTCAATTGGACTTTTTCTCCTTATGTACGATTCCTTGACAATATTTCAGAATCAACTAGTTTCCTGAATAACGGGAACCATGGTTGGCTAGGCCATTATGGAACTGTAATCATACCAATTACTTTGTCGTTTATAATTTATAAGACCAAAATAATGGTGAAAAGGCATAGAAGAGGTAATTGTTCCAAGGTATTGTATACGCGTCTATATCATAGGTGTCTGGGTCACGTTTCCAGAATAAATATTTAGTGCATTTTCTGTTAAGGCGTGACGCAAACAAATGAATAAAAGGTTTACCGAACTTTTTCGTAATAGATTTAAATAATTGTGAATCTAATTCCCATTTGGTATCAACATTAGTATACACAGATCATATGTTAGTATATCTAGAAGCTTGGTCCGCATCAGTGTTTTCTCTGGGCTTAGTAAAAAAGAGTAAATAAATATTTGCTGACACATTTGCCGAGTGATACGATTTAAATGCGGAAATTGTGTGCCACCCCTTTTGTTGACATATGCAATGGCAGTGGTATGGCAGTGGTATATCTATTCTAACTATAATATCTACATTGGTTTTATTTTTACAGAAAGTTTTTAGGCCCATAAACGCTGTAAGAAAGTTAATGTTGTGTTTTCTTTCCTTCATTGACCAAATACCTCTAGTAATTTCTCCCTCACAGGCTGCCCTCCATCCTGAGAGTGAAGAGTCAGTGAATATTTCCAATCGGAAGGAGTAAAAAAAAACACGAAGTTTGTTCATGTTTCGGTGCGATATTTGACTCCACCAAGTGAAGTCTTCTTGTAGAGAGGACTAACAGTCATTTTTGCATTGTCATTTGACTTCAAAAGTGCTAAATATTTCTCCCACTCTAGTTGTTTGGTGTGTATACCCAACCATAGGTTATAGCTGAACACGCTGCTGATAACGCACCAATTAGTTTTAACTGTAAACACATAGACTGCGAGTTGATGAGAAATCCTAAGAATTTGCAAATCTGATTTGGTATAAAAGAATTTCTTCCTAAATAGATAACTAAAGCTAATTTTACAGAGGTTTGAGTAATTTTGTAAATACTAGTGCGCCAGGCTGAGGCCATATGGTAAGCAATTAAATTCATTGAACATTTTATTATAATAAAAACCCAAATATTTTTTATGTGAGATATGTATAGGCATTAGAAAAAATAAGATCTATTGTTGCTATGAATGCATTACGTATTATTAATTTGGATACAGAACGTATAGGTATTATCCATTTTAAAATGTCGGGTTGGTTAGAATGTTACCACCTAAGTATACATTATGGTAAAGCAATAAAGATATTGAGTATTGAATAACTTATTAAGGTTCTTCAAATCACACCATTATTACAAAGGCGAAAGTTTGTGAGCGTGTGTGCGAGTGCCCGCACGCCTGCCACCTTCTCACGCTCAAACGGCCGCGGCCGGACCGTCACGGATGAAATCTGGCACGCAGACAGCCCACACCCTAGACCAACACACAGGCCATCTTTTATCTCATCCACACGGGTGAAACTGCGGGGCGCAGCCAGTTTAAGATAAATCTATAACCGCCTGTACTCTTAGGCGTTAAGGATACCGACGAAATAAACTGTTGTGGTAGATCAGAACATTTAGAAATCGCCCTTAAGTCAGTAAGTTAGGAAATTGCACGATCCATTTCTCCAAGAGGAGATGGTGGGTTTTTTGGTTCAGTGTTTTGAACCACTTTCCCAATAAACGAAATTTTATAACCACTAACATAACTTAATATGATAGGATCATCAGTTAACAGCATCTAATTTTTATAAAATATCTATTTCTACCGGCGCGTGAGGTACCTCTAATAGTCCCATTTGCCGACTGCATTGAGTTGTTGGTCCTCCTCGCTGAAGAAGTCGGTGGCTGCGGTTGGTGTCAGGCGTCGGCTGTGGATGGCGCTGCAGTCGCATTGTTTGCTCGTCGAAGAGGACCCCGCACATTTCACGCCTGAAAACCGGTTCGCCGGTTGCCTGCAGTATTTACTGGAGTTGGTTTTTTAATTTGTAGGCCTGTTCTAATAAAGGTATGACAAGTTTTCGTCTATTAAATGTCAGTTCATGTCAATTAAGAGCAATTGTCTGATTTCTGATATACTTTTCAGAATATCTAATGTGTCTACAGATTGGGCCCGTATGAGGTCTTTTGTTAGGTTGACGAGGCCGGTGATTCCTTGTACCAAGTTTGTGGCCTTTGTCTTGTCCATCAAGCAGTATATTTCCCCAACATTCAGCAACTTCACTGGGTATTTTTTCCCCGAGAGAAGGATCCAATTTCTTTGCTTGACCAAGTAAGTCAAGAATTTCTGTAGACACATCCGCAGTGAAAGTTTCAACAGAGCTTTGGTATGCATCATATGGCGATAAGCTTATAGATCGCAATGATGGGCTTTTTTGAAAGTCGAAACAAAAAAAGCAAAGTTACTTTCAGGATAGTATCACGTACTACCTCATTAAGAAAGAACTTATTGTATTTCTGGATAACATCGCGTGTTATCTCGCTAAGAAATACCATTTTGTTAACAGGATAACATTAAGTGTTACAGAACTTTGGTGTGCATCATATGCCAATAAGCATAGGTATAGATCGCAATGATGAACTTTTTTGAAAGTCGAAACAAAACAATCAAAGTTACTTTCAGGATAGTATCACGTACTACCTTATCAAGAAAGTACTGTATTTCTGGATAACATCGCGTGTTACCTCGCTAAGAAATACCATTTTGTTAACAGGATAACATCAGGTGTTACAGAACTTTAGTATGCATCATATGGCAATAAGCATAGGTGTAGATCGCAATGATAAACTTTTTTGAAAGTCGAAACAAAAAAAAGCAAAGTTACTTTCAGGATAGTATCACGTACTACCTCATCAAGAAAGTACTGTATTTCTGGATAACATCGCGTGTTACCTCGTTAAGAAATACCATTTTGTAAACAGGATAACATCAGGTGTTATCTCATTAGAATATTTAAAAAACATAATAGTTTTAACTTTTTAAAATAAGGGTGCCATAAGTATGGCGTCTTACTCACGTTCTTTGCGTTTTTCCCTTTATTTTCGTAACGTTTGATCTTGCGTCTAAAAATATTCTTCATTACTTTTGTTTTTCCTTTGCTCACGTCTAATTATCCCTAAAATAACACTTTTCACTATGAAACTAGAAAGATTTTTATGGATTTAAAATTAAATTGAAAAATTAACAGCGTAGCAATGCAACACACGAAGAACGAGTGAGGTGACAGCTGACAGATGACATAGACTATCAATTTTTTTTTTTTCTAGTCTTTGAACAGTGTGGCAATGTAGTACAACGATAAACGGACTACAATGTACGTTAAATCTTGAGGATGCAACACTGAAGTATAATTAAATTTAAAATCTAAGATTTAATTTTTTCATGGGCGGCCGTACGTGTCTCGCTCGCTGAGCGCGTAGTACACCTTGACTGACTTGTAACCCAGAGTTGCCGCGAGCTGTAGGTACTTATCTCGAGCGGAATGTACCAGTGCAAGAGGCCTGGTAATACTGTCTGTTTTTGTGCCTTTGCCTTTAAAAAAAAGCGCTGATGCGCGCGCATCACTTATTTGTGAACAAGTAAAAATTATTTCGCGCGCTTTTTCTTTTCACTGTATTGTTTTATTTGAAAACTAGCTTTTGCCCGCGGCTTCGCCCGCGTGGATGTCGGAAAATATCCCACGGGAACGTACTACCGGGATTAAAAGTATCCTAAGGCCGACGTTCACACGGACGTAAAAATATTGCGGTGGGATTTTATCGCGCACTGGATTTTCAACTCTCGGTTCTGAGCCGATCCAACCTAACAACAACAGAGCGCATCCCAGCGCGACGAAAACACTGTTGGATTTTTAACTCTCAGCGCTAAGCAGAGCGTTGAAAATGCAGTGCGCTAAAAAAATCGCCGCGATATTTTTACGCCCGTGCGAACGTCGGCTAGACAATAATTATCTTCTCGCACTGCTTATATAGTACTCGAGGAGCGGCGCGCAGATTGATATCTGATTGCTGGAGGATAATAAATCTTAAAACCAAACAATAGTAAACGGAAAATTACCAACATGCATGCCTTTGAAAGCAACTTTAAAGCGAAAATATAAATGCTTTTTATTCCCTATACCGTGGGAATTAAAAAAAATATTAAGACTAAATGTTACTTCAAGATACGAATTACCCAATCTCTTAAAAAGAGGTAATTTTTCATAAACCAAACCCATAAATTTGAATTTTCATATCCCTAACTTAAGAAATGCTGGGATTCTCACAAAACTTTCACCCCCTGTAGGATTATTTTTTAAGACAAAAAGTAGGCTATGTCATTCCCCAGGATGCCATCTTAGTCTTGCCAAAATTTATGGATATTCGTGCAGTTTTGTAAATTTTAAAATCATCCCCTATTTTACGCCCTAAGGGAATGATTTTTCAAAAATTCTGGACCACATATTTCTTTATTTCCTACCAAAAGCATAAATTTGAATTTTCATAGCCCTAACTTAAGAAATGCTGGGTTTCCCTTACAAACTTTCATCCCCTATATCACCCCCTGTAGGATAATTGTTTAAGATAAAAAATAGGCTGTGTCTTTCCCCAGGATGCCATCTGTAGCCTTGCCAAATTGTATCTATATCCGTGCAGTTTTGTAGATTTTAAAATAACCCCAATTTTACACCCAGGAATGATTTTCCAAAAACGCTGGACCACATATTTCTTATTCATATCCCTAACTTAAGAAATGCTGGGTTTCCTATACAAACTTTCACCCCCCGTAGGGTTATTTTTGAGACAAAAAGTAGCATTTACGTCCTTCCCTAGGATACCACCCTAAAGCCTTGCCAAATTTTATCAAAATCTGTTCGGTGGTTTAGGCGTGAAAAGGTAGACATAGACAGGTGGTACAGACAGACAGACAGAGTTACTTTCGAATTTATAATATCAGTATGGATAATTGTTATTTTCCTGGGCTTATTGGAATTGTCATGAGGTGCACTCTGGCTATAAATGATTTAATTGTAACTATATGCCGCTTCAAATTGCGCTACTTGAGTTGTATGTTATGTGTGGCCTTGATTTTCAGAACGCAGATTTCGTAGCCTCGTTATCTGTCAACTAAAACTACGCCTACCAAACTTCTGACACTACTTTATCGCGACGTATTTGCCTTTTTGCAAAGTTTTTATTTGAAATGGTATACTCCTGAGACTGTCTCATAAAAATATCTTCAAGTTCTGATGAGTGGCTTTTGAGTTAGTTTCAATAATTTAATACGTATTTTTCCCATTTAGTCTATGTGGATGATGCTCTAATTTATTTTGCAGAGTGGTATTCAGATTTGTGTGTGATAGGTACCACTAAAAAGTAAAAATAAAAACTTAAAAAAAAAACAACCTACTTCCAAAAAAACACTACAAAGTGAAAAATAACTTTAATTTAGGAAGTCGGTGGCAAAAATACGAAAACTAAATAAAAAACCAAAGACACCGACTTCCGAAATTAAAGTTATTTTTCACTTTGTAGTGTTTTTTTGGAAGTCGGTTGTTTTTTTTTTGTAAAAAGTTTTTAAATCTGTAATATCTTCGAAAATATTCATTTAAATTACATGCTGTAAAGGGCCATATTAATCTATAGTAAATGTACAATGTATTTAAGGTACTTAATTGAATAAGGATTAATGCTGTATTGTTTAAAATCGCTTCGTAAATAAGCCATTATTTGTCGTAAAAAGTAAAGGATAAAAAATGGTTATTGTGGGTTATCCCTGAGAGATAGACATATACCATCGCGGACTTTTTTGCAGACCTTTTTTAGGTGTACAATACTGTAGTACATTATTTTGATCTATCTCGTAGGATTCAGCCAGCGTTTGTAATGTAAGCGCAAAAAAATGTGTTTATTTACGACATCACATTAGAATCCTCTAAAATTATCAGTGTTTCTCTACTATATTATGCATGTATTATACATATAAACCTTCCTGTTGAATCACTCTATCTATTAAAAAAAACTGCATCAAAATCCGTTGCGTGGTTTCAAAGATCTAAGCATACATAGGGACAGACAGACAGCGGAGCGACTTTGTTTTATAATATGTAGTGATGTCGTCAAGTATTGATGAATTTATTAATTCGACATTACCAGAAGTCTCAGGAGCAGCAGAAAAGGCTACTCTAAGCCTCTTACCCGAAAAATCGACCGATAGATGAAAACAAGCAAATATGCAAATTCATTTTCAGAAAGTGTGTTTTTAAAGATTTAAACGTTTAAGAAACTCCGAGTTTTATTTATTTCCTCGCAAATATGTTATAAAACGTCGTATGACATACGTGCGCTTTGATAATTACAGCCTCTGCTTTCTTGTAGCCCTCGCCTACGGCTCGGGCTAGCAATATCGCCTCGGCTGTAATTTTCAACTTACCGCACTTACATCATAATGTATTATTGTACAAACCTACTTACAGAAATAAAATCATTCATCATTTAAGCTTTTCCCGCATGTTTAGTAGCGGTTGCATACAAAGGGCGATTACCATGACAATGTGTAGATCGGAGCATCGCAGGATACACTGCCAATGTCAGTCACTGCACCCGCGGCCACTGTTGCATTCTAATCGTCTAGCGTTCCATGCGCTCCTAGTACTTTGTTATCGGTTTTGTTATCACTTGCAAGCCTTTGTAGGATGCACACAATGCACATTTTCAAGCCCTCAAACTGTTGCAGTTTTATCATCTGACATGTATGTGGTCCTAGTACTTTGTCAACAATTAGCAAGCCTTTGTAGGATGCACTTTTTCAAACTTTCACTGCACTCAAAACTGGGACAGTCTTTGATCTTCTGAAATGTATGTTGTCCTAGTACATTTTTGTTGGAACGGTCATGCTTCTTGTTCCGGTTTCTTCATTAGAAACAGAAATTGAAGAACAGCATGCTTAGCATGACCGCCGTAGAAACGTGTTTTGTCGACGGAAGAATAGACAAAATGGAAGATAGTAGAATATTTGTACGCATTTTAGGCGTTTAAGCATGGCAATGTGTAGTTTTGTCTATTTTTCCGTCGATAAAATTACGTCGTCATGCTAAGCGTGCTAATGAATGGATTGTGTGACAGATGATATAGGTAGAAAGGGAGCGACTTATGAGATGAGGTATGTATGTAAGAAGAGATCACGCTGCGCTGACGTTAAACAAATGGGGCTAAGGGCAGGAGGACGACGGTGGTATTGACGATGAACCCTCACTTGCAGATGAGCAGTACTACTCCATGCCGCAGCTGTTCTCGCTGGACGAGTGGCCGGGCTGCCAGGCAGCGCGTGCGCCCTACTGCGTCGGCAGCTTCGAGCTGGCGCCCGCGCAGCGCCCGCACCCGCTCTATGACGTCATGCAGGTGAGATGAGCAGTACTACATAGGACATCTAGAGATCATACGGCCGAACCTAAGCCTCGTTTACACGACGAGTGTAACACAGGAGTGCTCGTGGATATTACTTCTTCTGCTCGTGCTAGGCACTACAATATTTAACACTCTTGCAACCGTTGCGTAAAGTGTGAACCGAAATGCAAATTGTCTTGCAAGTTGTGATCCGTAACCCAAGGAAGGTCAGGATCATTTTAAAAGGTTTAAATTCAAAACAAAGACTGAAGCGAATCCTGTAGGGGGTGGGGGGGGGGTTCTAACTGTCTATGTAAACCGTAACTAATGTATAAAAAACGTAATTCCATTTTTGCTATTCCGATATCTAAATAATGAAGTAGAGGCCCTTAAATGTACTCACTTTAAACTTTTCCTTCAGTCCGAAGGCGTCGCGTCATTATTAGACTCGCTAGAGCTAGAGCGTTGAGCAATCGTGGCGACTAATATTATGTAGTAAACTTAAATGTAAGTATAATATCCTCAATTCTCGCGCATGCGTGATGCTCGCCGGCTTGGCCTACTAACGAGCACTTTCAATTTCGTGTGACTACTTTGTTATTCAAATTATAATTGATGTGCTCATAATTATTATATCCTCTAACTATTCTAGACTATTAACAATTGAGTAACAACTGTCGGCCTGAAATACTGTTCACACTAAACACACTTTTTATGATTGTTAGCACTTCCCGCGCGGCTTCGAATGCGTGTATATCGAAAAAATATCACGCGGGATATTCAAAAAAAAAAAAAAATCGCGGGAAAATCCTTCCTTATTTCTTGTCCTATACATATTATAAAGGGAACCTCTGTGCAAAATTTCAGCTTTCTAGGTCCAAGGGTTTGGGCTGGGCGTTGATGAATCAGTCAGTCAGGACTTCTCTTTTTACTATCTAAGATTTCAGTGTTTAAATCGTCTCACTGACATTTAGACCATCTTATTATAAAAGTGCTAAAACTACATCATAAATAATAATTCTTCACACTATCAAGTAGAATTTATATCCAGGTGATTAATAAAATTGTAATAGAAACAATAAAAAAATGCCGTCTAAACAGTCTTCTTAGGAAAGGGTTTCCTGAAACTGTGGCGCGCTGGTCCCCGCCACATCGCGACCGCATTGTACAGTCGAATCACGTCACTGAAACTTTATTCATGAAAGTAAGTCGGTGTGTTGCCCTAACTCATAGGGAGCGTTTTTCAAACCCCGCTGCTGTTATCTTCGTCTAGACAACGTAGCTTCACACGCAACGTATTCTATCTAACACCATTTTTCAAAAGCTTTTATATTACAACCATTGTGTTATGTATGTTGACAGATAGAAACAGTTTCACTTGGTGCCGGTCACTGTTTTGTGCATTCGATGCTGTCTCGTCAACAGCGTCTTTGACTGATGACCTCAAACATAAAAGCTGTCATCTCGACAATGGTGCTACATTGTGAACTTGTAGACACATCGTTAGTCTCTGAGAAGCGCCACGGTACGCGCGTATGTAACATTCAGGACATCATTAGTTCGACAATTCGTGCACTACTCTAATCTTCTCGTTGACACTAGGAGAGACTAGGAGAGTGAGTGCGTCGTTTTTCAAACTCTTGTAAAAGTGAAACCGTCAGACATTCATTATGTCAGCTATTATACATAATGTGTAAGTGTCCTGCTAGTAGGTACTCAATAGTCTTTAGAGCACTCAAAGCTTGGCTGAGGTCACTCGAGCCACAGTTTGTGTGATTACCAATGTGGGCCAGTTTCCACAAACAAACTCGTTTTCACATCTTCAAAGAGTAGAGATTTTTACTATTTTTACAACATGCAAGGTGTGGGCGAAAGGTCCAACAGAAGGTACCTGGTGCGGGGTGTGGTAGCAGCCATGGATGTGACCTTCTTACATTTATATACTTAGCTGAATACTATCAAAAATAGATTTGTTGTTTTCTTTGGTCTCGAACCATAGAAATATTTTCTTCTATGGAACAGACAACCTCTATTATCAGATTAAGTATTGATGTTTATTGAGAAGCTGATTTAAATAAACAACAAACGTCTTTCATTAATGTGTAAATAAATAAAATCAGATGACGTTATATTTTCTTGGGCTAAATAGTTGACAAAGATTTTTTGTGTAGTAAAAGAAAATTAGAACGTATGTAGTAGAAGGAGATTTGTCGGGTTCCGTGAATTGATTGCTGTGACCTAAATAAAAACCTAATTACTATAGCCTTAAGACTTCGTTCCGGACATATTCCGTCAAATAAGTTTTGAGGAGAGCTTTGTCTCCAAACTGTGATGACTGTGGAGTGGTTCATGATGTCTGTCATATTTTGATGGAGTGTGTCCGGAATGAAAATATTAGAAGTAATGTTTTCGGACGGTATAAAAGTTACGATATTGGCTTTTGTAATTCCATCCTTGCTTGTCCAGTGTCCGATAAACAATTGTACAAGTTAGTTATCTATAAGGTAGATCATAATCAATAATTTTCTGTTTTTCTGCACTGGGCGATATGGTCGCTAAGCGACAATCAATCTGCCTAGCCTTTTCCCAACTATGTTGGGGTCGGCTTCCAGTCTAACCGAATGCAGCTGAATACCAGTATTTTACATGGAGCGACTGCCTATCTGACCCCACAACCCAGTAACTGGGTAATGCGATACCCCTTGGTAAGACTGGTTGTCAGACTTTCGGGCTTCTGACGACCCGTAACGACTGTCAAAGATCCACGAATGACAGCCGGACCAACGGCTTAACGTGCTTTCCGAGGCACGGAGAAGTCTCGGTATGTAAAGATAGGTCACCCATCCACGGACCAACCTCGGCAAGCGTAGCTTTACCTGATGGATCGACCCGTGCGGCTGTTATTACTTAGCCACGCCAAGCGACAAAGCCCTTTAAATAAATTTTAAAAAAAATAGCATATTTAGAAGTAGTATTTCTTACTGAAACTATCATTAGGTGATTATATTATACGAATGGAGCGGTACGCAGTGAAAGGAGCCTAGAGAGGGTACCTGCTCGCGGGAGGGGGAGGTCAATGAACCTCACTCGCGTGCACCACTGCCCGGCTGCGCGGGAGTTCACCTTGAGCTGTTAACAGACCGGCGTGCTTAGCTGCTTCAGCAATGTTTGGGCTGTTTCCACATTCTCTGAGATGACAGCTTTGATTAGTAAACAAAACAAGTTTACTACGGTCGCAGATGCGCTGGCGTCGATCGATCGGTTCAGTGTGAGTGAGGTGCAGGAGACGATTGCGTTCATCAACCGACCATCGCTTGCGTCACGCGTGCGCGTGCGCAAGCTGCGCAGGTTGTGCCTTTTGACATAATGCTTCCACTTGGATAACTGTTAACGGTTAACGCTTGTTGTTGTTGGTTACGGCTTGGTTAACGGTTAAGCCCAAAAACGGGTTTCTCCTTTGGAGGTAGATGAAGTCAGGTAAGACCTAAGCTTTCTACACACGTTTTTCTTACGCTGAAGAGCTGGGGTTGAGTCGCCGTGTGCCGACGCGCAGGACGGTCGTCAGTGTTGTGTTTGTATGGATCACTTAGAAGCTTGTTGACAGACAGCAGTTTTTCCTACGGCGCGGTTGAGGGACACTTATTCGGATCAATTCAGCTTTCGTCCATAGAAAAAAAACAGTCTTGTACCTATGCGTACGCATCCGTTCAGCTTTCCGCGTCGTTCAGTTCCCTTATGCGCTGTTTAAATAAATAAAATATAAAAAGCCTTTATTATTCCATTGGCATTCAGAAATGGGTGCGGATATTGTTAGTCCAATATACATGCCAACTGCACCCCTCTTCGGGAGAGGCCTCCCCCAGAGCTTGCCACTCGTCGCCATTCCTTGCGAGGATGGACCTATTTCGGGTTCCGACGGTTTCTATCTCGTCCTTCCACCTTGTCTTTGGTCTTCCTCTGTATCTGTGCCCCTGAGGTCCTCTCCACATAGTCACGGTCTTCGTCCACCTGTTGTCACGTGACCCGCCCACCTCCATCTCAGACCACGCGCGAAGGACAAGGCTTCTATCGCACCAGTCTGCACCTTATACGCTGTACCGTACAGAAACTGTGTCGTGTACAAACGGCCTACTTCTTTCCGGTGTCACAGATAATAAATTCTCAATAAAAACACACATACAACCTTATCGCCAATGTTTTTAACCTTACACTATGGTTGCTCAACCAGTCGATTGCTCAAGATGCTGAGTATCAACCTGAGCGCGAGGAGCCGGGTTCGAGTCGCGGTTGAGCAACGTATCCCAACTTAGTGGTTCAGTTTACCGAGTGTCGTCACCTGACTGGTGCTATAATCCCAGTTATTCTTTGAATAGTATTCTAAACCATGCTTTTAGACTTTTAAAAGGGCTCTCTGTAATTAACATAAATTGGGCAAATTACTTGTAGACAGGATGCCGCAGTCTGTGCCATGTGTTACCGTAATAAGCCCGAACTGAGGTAAATCTTAGGATTTATCGGCAAATCCTAAGATTGCCCAAATCTCACCAGTAAAAGCGCGAATTGTTCTAAAATAATCTTTAATTTCGGATTTTTATTCAGGCGGTAAATCCTAGGTTTTACCGCAGACAAAGGTAAATGTCCGAAATCAAAGATTGAAATATAATAATAGTCGTGGCAACTCGTGTCTCGCTCGACACCCGCTCGGCTAGAGGGTAGAGTAATACAATTCCCACGTCCCCCGACTCCCTCTTAATTTTTGTGATATTTTTTCTGCATTTTATTTTTCTAAAGCATGTTAAACATGTTTTAAGACTTGACTAATAAAAATAGTAATGATAGTAATGTAGGATAAATCGTTTCTGATTATTAAAACTGCATTCTTTTACTCTGAAAACTAACATTTACTGGTATCTGTGGTAAAACCTAAGATTTACCGACTGAATGCCGGTAAAAGTCAGAAATGGATGACTACTATAGAAAAATTCGGACTTTTATCGGTGAGACTTGCTAAATCTTGGGATTTACCGGTAAATCCTAAGATTTACCGCAGTTCGTGCTTTTACAGTAACGTATGAACATGAGCAACACTCCTGACATCACCGTCGAAGGAAGTCCTTTAGAAGATTATAAAAGAAAGGTTACGATATTAATATATAAAAGCTATTATTCTTTAATGATGACATGAATATGGGATAACTTCATTTATTTTATTTTTGTATGACATTATTTATTTATTATAATGAATTGAATTTTGTATTATGTTAGGTTTGAATTTTTTTATATTAAGTATTAGTGAATTCAATTTTGTGTTCTTTTTAATTTTAATATATTTTATTTATTTTTTTTATTTTATTTTTTGATTTGTGACATTATTATTATTTATTTTGAATTAATTGAACTTTGAATTATTACAATTTTTATTTTGACTTTTTGAATTTAATGATACATTAATTAAATTCAAAAAGTCAAAATAAAAATTGTGTGATCACACTTATTTCGAATCAAGATTCTACTACTCATATTTTTATTTTTATAAAATTGTTGTGCCCGACAGGGTCCATTTGAACCTTATTATCATTACTTATCAAGACCTTTTGTAAACAGCAATAAAGATTTTGAATTTGAATAATACGTACCTTTGCGTTCCTTCCGCCTTGAGCAAGCGTGGAGATCACGCTGTCACCTGCTCTCTATGAGAACAGGCCTATGCCCAGCAGTGGGAGTGTAAGCTGCTGATAATATTTAAACTGTCTTTGACAATCTCGGGACCCTGGAGTGTCGGGACCCTAGAGTGTCAGGACCCTGGAGTGTCGGGACCCTGGAGTGTCGGGACCCTGGAGTGTCGGGACCCTGGAGTGTCGGAACCCTGGAGTGTCGGGACCCTGGAGTGTCGGGACCCTGGAGTGTCGAGACCCCGGAGTGTCGGGACCCTGGAGTGTCGGAACCCTGGAGTGTCGGGACCCTGGAGTGTCGGGACCCTGGAGTGTCAGGACCCTGGAGTCTCGGGACCCTGGAGTCTCGGGACCCTGGAGTCTCGGGACCCTGGAGTCTCGGACCTTTGGTAGGCGTACGAGGGGCCGAAGCCAACTCGCAGAGCCCAGTTAGATGAGACTCCAACCGACAATCATCCCTGCACACACTATACAAGTGCATCCAAGAACAACCCCCGGTTGGTGCAGCTCTATTGCAGGATATAGAAACAAAGATATTAGATGTGTTTGGATGGCTAAAGTGGACTGGTTACATACCTATAACTATGGAAGGACTATGTCCCCTGCCTGATCAATGTTTTATTATACACGGAAATAATGGTCGGAAATGACTTGCGCACTCAATAATGGGCCCCGGAAACTGTCGCTAGCACATAGTGACGTAGCGACAAGGAAGCACCATATCCTGAGGTGCTTGAGGAGTGGAGAGGTATTCCACGGCTATCAGGATAATCCCAGAGTCCAGAAGATGGTCATAATCCCTGCAAGCACTTACTGGAATACTTCCTTCCTCCGAGCACGTTTGCTCTTGCGAATCTCCACTCAAGCCAGCCAATAAAGGTAAGAAAGATATGGGAGCACTGTTCCTCGTCACTGTTCACTCCAACCGGTCAATAAAGGCAAACCAGAGATGAGGAACAAAACTCCCGGGAGATAGGGTCCGTGGGGTCGCTACTGGCCAACAGTTCGCCGCATGCTGCCCTGCGGGTTTCTTCTTCAGCACAGATTGAGTTTGGAGCGCGTAATCCCCACCACGACGACAACTTAGATGTACGGCGGTGGGGATATTATTATTTATTTATTTATTTTAGAACATAGAGTACTTTCAGCTAATAAAAACAAACAAAAAAGTGAACCATAGTAACAGCCAATTACAAGTACTCCTCCTCCTCCTCCTCCTCCTCTCCTCATCCTCCTTTTCATTCTCCTCCTCCTTATTATTATTTATCTTTGCGTAATCCACTTATAGAACTTATACTCTAGCACATTGTGCTTCGCGGGAAAGAACTTAAATGAGTGCTTGCAATTCCACCTTTAGGTATATGTATTTGACTTTCCTTCATTCTTCAAATAGTAATATTTTCGGTTTGTCCTGTCAGCGCTACTCGGCGAACACCGTGGACAACTACAACCACACGCGGCTGCACCGCGGCCTGTGCCTGCCGCGCAGCTGCGCGCAGCACGCGCCCGCGCAGCACGACGTGCGCGACGAGCAGCTGCAGGACTGGTACGTCACTTGCGTGTGCTCGCTGTCAACCGCCAAAATACTCACGCTTTGAATCCACAGTCCATTGGAGGGGTACGAATTTGACAGACCTACCTACGATATTCGTTACGGGAAATCCGCTACGAGAATCATTTCTCAATTTATTATGAATTATTAAACTAATCCACTTACAAAAGTAGTAGGTACACATTATATAACAAGAATAAATAAAATATCATAAGTAACACTCAACTGACTCAACCTAACAACTACCTAGTACAAAAATCTACTGTTAAGTATTAAGATAAGATTGTTACGTAACCTCACTTTTACTAAATCTCTTTTAACTCGGCTCTCAGACCGCCAAAATCCGTAAAATGTTCAGTGATGGTTTGAGAATATAGTAGCTCTATCAATTGACACCAATTTCATCTTTTTACAACCCAGGCCCAAGATTCTATGGCAAGGTTTCCGTCTCCTTTCTACCTTTGATATAACAATTACACCCAGTAATTACATTGAGGACTATCTCCGAAGTTTGCATAGAGAAAAATCTGAAATTATTCTATGTGATAGAAGTTTATCTAAAGAATACAGGAAAATACAGTCCCCGGGACAGTTCCCGGACGCCCGCGCCCGTCGCCCACCCATCACCACTCTGTGTGGGGTTTACCTGAGAAGCAGTAGCGCTGCAACAACATCCCCAGCACATAAACATGTGACTCCTACCCAACCCCAGGTTCACGAGCTGCGTGAACGCGTACACGTCGTCCGCCTACAACCTGACCGCCACGCTGCACCGCTTGGACTACTGCGCCCGCGCCGACCCCTCCCCGCCCCTCTCCGGCAGCGAGCGCGCCTTCGCCGGGGTGGCAGCCGCGCTGCTGGCGCTGGCAGTCGTCAGCACTGCGCTGGACCTCACCCTGCCTGATCATGCTAGGAAAGGTATGTTAGTTCCATAGACAATTTAGCCCTACTATACATAGCTAGATTAATCTTAACAGATGAAGCAGCTCTGAATCGGTCTGACTAAATGACACGAGTGATGAGTCTGTTTAATTTCAACGATTGTCTTCTAGCTAGGTAATAGTTCTGATTCAATTTTTTTTCAGATCAGGATGAAGTGTGTAAGATAACTTAATAAACAGCTTGTGTAAAATTAGGCAACCAGGTACTCACTATGAAATAATCTTTTCAATAGGTCGTAAAGACCACAACTTAACTACTCTCTCTCGAGACTCGTTATGGTTGGGTAAGTAACCGTCGCGAAGCGATCATTTACACCGTTTACACCTAATTGTCCATATTTGCATGACACAGGAAAACGTTGTTTGAACATCTACCACTTGTATTATAATGTATGGTCTGCAATAGACAACAGGAGCAATTCTGCTGATGAACAGGCAGCAATCCTGCTGATAAACAGGCAGCAATCCTACTGATCAACCGGCAGCAATTCTGCTGATCAACCGGCAGCAATTCTGTTGATCAACCGGCAGCAATCCTGCTGATCAACCGGCAGCAATTCTGCTGATCAACCGGCAGCAACACTGCTGATCAACCGGCAGCAATCCTGCTGATCAACCGGCAGCAATCCTGCTGATCAACAGGCAGCAATCCTGCTGATCAACCAGCAGCAATCCTTCTGATCAACCGGCAGCAATCCTGCTGATCAACAGGCAGCAATCCTGCTGACCAACCGGCAGCAATCCTGCTGATCAACAGGCAGCAATCCTGATGATCAACAGGCAGCAATTCTGCTGATCAACAGGCAGCAATCTTGCTGCTCATTGCGTCTTCTTTGTGTGAGATAAGACCATTGTCTTGATGTTTCTGTAGGTACCTAACTTCGTGGGTATTCTGAACACAATAGAGAAGTAAGTTAATTAAAGCGTATGTGTCCAAATAAATATTATCACAAAAAGTCTATACCTAAACGTAACGAACGAATAATATGCGCACGGGGACAGCACGGGTCAGTGGCGGCCACGCGCGACGGTTGCGCTCCGCCAATACTCGTACCTATGAACACCCAGAAGAGACACTACAATCAATACCACGTTACTTTACCTGTTGGATGCCTCGTTGGTCTGTATGTGGTCGTAAATGCGGCTGCTGAACACGATTCCGGGTTCGATTTCCGGACAAAGTGTTATAGGTGGAATTTATCCGGTGTCTGGAGTTTTTTCGGGTGTTTGTGGGTGTATGCAGTATCTGCCCAAACCATCGGAGTTCAGATTCCGGCTCACGAGGTCACGATATTTGCCGTAAATAAAATTCAGTAAATCACAGACGAAGATAGTATTTTTTTTATACTAAGTATTCCATTGCTTGTCATAGAACTTCTGTACCTGTACCTGCGTTGCGCAGCCGACGCGGGCGCACGTCACGTGATTGCCGCAATCGTTCATTTATTCGGCCACTAATCGCGTTGCTAGCCACAACAAAAAAAGCAAAGATTGAGCCACGACTCGCTGTGGGGTTCTTTAGGTTTCCGAGATACTTTCCAAACATTTATTTATTTACTAGCTGCTGCCCGCGACTTCTACCACTTTTTTAGTGGTAGAAGTCGCGGGCAGCAGCTAGTAAACCTGAATTGTATACAATATTCAGGTTGAAAAGTAGTCTACGTCCTTCCCAAGGTCCCAGGCTTCATACCTGTCTAATTTCAAAACGACTGGTTCAGGATAGTAAGAAGAAAAAAAAAAATTAATAAATTATTAGGTATCTTTTGATTCTGTCGATCGATTTTGATGAGATACACGCTAAATGTTACTCACAATAAAGCTTCTTGTCTTTCAGTAATTTGCAGGCAGTACGTGTTGGAATGTTGACTATTTGGTTTGGCACAGACTGTTTTGTTGCTTTGAATGCTACTTATTTGACTCTGATATCACCAACGTGGCAGTCGAGAGAAATATTAACTTTATTCACATGTTCACAAGATCGTATGCCTTCTGTATCAGAAAGGGCTCTGAAGCTCTTTCTACAGATCTGGAAACGTCATAAAAGAACTTTATTCCCATACTCACAATGTCCTAATCTCCTCAGGAGCAGAATGGGCGCTGGCGTGGTCCATCCCGTCGTGCTGGCGCACCCTGCACGCGCCCCCCCCTCGCTCCGCGCGCACCGACCTGGCGTCGTTCGACGGGCTGCGCGTGCTCACCATGCTCGTGGTCATCATCGAGCACGTCGGCTGGATCACCACGCAGACCTACCTCACTGACACCAAGATCTACGAACAGGTTGGTTCCTACTCCAACCCTCTTCACCAGACCGTTGATAAATAAATGTAAACACACCACAGCTCGCTATGTTATTCTCGTTAGATCCGCCGCTCAGTGGAAGTGGTGCTGATGACGAACAGCACGCTGGTGGTGCAGATCTTCTTCATTATGTCCTCGTTCCTGCTGGCACACAAGCTGCTGCAGCAGCGCCGGCGCGGAGAGAACGTGCCGCCCTTGTCCACCTTCATAGAGACCATGGTGAACAGGATCATCAGGTCAGCGATCGAATAATTAACACCATAAGTATTGTGTCGTCAAAAGAATCAAGAGCTGTAGGTGTAGCAACACCTGATCATGACCCGTTGGACCCGTGTGTATTTCAGCCACTACAATTAAGACGCACAGCACAAGGCTCCGTTAAAGCAAAGAAGATTTTTGTGATACAGGTGCAGTACAAAACTATGATGAGGTTATGAGTACAAAAGTGCCTAGCTGTTAGAGTAGGGGAAGAGCAAACAAACATGGGGGAATTTTATGGTACGGTAGATTATGGCTCGAAAGGAAATGATTACTGAGATGTCAGCTAGTACAGATATACATGGGTAATTCTCACCAAATTCCGAAATTTCAGTTTGCACTACATCAAGATTTTTTGTGCAAGGAAAATGATTTTTTATAGCAGAAATCTAAAGTTTAACTATGTGAAGTCTATTTAAGAGTAATGCTAATGATCCTCCATTTTTGTTTATAACTTTATAAAAAATGGGTTTAAAAAAAACAAAATGACTGACAGAGTGAGGGAATGATTTCTAAATATCATCTATACTAATATTATAAAGAGGTAAAATTTGTATGTAAGTTTGTAAGTTTGTAAGTTTGTATGTAGGGGGTAATCTCCGGAACTAATGATCCAATTCTAAAAATTTTTTCACTGGTAGAAAGCTACATTATTCCTGAGTGCTATAGGCTATAAATTATATTTATATCATGCATATTAGCCGAGCTATCACAAGTTTTGTCTAACAAGTCGGAAAGAAATACCTCTTTAAACAGACTTTTTTGCATGCGCTGCCTAAACGGTTGTTTATAATTGATAACAATGTATGGCAGTCTGGTCCGTCTTAAATAATTCTACAAAAAAGTCCGCGACACCATATTTCTATCTTTTATATTTTATCTTTTATACATCTTTTATTGTTTTAAAAAAGTATTTTTTAGACATACTTACGTTTGGACGATTATTTAAACAACAAAACATTAATCCTTATCAAAATAAGATATTTTATGATCACAAGGACATCATGGAGATAAGATTTGGCCTTTACAGTATGGCAATTGGTCATACAGTTTCGGAGATAATATAAAATTACTAAAACGCAAAATAACTTTAATTCATACCGGTTCCTCTTGAGCAAACATGTTTAGAGCGGACATTTTATCAATTTACCCATAGATGGCGTTGTGCAAAATGTCGGTGGAATACAGCGGAAGAGTTTGTTTTTAGGGTTCCGTACCAAAATGGTAAAAAAGGAACCCTTATGGTGTGACTCAGTCTGTCTGTCTGTCTGTCACAGCTGGATATCTCAAGAACTACTAATGCTATCAATTTGAAATTTGGAACAGTTTTAGATAATATTTACCCAACTATTTTGCAAATAAGAAAGAAATAAAACGATATGTATTTTTTTTGCAACATGGGCTGAAAAGGGGTCTTAAAAATTCAAAGTTGGGCTACTAGGTCATGTGGGGTATCATATGAAAGAGCGCTGTTTGCGCATTCTCAAAAATATTTTTATTTTTTTTTAGGCCGCACAGTGTTCGACTTTTGATGAAAAATGTAAAAAAAAATACCGTTCCCCCCTTATCTCCTTATCTATCTATTCTCCTTATCCCCCCTTCCTTCCCTTATCTCCGAAGTTTGCAAAGAGAAAAATCTGAAATTATTCTATGTGATGCAAGTTTATGTAAAAATAACAGGAAAAAAAAACGATGTCTCTAAATAGCACACTTTTCAGAAATCGGAACGGAACCCTCGGTGCGTGAGTCTGACTCGCTCTTGACCGGTTTTTTTTTGTTAGTTTGTTTGAACGCGAATCTCTGGAACTACCCCAGTCGGATTTGAAAAAATCTTTTTGCATTTTATAACCCAGTTCTTGAGGAGGGCTATAGGCTATTTAACATCACGCTAGGGCCCTTAGGAGCCGAGCGCGAAGTAATAGCGCGGGCAGGCGATGCGGAAGGATATAGACTATTTAACATCACGCTAGGCCCCTTAGGAGCCGAGCGCAAAGTAATAGCGCGGGCAGGCGATGCGGAAGGATATAGGCTATTTAACATCACGCTAGGGCCCTTAGGAGCCGAGCGCGAAGTAATAGCGCGGGCAGGCGATGCGGAAGGATATAGGCTATTTAACATCACGCTAAGACCCTTAGGAGCCGAGCGCGAAGTAATAGCGTGGGCAGGCGATGTGGAAGGATATAGGCTATTTAACATCACGCTAGGGCCCTTAGGAGCCGAGCGCGAAGTAATAGCGCGGGCAGGCGATGGAGAAGGATATAGGCTATTTGACATCACGCTAGGGCCCTTAGGAGCCGAGCGCGAAGTAATAGCGCGGGCAGGCGATGCGGAAGGATATAGGATATTTAACATCACGCTATGGCCCTTAGGAGCCGAGCGCGAAGTAATAGCGCATGCAGGCGATGCGGAAGGATATAGTCTATTTAACATCACGCTAGGGCCCTTAGGAGCCGAGCGCGAAGTAATAGCGCATGCAGGCGATGCGGAAGGATATAGTCTATTAAACATCACGCTAGGGCCCTTAGGAGCCGAGCGTGAAGTTATAGCACGGGCAGGCGATGCGGAAGGATATAGTCTATTTAACATCACGCTAGGGCCCTTAGGAGCCGAGCGTGAAGTTATAGCACGGGCAGGCGATGCGGAAGGATATAGTCTATTTAACATCACGCTAGGGCCCTTAGGAGCCGAGCGCGAAGTAATAGCGCATGCAGGCGATGCGGAAGGATATAGTCTATTAAACATCACGCTAGGGCCCTTAGAAGCCGAGCGTGAAGTTATAGCACGGGCAGGCGATGCGGAAGGATATAGTCTATTAAACATCACGCTAGGGCCCTTAGGAGCCGAGCGTGAAGTTATAGCACGGGCAGGCATTGCGATGCGATACGTCGGGGTTGGTGGGTGGGGGTACAAGAAATTTAACGCGGACGAAGTCGCGGGCAGAAGCTAGTTATAGATAAAAACAAAGAATTATGTTTGAAATTATATGTATATATTTTTTATAATAATTAATTATAAATAGATACTCATAAGCTGTAGTGTCATATTCTAGAAAAACATAACTTCGAACTTTAAATCAGGAAAACAAACTTAGGATTTATTTATCTTCATAAACTTATTCATCATTTAATTTTTTTATCAGTTTCAATTTTCAATTATCTAACTCTGTAATAATGCAGCTTCCCCCTTTAAGGAACTTCGGTATCTCTATTTTCTTTAGCACATCTTTCCAACGATATAATTGAACATCTTTAATAGCTGGCCATCTCCGTAATTTTAATCCTCGCTTCATACACCTAAGCATTACACCCTCTTCAAAAACAGAAAGAATTTCTTCGGGATACTTTTCATTTCCCCATTTAACTAGGACATAATCTCCTATGGTTGCAATTTGATGACTGTCAGAGACAGCAAAAGGTCAGCATTTTCTAAATCAATTGTTTCAATTTCTTTGGACATTGCATTGTAATCTTGGGTACGCGAAGAAGAAGGTAGAGGATAGCCGGTCATAATTATTATTTGTACTGATTGTATTAATTTTCATTGACTGTCTGTTCCATGTTTTGGTACTGCGATGGCCCTGGGATTTTTTTAAATAATTATCTCAAATGATAGCGAGTACAATCTTCTATGCAATCTATGCACGAAAGCCTACGGGACTGTCAAGTGTTGTTGAAAAATACGAACTGGGGTAATTTTGAGTACCCTGAAATGTAGGAATAGCTGTAGACCATCCAATAGTGAAAGATCTGCTGTGGTTACCTCAAACAAGAAAATAGAGGGACATCTAGTCTGAAGGATTGTTTTCAACGAATTCAAATCTATGATGTCGTGACTTTTGACCTTCTTCATCACTCAACTTTTGTCGTGCCATTTTTCATCGCTCGAAATACCTGTTTAAAATTAAAAGTCATGCAATACAGTAAAGTTGAAGCAAAGCTGTAAAGAAGCGCCCCTTGTATGTTTTATACTGTTAAATTTATTTTTGCTATGTATTTTCTAGTGTACAATAAAGTATATTGTAAATAAATAAATATAAACTCAAAACCAACATTTTCTATAAAGGTAGTAATTATGATAGGTACTGTATTAATCATTCCCTCACACAATCGTCATTCCCTCACTCGTAAGAATAATGAGGGAATGACAGTGAGGGAATGACGAATTCACACAAAAGCTAAGAAAACACAGACACATAACCTCAATTTGATTTAGCATTTTACTACCCAAAAAGTATTCAAAAGAATTAAAACATTTATATATACTAACCTTATCGTTTATATACGTTCAGTGAGGTAATGATGCAGAGAAATGTAATTTTTAAATAATTTTAAACAAATGCGTTCTTGCACAAATCCACGGCAGATTTGATTGAAAAGAAATCGCCATATTGACAAGAGTGTCAGTTGCCAGTTATTAAAAACTTAAGGTTGCGTTCACAGATGTCGTTTGGTACGTTCATAAATCGAATATTCATAACACCATGAGGGAATGATTTTATTTTGAAGGACAGATATTTAAAATCCTTTTATGATTTATGTATTTGTCGCTGCGTAAAAAACAGTTCTGACATACATTAGATACTCTCTTCCGAATAATTTAGCAACATCAAATTGATAAGAACATTATTATATTTGAGACATGCAGCTTTTCTATCAATTTAATCAGACTGAGGGACAAGGTGAGGGAAAGATTTTCATGACATTAAATTGACTATAACTTTTTTTTTTATTAAACGAAGCCACTCTTTTTTTAAGCAATTGTAGTATAGTTATCTTGCAATTAAATAAAAATATTACATCGATGATTAATGCATGTGACTCAGCACTAATAACTCGGGACTTAAATTTCGGAATTTCATGAGAATTACCCACATATAGAAGAAATTTAGCTTCGCCAACTTTGAATAATATGTGGACGGGAGGAGCTCGTGGCTAAGTAATTACAGCCGCACGGGTCGATCCATCAGGTTAAGCTACGCTTGCCGGGGTTGTTCAGTGGATGGGTGACCATCTTTACATACCGAGACTCCTCCGTGCCTCGGAAAGCACGTTAAGCCGTTGGTCCCGCCTGTAATTCGTGGATCTTTGACAGTCGTTTACGGGTCGTCAGAATCCCGAAAGTCTGACAACCAGTCGTACCAAGGGGTATCGTATTACCCAGTTACTGGGGTGTGGAGGTCAGACAGGCAGTCGCTCCATGTAAAATACTGGTATTCAGCTGCATCCGGTTAGACTGGAAGCCGACCCCAACATAGTTGGGAAAAGGCTAGGCAGATTGATTGGACGGGAGGGTGATAATAATACAGAATAAGTATGTGATAATAATTTGTTTACTTCAGGGTGAGCCCCTCATACTGGGTAGTGGTCTGGTTCGCGGCGTCGTGGTGGGAGCGCATGGGGCGCGGGCCCCTGTGGGCGCCGCTGGTGGGCAGCGAGGCGGCCGTGTGCCGCCGCAAGTGGTGGACGCATCTGCTGTACCTCAACAACATCCTGCACGCCGACGACAAGTGCCTCATACAGACCTGGTGAGCTCAACTACAAGTGCCTCATACAGACCTGGTGAGCTCAACTACAAGTGCCTCATACAGACCTGGTGAGCTCAACTACAAGTGCCTCATACAGACCTGGTGAGCTCAACTACAAGTGCCTCATACAGACCTGGTGAGCTCAACTACAAGTGCCTCATACAGACCTGGTGAGCTCAACTACAAGTGCCTCATACAGACCTGGTGAGCTCAACTACAAGTGCCTCATACAGACCTGGTGAGCTCAACTACAACTACCTTTGCGCCGACGACAAGTGCCTCATACAGACCTGGTGAGCTCAACTACAACTACCTTTGCGCCGACGACAAGTGCCTCATACAGACCTGGTGAGCTCAACTACAACTACCTTTGCGCCGACGACAAGTGCCTCATACAGACCTGGTGAGCTCAACTACAACTACCTTTGCGCCGACGACAAGTGCCTCATACAGACCTGGTGAGCTCAACTACAACTACCTTTGCGCCGACGACAAGTGCCTCATACAGACCTGGTGAGCTCAACTACAACTACCTTTGCGCCGACGACAAGTGCCTCATACAGACCTGGTGAGCTCAACTACAACTACCTTTGCGCCGACGACAAGTGCCTCATACAGACCTGGTGAGCTCAACTACAACTACCTTTGCGCCGACGACAAGTGCCTCATACAGACCTGGTGAGCTCAACTACAACTACCTTTGCGCCGACGACAAGTGCCTCATACAGACCTGGTGAGCTCAACTACAACTACCTTTGCGCCGACGACAAGTGCCTCATACAGACCTGGTGAGCTCAACTACAACTACCTTTGCGCCGACGACAAGTGCCTCATACAGACCTGGTGAGCTCAACTACAACTACCTTTGCTTATTGGCCATATATCCATTGATCTTGCCTTTTCAAGATACACGACTCTTTATAGGTACTTGTTTTTACCAATTTCAAGAAATCCTTAGTACCTAATTTGAGATTATTTAGAGGGAGAGGAACAACTCAAGATGTTACCTTTTTCGATTTCTTGATTTCATGATCTCTTAAAGGCTCATTGTACTCATCATTATGAACAACTTTTACTATGGGACCAAACCTGAAATCGCGAAAAAAAAATCAGTTGTTCAGTACATTTATCTCTAACAAACTCGTCAAAATGTAGGGAGCAGTTGATTTTTTTTTTCGCGATTCCAGGTTTGGTCCCATATTAGGGTGAATTTCAACAAGAGATTTTTTTGTGTCATTTCGGTGGGATTTTTTTATTTCAATGCTATCTACATATTTTTAGTGACAAATAAAACTTTAGCCTATTTTATGACCATTGTGCGTGAGTGGACATCAAATATCATCAAAACTTACATAAATATTTAAGGATGAATTTTTAAGAGTCCACTGAAATGAAAAGTGTCTTCCGAAATTATAAAAATGACCACCGAAATGATAGACTGTGCACCGGAATGAAATAAATCCACCGAAATGATACAGCTAAGAACAACCGTGCCGGGCAGCCAGGGTTCCGTACTTTGTAAGGTTTGATTTCCACAAATTTTAGATAAACACTGAGACAGGACAGTACACAGTTATTTTAATATCATCATTAATATACAGATATTACAGTTAGTATTACATATATCATTCTTTGAGATTACAATAACCTTAAAGAATGATATTAATGTAATATTTATTATGTAATGTTTATTATAATATGAATGAGTTATTTCTTTACTTATATAACCTTTGGTAATTCTTCTGGTTGATGTTGTGTAAAACACTCTAGGTAAAAGTACATTACAAAACTATGACTTTGTATTTGACACAAGGATCTCTAAAACTTTATAGTTTTATCATTTCGGAGATACATTTCATTTCGGTGGACTGTAATTGGTATAACAGTGCACCATGCACTGAAATGATAACACTGAGATGATAAAATAGAGGTTGTTCTACATTTAACTCCGAAATAAAATTATTAAAAAAATATGAACACTACTCAAACAAAATTTAATCCACAATTTTGAAACAAATTAAACGAATCTAGCACGAATTATAACAGCCACCGAAATGAAACTATTTTTGTCCCCATATTACTGAAATGATAAACTTACTTTTTTGGCGGGAAACCGCAAGACGTTGGGACCGGTGCGTTCGCGCCGAGAGCTTGAGCCGGACTGATCCGAAGTGAGGAAAGGTGAGAGGGGCGTAACAAAGCAAAGTTGACGTGGCTATTCTACTAAAACTTACTGTCCTCTGAAATAATAACTTTTTTCCAGACAAAAGTTAACTGCCTGTCAAATCCATGAGAAAGAAGATAAACAAACAAAAATAGTTTTATGTGATCGAATATATTATAATTTAATGATAGCAAAATCGATTTAAATCCATATTACGAATGTATTTGCAGGGGAAGGTATTTTATGAGCGGGATTGGGTTCAGGACAGGCCACCGTGATGATAAAATAACACTGTATTTTTTTTTTTTTGGTATATTAATAAGAGGGTAGAAATCAATGATTTTTTTGCCAAGGTAGAGAAGTACTTACGTTGTTGAGAAAAAATATTTAAAATTAAAAATCAGCACATAGCACTACCGTTCTTAGGTTTGCCGTGTATTTTTTTTTGCTTGCGCAATTCACCCATTAAAAGTTGTTCATAATGATGAGTAGAGTCTGTTGTTTTGTTTGTTATCATGAGTACAATCATGTGTTTCAGTATCGGCGGTCACTAATTACCAGTTACCCTATATAGGTAGCCAGAATGAGAGTAGCCGTGGATCGGATTAGGTACCTACATATGTAAATGGCGTGCAACTTGAGTTTATTTTATTTTATTTGGGAAAACAGACAATCGTACATTGTATATTAAATCTAGTTACACAGTATGCTGTAAGTAAATGTACAATCCACTACGTTTCCACATGTTACTAGTTTAAATCTAGTTACACAGTATGCTGTAAGTAAATGTAAAATCCACTACGTTTCCACATGTTACTAGTTTAAATCTAGTTACACAGTATGCTGTAAGTAAATGTACAATCCACTACGTTTCCACATGTTACTAGTTTAAATCTAGTTACACAGTATGCTGTAAGTAAATGTACAATCCACTACGTTTCCACATGTTACTAGTTTAAATCTAGTTACACAGTATGCTGTAAGTAAATGTACCTACAATCCACTACGTTTCCACATGTTACTAGTTTAAATCTAGTTACACAGTATGCTGTAAGTAAATGTACAATCCACTACGTTTCCACATGTTACTAGTTTAAATCTAGTTACACAGTATGCTGTAAGTAAATGTACAATCCACTACGTTTCCACATGTTACTAGTTTAAATCTAGTTACACAGTATGCTGTAAGTAAATGTACCTACAATCCACTACGTTTCCACATGTTACTAGTTTAAATCTAGTTACACAGTATGCTGTAAGTAAATGTACAATCCACTACGTTTCCACATGTTACTAGTTTAAATCTAGTTACACAGTATGCTGTAAGTAAATGTACAATCCACTACGTTTCCACATGTTACTAGTTTAAATCTAGTTACACAGTATGCTGTAAGTAAATGTACAATCCACTACGTTTCCACATGTTACTAGTTTAAATCTAGTTACACAGTATGCTGTAAGTAAATGTACCTACAATCCACTACGTTTCCACATGTTACTAGTTTAAATCTAGTTACACAGTATGCTGTAAGTAAATGTACAATCCACTACGTTTCCACATGTTACTAGTTTAAATCTAGTTACACAGTATGCTGTAAGTAAATGTACAATCCACTACGTTTCCACATGTTACTAGTTTAAATCTAGTTACACAGTATGCTGTAAGTAAATGTACCTACAATCCACTACGTTTCCACATGTTACTAGTTTAAATCTAGTTACACAGTATGCTGTAAGTAAATGTACAATCCACTACGTTTCCACATGTTACTAGTTTAAATCTAGTTACACAGTATGCTGTAAGTAAATGTACAATCCACTACGTTTCCACATGTTACTAGTTTAAATCTAGTTACACAGTATGCTGTAAGTAAATGTACCTACAATCCACTACGTTTCCACATGTTACTAGTTTAAATCTAGTTACACAGTATGCTGTAAGTAAATGTACAATCCACTACGTTTCCACATGTTACTAGTTTAAATCTAGTTACACAGTATGCTGTAAGTAAATGTACCTACAATCCACTACGTTTCCACATGTTACTAGTTTAAATCTAGTTACACAGTATGCTGTAAGTAAATGTACAATCCACTACGTTTCCACATGTTACTAGTTTAAATCTAGTTACACAGTATGCTGTAAGTAAATGTACAATCCACTACGTTTCCACATGTTACTAGTTTAAATCTAGTTACACAGTATGCTGTAAGTAAATGTACCTACAATCCACTACGTTTCCACATGTTACTAGTTTAAATCTAGTTACACAGTATGCTGTAAGTAAATGTACAATCCACTACGTTTCCACATGTTACTAGTTTAAATCTAGTTACACAGTATGCTGTAAGTAAATGTACAATCCACTACGTTTCCACATGTTACTAGTTTAAATCTAGTTACACAGTATGCTGTAAGTAAATGTACCTACAATCCACTACGTTTCCACATGTTACTAGTTTAAATCTAGTTACACAGTATGCTGTAAGTAAATGTACAATCCACTACGTTTCCACATGTTACTAGTTTAAAAAAAAGATACAGTGTTGGGAAAATTAAGCAAAATTAAGCAGTAATTAACTAGCTATTACATGTTTAAATAATAGGTACATAATTATTAAAATTTATGAGCAAGGCGCTTAATAATTTGTTCTCTAAATGTATATTTAGATAGGGCAAAAACATCAATATCATTAAAGTTATTATTGTAAGCCTGAACCAATCTCTGGAGCGGCGCTCTCTCCCCTGCATTTGTGCGGCAGGCAGTTGTAGCACTTGTAGCAAACAGTGGATAAGAGCGCGCCTCACGTCTCAATACTGTTCTAGGTACAATATAGCATATTTTACTGATTAATTCAGAGCAATCAAACCTATTATGTACAAGTCCATGGAGCATCATTTCAGTTGAGAGCCATGTCCAGCGGTACACTGCTAGGTAGGTGCTGTCCATGTGTCTCGCATTACAACTTGTAGTTGAGAGGCATGTCCAGCGGTACACTGCTAGGTAGGTGCTGTCCATGTGTCTCGCATTACAACTTGTAGTTGAGAGGCATGTCCAGCGGTACACTGCTAGGTAGGTGCTGTCCATGTGTCTCGCATTACAACTTGTAGTTGAGAGGCATGTCCAGCGGTACACTGCTAGGTAGGTGCTGTCCATGTGTCTCGCATTACAACTTGTAGTTGAGAGGCATGTCCAGCGGTACACTGCTAGGTAGGTGCTGTCCATGTGTCTCGCATTACAACTTGTAGTTGAGAGGCATGTCCAGCGGTACACTGCTAGGTAGGTGCTGTCCATGTGTCTCGCATTACAACTTGTAGTTGAGAGGCATGTCCAGCGGTACACTGCTAGGTAGGTGCTGTCCATGTGTCTCGCATTACAACTTGTAGTAACATCCCATGTTCGCGCAGGTACCTGGCAGCAGACATGCAGCTGTACGCAGCCGGCCTGGCACTGACGCTGGCGCTGTGGCGCTGGCGGCGCGCGGCGGTGGCGGTGCTCACCGGGCTGCTGGTGGGCTCGGTCGCCTTGCTGTTCGGCCTCGCTTACTCCTGGAACCTCGTGCCCACCTACGTCATGCATCGGCCTGAGTGAGTTCATGAGGCTTCTCGACTTATATTGCATGGAAGAAGTATGGGTTAGAGTACTGATTTGATAAAGTATGGTCGACCAATGGAGGTTACATGTGACAATTACATAATAGAATAATCTATTTATGATATCGCGTCACCATTGTATAATTATATTCCCAAGAGTCCAGTAGCAATTTTTAAATTGAAAGGGATTCTCTCGAATGCTGTAGAGCAATAGAAAGTGTTGACAATGTCCTCCTGGTTGCAGGTCGGTGCGGCTGGCGTACCACGAAGAGACCTCGTTCAACGTGCTGTACCAGTCGCCGCTGGGCAACGTGCCGGGCGCGCTGGCGGGGCTGCTGCTGGCGCACCTGCACCACCTGCTGCTGGATGCGGAGGTGCAGCTGCCGCGCTACCAGGTGCGCAGCCACTGCTGGACATAGCCCAGTCACACTGTCCCGCCCGCCTTTTAAAAGTCATCTATCGGTATAGCTGATGGGTGGCGTTCCACGTTATCTCTACTCGAGGAATCTTCGGTTCCATCAGTCCTTGGACCAACATGGCCGGCCCTGTGGCACTTCAGCTCGCTAACGCCGGCTATGTCTGTAACGCCAGTAACCTGAACCATACCACCCTACTTTAGCAAGAGTTTTCGCAAACACCCACCACAGCGCCACATAGCTGCATGCCGTTATTACGAGTCACTGCAACGCTGGTGATAACATCATTATTTATGAATTAGGAACTTTTGTTATTACAAAAGTTCCTAATTCATAAATAATGATGTAGCACGCAACTGCGGCTTAGGAACCTGAACCTCCCATTTGATATAAAGATCTTTTCTCTTCGAGTTGTGTGCAATGCTACCACTTATCTTTACCTACTAATATAAACTAACAACCGTAACGCACGCCATTCCTGAAGTTATTACTTCGTAGATATACCGCTGCCTACCAGGGCAATCTGATAGGAAAATATTATATTTAGTTGTTGAGGTAGGAAAAACAATCGCTCTTATCGATTGATCATTCTGCTTAAAGTAACGCAAGATTTTAAAAAAAACTCGGATCATAAAGGTTAGTCTAAATGCCTAGGACTAAACTGTGGGCCACTTTCACCGCTGCGACTGGTTGGTCGCGGTTGTGCAAGACAACCATGGAGTAAGGCTAGCTCACACCAATGACACGTTACGGAGCGATAATAAGGACTCGAACACTATACCTTACTACTAAGAGATACCTAGAGATACTGGGGTGTCCACAAACACGTTGTCCAAAACGGAAACATCGGATATCCTAAAGCAGTTGGAGGACAGTACTCGAGGATCGAGAAATAGCGCGTAGTTTGAGATGCCATGTAATACACCAGCAAGATCATGCACAATAGTAAGGAAACGACCTAATAACTGTCATATCAAACAATGCCTAATGCTAATGCCTACATGACTTTACACAGACAGAAGGTCTATTCCACCGTTTAACATCAGGCTGTAGTTCGTCATGACTGCAGGATATTAGCTGATTACATTTATCGACAAGTTAAAGTGTGTCATTGTAGTTGCAAATAACATACAATGCCAACCATCTTCAAGTAGGTAGTACATAAGTAGATACCTAATCTCAGTAATTGACGAATACGTTTAGATAATCGTAGAGGTGGATCGAAATAACAGGTGTTCAGGTGTAGGTACCTACCTACATACAGCGGCCGCGTGCACTGCGCATGCTACCATGAAAATGACATGTTGAAGAGTATGATAGAGCATAACTTCACACCCGCACCTGTTCCCCGACGGAAAGTGCAGGAACATAGCCTACATCTTAGAAATACATTTTGCCAATTAGCTATGTTCAAATCCCATAATGTAATTGGCTTGTGAAGATGTAAAAATACTGGTATTGTGCAGCTGAATATTAGTATTATCAACACCAAGTTGGAGGCAGTTTAAATCCCATACAGGTAATATAAGAAACTCGTAAACTTAATTACCTTATCTACACCCATGCTATAAATCCTTTATAAAAGTTCCTGAAACAGTTAACTTATTGCCAACATTAAAAACAGCCAGTGTCATAGTAACCATGGTAACCATAATAGCATCCAAACGGGTGTTTTAATGTTGTACTGAATTTCAGAATTTCATAATGCAACTCGTTTTCAAAAAAAGAACATTGTAATGCACGCGCGTTTCACTACAAAAGCGCCGTAATTTAAGGCGATCCCCCGACCAAAACCTTGCGATAGGGAGTTATTCAGAGGCTATTAACTCATTAATTAAGAGTAATAAATTATATCTAAAAGCACAATACTAATGTTCGATATTCTATTATCACATTGCAAGTTTACTTTTGTTTTTATGTGAAATAAATACATTCAAAATCTCCTTGTAAAAAAGTGTCTAAAATTATTGATTCCATGCATCTTTTGCTAAAGGTGACGTTCTAATCATTTGAGGATTACACTAATGGATAGATAATTTAAAAATCTAAATTATCCAAGTTTTATTTTTTTTTAAAGTTCGCTATTCTTGTTTTATTTAAATAATTCCAGAAAAAATGAGAATTTTTTGATGAAGGGGCGTGTGCAGGGAGCGGGACAGAGCGAGGCTGAGCGGCGGGACAGAGAAGGACCGAACGCTCAAGGTCGTTTGGTCGGGGTATGGCCTTAAAAAAGAACTTATTCGAATTCACGTCGGTCGTATACTATGACGCCGGCCGCCATGTTCGATACGAGTATTAGTATTGCAAAAAACTGTTTCAGAAACTTTTTTAGAGTATTCATAACATGGATGTAGATAAAGTCTTGTATGCAACTGTACATAATTAGGTATTAAAACACTCATGTGATACTATTATCACAAGAGGCGAAGTTTTAATACCCCTTATTATACGTCAGTTGCATAAATAACTATTACCTACCTACTCAATCATTTATAACTTAGGTGATGGCAACTTAAATGAGATCATCCTGGCGGGCTCCGCAGCCAGCGGTCAGTGATCAGAATGGCTGTTGCCACTGCAGTCCGCCGGTCACGGCGGTCAACATAAGTTTGACAATCTATCAGTTGTGTTGATTGGGCTTAAACCGGGACCGGTTGTTGTGTTGCAGATATTCGGGTGGATCTCAGTGGCGTCGGTGCCGGTGGCGGCGTGGTGGGTGGCCGCGTCGCCGCTGGCGCTGGGCCGCGGGCCGCCGGGCCGCCTGCCGGCCGCCGCGCTGGCTGCCATCGAGCGACCCGTCTTCTCCTTCTTCGTTGCTATGGCACTTCTCGGAGCCATGAATGGAGTACCATGTGAGTTTCATTTTTGTCTTTTACTTACCTACTTATTATAATCGCGAAAGTTAACTCTCTTGAACCCTGAACCTGAACGGATTTCGATTAAATTTGGCAAACAGTTAAGTAGGTAGACCGTGACCGTGGGAGTCCTGGGACCCAAGACGTAGGAACTTTTTATCCCGGTACTTCGTACGATCCCAGGGTTAACTTCCGTCCTCCATGCGGGTGAACCGCGGTCAAACACTAGTTACCTATTTATAAATCACACGTTTCACCGCATTACAACACCTAGCTGTCGTCGTGAAATTAAATTAAATGGCTGAATGCTGGTGTCCATTTTGCAAGAATTGTATCATCTGCCTAGCCTTTTCCCAACAATGTTGGAATCGGCTTCCAGTCTAACCCTATGTAGCTGCATAAAGGAGCGACTGCCTATCTGACCTCCACAACCCAGTTAGATACCTACTGGGTAACACGATACCAGTTGGTAAGACTGGTTGTCAGACTTTCAGGCTTCTGATGACCCGTAACGACTGTCAAAGATTCACGAATGACAGCCGGGATTAACGGTTATGCTTTCCGAGGCACGGAGGGTATTGATAAGTAAGGATCGTCCCAACCACAGACGGGTCTGATTCATAATATCGACAGTCACTAGATCGACGGTCGCTGTATCGAAAACGTTTCATCGACGGGTTAATGAATCGACAGTACCCCAAATCGACGGTAGGTACTCTACATCGACAGTACACCAAATCGATAATACGTTGTATCGACAGTAGGTATACCAAATCGATAATACGTTGTATCGACAGTAGGTATACCATATCGATAATACGTTGTATCGACAATACGTCGTCGTTGTATGCGTACCATCGATATAGGGTACCTACCCTATTATAGATATCGATGGTACGCAGCATCGACTGCCCGACCCGAGCCAGATTTAAATAAAATACGTAAGGTTTTTTAAAGTTTTTAATCACAATTTGTTTTTGTATATTGCTTATTTTTGTATAAGTATTGCTTGTTTTTGTATAAGTATTGCTTGTTTTTGTATAAGTATTGCTTGTTTTTGATGACACTCCTCGTTTAGACTTCAGCTTAAAATCATTAGAAGTCGCTTATCGTCGCCTTTTACCAGGGACCAGTTAAGAGTTAAGTTTTTCGAAGGGGTAAGCCGTTTATGACCCATTCAATGGATTATTCATATTGAAGGGATAACCCGCCTTGTTGATGTGTAACTCCTTCAATGGGTTTAGGCTTGAAACTTGGTAAAAGGGTTACTCCTTCATTAAGATAGGTAGGTAATCTTTATAATTTAAGGGTTTTGTTCGGGTTACCATATTAGCTATTTTATTGCCAACCAACCAACCACGCAACAGACCAACCGCGGCAAGCGTAGCTTAAGGCGGTGAGAGCCGTAAAAACGTCGTTTTGTTTAGTGTTTTATTCGTAGATAACACGGATTTAAATTTTGAAAAAAATATATTACTTAGTTCAGACTTCCATCTACAAATTTCGGCCGTCCGATACACGATTACTTGCACTTTACTGCATCCAATTAAATCGCAAAGACAAGTCTAAATTATGATCTATATCTTATTTCATTTGATTTATATTAGGCTTTGAACAATAAAACTTATGCCATAATAAAGGTCGTAAAAAATGTAATTTTTATCGGCTATCATAATTTGAAATATCAAAATATTTATATCACTAATTCCAATGTCAAGTGTTTTGCGCTCGCTCCGTGTCGTTTAGTCCCGAGCGGAACGTGATGGAGGTCGGACGTGTGCCAATTTTTCGAACCCGCCACCCCCGCTAACTTCTGTCACCGGCTGCGACCGGCACAAATTAACATGTGTTGAAAACAGTTGAATTTGAACGCTATGCCTATGTAAATAAAGACGTCACGCGCGCAAAAGCTTTATTGGTATTTATTTTTATCACGGCCTATGTTTACCAATCGCATCAAGTGTGTAAAACAGTTGAATTTGAACCCTACACTGGAGCTTATAAAGCCGCCTGACGCGCAAATTTTTGGTTCACTATTTTCAAATCTCAAATAGGTAGGTGCCACAGAATAAAGTTAGTACGGGTGGTTTTATAATGAATATCGGATAGGAAATGAGATTTCTTCATAACATCACGCCTGAATTCTTTCAAAGGGTTGGGCAGGGATGTTCAGAAAATAAGTAGGCCCTCAAATGTATTTTTCTGTATACCTACATAAATAAGATTTTTTTTTTAAATTAAGTTTTTTTTCTAATTAGGTATCTTCTTATTTTTTTTTGTATTTCAAGGTCAAAATGAAAATCCAAGATGGCGGCTGCAAACATTTCCAATTTTTCGTCATGGGTGTCGTTTTCGTGATATTTTAGGTCGCTGAAAACGATAGTGGGGTCAAAATGAAAATCCAAGATGGCGGCTGCGCAAATTTCCAAATTTTTCGTCATGGGTGTCATTTTCGTGATATTTTAGGTCGCTGAAAACGATAGTGGGGTCAAAATCAAAATCCAAGATGGCGGCTGCAAAAATTTCCTAATTTTTCGTCATGGGTGTCGTTTTCGTGATATTTTAGGTCGCTGAAAACGATAGTGGGGTCAAAATGAAAATCCAAGATGGCGGCTGCGAAAATTTCCTAATTTTTCGTCATGGGTGTCATTTTCGTGATATTTTAGGTCGCTGAAAACGATAGTAGGGTCAAAATGAAAATCCAAGATGGCGGCTGCGAAAATTTTCAAATTTTTCGACATGGGTGCCATTTTCGTGATATTTGAGGTCGCTGAAACCGATAGTGGGGTCAAAATGAAAATCCAAGATGGCGGCTGCGAAAATTTCCTAATTTTTCGTCATGGGTGTCATTTTCGTGATATTTTAGGTCGCTGAAAACGATAGCGGGGTCAAAATGAAAATCCAAGATGGCGGCTGTGAAAATTTCCAAATTTTTCGTCATGGGTGTCATTTTCGTGATATTTAAGGTCGCTGAAAACGATAGCGGGGTCAAAATGAAAATCCAAGATGGCGGCTGCGAAAATTTCCTAACTTTTCGTCATGGGTGTCATTTTCGTGTTATTTTAGGTCGCTGAAACGATAGTGGGGTCAAAATGAAAATCCAAGATGGCGGCTGCGAAAATTATCAAATTTTTCGACACAGGTGTCATTTTCGTGATATTTGAGGTCGCTGAAACCGATAGTGGGGTCAAAATGAAAATCCAAGATGGCGGCTGCGAAAATTTCCTAATTTTTCGTCATGGGTGTCATTTTCGTGATATTTTAGGTCGCTGAAAACGATAGCGGGGTCAAAATGAAAATCCAAGATGGCGGCTGTGAAAATTTCCAAATTTTTCGTCATGGGTGTCATTTTCGTGATATTTTAGGTCGCAGAAAACGATTGTGGGGTCAAATGAAAATCCAAGATGGCGGCTGCGAAAATTTCCTAATTTTTCGTCATGGGTGTCATTTTCGTGATATTTTAAGATAAGATAAGATAAGATAATTTATTTGCATAAAACATGGTATAAATAGGTGTTATTACAGTTTAAGAGATCATACATGTTTTGCTTAGGTCGCTGAAAACGATAGCGGGGTCAAAATGAAAATCCAAGATAGCGGCTACGAAAATTTCCTAACTTTTCATCATGGGTGTCAGCCGCCATCTTGGATTTTCATTTTGACCCCACTATCGTTTTCAGCGACCTCAAATATCACGAAAATGACACCCATGACGAAAAATTAGAAAATTTTCGCAGCCGCCATCTTGGATTTTCATTTTGACCCATTATCGTTTTCAGCGACCTCAAATATCACGAAAATGACACCCATGTTGAAAAATTTAAAAATTTTCGCAGCCGCCATCTTGGATTTTCATTTTGACCCCACTATCGTTTTCAGCGACCTCAAATATCACGAAAATGACACCCATGACGAAAAATTAGAAAATTTTCGCAGCCGCCATCTTGGATTTTCATTTTGACCCCATTATCGTTTTCAGCGACCTCAAATATCACGAAATTGACGCCCATGTCGAAAAATTCGAAAATTTTTGCAGCCGCCATCTTGGATTTTCATTTTGACCGTAATCACATCCTCTTAAGAAAAAAAAAACTAGAGCGTAAGAAGTTATGCCCCTCCGTTTTTTTTTTTGTGTTGACATAACGAATAAAATAAAAAAAGAACTTTCCAAATCGGCTTCTAAATGACGGAGTACTGCAGTAACAAACATAAAAAAAAAAAAATACAACTGAATTGATATTCTCCTCCGTTTTTGAAGTCGTTTAAAAATAACACATCATTGTTACGTTTAAAAATTAGCTGGACATCACTCACAATGCAGTCATTGGTGTCGTGGGGAATACTAGTTTCTGTCATTCCCGACGACACCACCAGTGGTGTCGTGGGGAATGAACGGTCATTTCGTGGTATTTAAGTTCGCTGAAAACGATAAAGGTCTCAAGCTAATTTCGACCTTATTGACATTTTACAAACCCTTTGTTTTTTTGGTCCAGAATACTCGGTAAATGATCTGGAAGCTGAATTTAACAAAAAAACATGAATGTCAATAAGGTCTAAATTCGCTTGACACCTCAGAAAGTGTCTAGATTATTATGCACATCATTTTTAGGGTGTCAAGCTAATTTCGACCTTATTGATATTTTACAAACCCTTTGTTTTTTTGGCCCAAGATACTTGGTAAATGATCTGGAAGCTGAATTTAACAAAAAAACATGAATGTCAATAAGGTCTAAATTCGCTTGACACCTCAGAAAGTGTCTAGATTATTATGCACATCATTTCTAGGGTGTCAAGCTAATTTCGACCTTATCGACATTTTACAAACCATTTGTTTTTTTGGTCCAAGATACTTGGTAAATGGTCTGGAAGCTAAATTTAACAAAAAAACATGAATGTCAATAAGGTCTAAATTGTTATGTAACACATCATTGTTATGTAGCTGGACATCACTAACAGCACAATACAGTCGGTGGTGTCGCATGGCGTGGGGAATAGTAGTTTCTGTCATTCCCCACGACAGCGACACCACTGAAAACGATACCACTGGTGTGGTATCGTGGGGAATGACAGAAACTACTATTCCCCACGCCATGCGACACCTTCGTAAAGTAAAATGGTGCGCGGCGCGTAGTTTTGAATCGTACGGGTAAAGGTCTTCGTGTCAGTCAGATTTTAAATCCACCTTATTCACGAAAATAAATATGTATAAGTAGTTATTTTTATTTATTTTAACTGTTCAAGTTTACAATGCATACCTAATCTGTCTAAAACTTTAAAAAATACTTACTAGAAAAATAAAACAAAATAAACTTGTATACTAATCAGTTCAAGTTTATCTACTGCATTGCTCTATTCTGTGACGCAACATAGTACCTACTCGAGTTCATGAACTCATGAGCGGTGCGCTTGGCGCGCGTTTCCCGCGCATCGTAATTTATTACGTATCGCTACTCCTTGCGGGGGCTGCGGTAAGCATTTAATACCTACGGCGCTTGCTTTCACCCCGCCTTAACCTGATCGATCGACACGCGCGGCTGTAAGAAATTGCTATCAGCCGCGCAGCGCAGTCGTTGTGAATTGCCATTGTGGTTGAAAGAATTGTCTAATGTCCATAATCATCTAGTGTAACCGCTGTCACCGCGCGCCGTGGGCGGCGGCGCTCGGCTGCAGCCTGCTGTGACTGTACAAGCTTCCTGCTGTGACTGTACAAGCTTCCTGCTGTGACTGTACAAGCTTCCTGCTTTGGTTTGCGCAAGAGTCGACGGACTGCCGTCTTTCAGTTGTGTGGCGCAGACGATTGCGTAACTCACGCTTTTGTCTATCTACTGCAATGTCTACAGTATCGGAACTAGATAAATGTGCGGGTTGGCTGGTTATGAGAACTTAGACTCTATGCAGGTGCCTATAGGTACCTACTATTCAATTCTCAAGAAACATCTTGACTTTATTGCTGAGACACTAAACTTGTAAACTTTCTATTATCTAATGTGTGCGTAGAGAGTGGTGTCTTGGCCGCGGTTACGAATTATTTGCGCATAGCACAAACCATTGCGGGCTGCGAGAGCAATCAAAACACGATACCTACTTACTTCTATACCACTTATGTATTTTAAACCAACTACTTATGTATAGTATAGTAGTATTGCCTATAGCAGGTGAGTGGGTACCTATACCTACGTACATTACCTACATACCTGTTCAGTGAAATAAAATGGATTATTGATGCAGGCCGGTGTAGGAGCTGCCAAAAATACGGTTGCAGTAGCGGTTATTGCGCTTTTGCGCCCCAGTCTCTAAGTAGAAATCCAAACGACAAACTTAATTGTAGGCAGGTACCTACCTATCGGTTCGGTAGTGAACTAGGTTGCTGACGACCACGACAGGTTTCAATTCAAGATATTAACGGACTTTTATTCTGCTTGAATCTTTTTTCAAAATCTTGAATCAGAGGAGCTCGTGGCTAAGTACCTAATAACAGCCGGTCGATCCATCAAGTTAATCTACGCTTGCCGGGGTTGGTCCGTGGATGGGTGAACATCTTTAGATACCGAGACTCCTCCGTGCCTCGGAAAGTCTGACAACCAGTCTTACCAAGGGGTATCGTATTACACAGTAATAGGGTTGTGGGGGTCAGACAGGCAGTCGCTCCATGTAAAATACTGGTATACAGCTGCATCCTGTTAGACTGGAAGCCGAAACCAACATAGTTGGGAAAAAGGCTAGGCACCAGATTGATTCTTCTTGAATCTGTAAATTACCTATGTAGGTAAGTAGCTATCTAATAATGTAGTTGGGTTAAGTAGGTAGGTACCTATCTAATTTCGTTATTGCCACCGTATGAGGCCTGTAACTATCCTAAAAACCCGTGAGTTTATGTTACCATTGTTTTCAGTAGGTACCTACCTACTTACTACAAATAAACCTGTTTGTTTCCAGCGGCTGTGCGTCGGTGTCTGTCGTGGCGCGGCTGGGCGTCGTGGGCGCGCCTGTCCTTCGGCGCGCTGCTGCTGCACATGCCCATCAACAAGTCGCTGGTGGCCGCCCGGCTCATGCCGTCCATGCTGGACCGCCAGTCCGCGGTAATACCAGCCTAGTCTATATCTCATGACAATGTAAACAAACGGATCGGAACACAGCTGTGGATGCCACTTATAGCAGTCTTCTGCTGGACTTGCTACTGCTAGGCCTGTGCGAGTGCACGCCCGCGCCATTCCTATCGATCTTCGGCTACCCTTCAGGCTCCACTGTACTATAACACCCGCGCGTCCGAACTTCACATTGGGTTAGGTCACAGACTACTTAGGGATACTACGTATGGTTAGGTTAGAATAGTGACCATTGCCCATAGATAATACAATTGCCTCTATTGCCAGTGAATCATTTGGATTAGATGAGGCGGTGAATGTCTCTTAAATTGACGATGAAAGCTTGACCTCAAGGTCAAGGTCAATGGTACTGGTAATGTAAAAAGGCGACTTTTTTTTTCTCGGCGTCTATAATTATTGTGCGCACTTTGGGGTTTTCAAAAATACATATTCAAAGTACTCTGTGAATACACTAAAACGGGGGTAGAATACACGCTTGTATTCTGCCCCAAAAAAATAGCTAGGTACCATATAAAAGCGCCGGGTGCGATCGTACAGTGGTTCCTCCTGACCGCGGCAATGGTGGCTGAACCCCGTCGAGTAGACCGATCGTATCCGCGATTGCAATTATCTAAATACATACTCCATCTTGATATGAATAATCTTGAATTCCTCCAGATCCTGGAATGGTTCGGCGTGGCCGCGGTGTCGTACATGGCGGCGCTGCCCCTCGCGCTGCTGGTGGAGCTGCCGGCGCAGCGCCTGCAGCGTGCGCTGGCCCCGCGCGGCCAGGCCCGCGCCCCGGCGCCGCCGCCCCCCAGTGGCGACAAACCCACTGACAAGGCTGACTTGTGAACAGCCCGCACACAGAGCAGTACGACAGGAGTGCTTACGAAACCTCCACAGCCCGTCTGTCACACTCTGCCAGTTCAGCAGAGTGCGGACGCACGTTTGTGTACATAGCTTAGCACTCCATTCGCTATTACTTTGTGATTGGACTACTTATTAAATTATTATAGGCTGGACCTAGTCGGGTATTGGTTCCAAAATTGTGGGTTCCTCCCAGAACTGTAGCAGCGAATTGTAAATAAAAATCTTTTTTCAAACTACCCAAATCTAAAAGTAAATAATTTACTCTACCAAGCTTAATTCAAGAGTGAAACAAATCATTACTTATTTTGCCTCCACTGGAAACTATTTTAATTATGCAAAATAATTAATATTAACTTACATAATTTAACTAAATTTACATAAACTTGAGCGTTCTCACTGTAGTGTAGTCCGCCAGCTTTTATTAACTATTTATATATTTCTTCTAGAAGATTAGACAGAACGCTGAGCAGCAAACCAATATATTAATAAATAAGTGAACAAATCTGTAACATTTAGTGTGAACTAAGTATTGACAGAGTTTCCGTGACACCGTAACTGCACACAACTTGGTAATGCCAAGCTATTTAACGCGAGTTAGAAACCTATTGTAATATAGTTGCCATGCGGTCCATGGTGCGTATGGGGTGACTTGTAATACAGTGCTAGGTGAACTGATTAACATAGATATTAAGCTAGAAATGTTTACTATCCTGAAAATAGCCTCCTAACAGCTTTATTTACTTTCGACTTAAAGCCAATACTGGGAGATCACTGGCCGAATCTGGCGCTCCTTCATAGCTAATAGTTGTATTGGCAGCTGTTCCTCGAGGCAACATAATGTGATAGTAGAACGTAGAGTAAGGGCGCCGCCCGTGGTGAAAGCTGTGTAACAAAATAAATGCAGGATTTCGTCTGTAGGGAGACTTAAGAGCACAAAAAGTTTTTTTTGAACCTTATGTAGTTGGAATTAGAGTCAGACATCATGAAACATAGAAAAAAAACTGGTAGCAGAGTTTCTTGTATTACATTTCTGGTATTACAAAGTTTGATCTCAAGTTGCAACGACACTGTCATGATGCTGGTTCTCCTTTTGTGCTCTTGAGGTGTCGAGTTCAGTTCAATAAATCTGTACATAATATGTATTTTTGTTATTTCATTACTACCCTTCCAAGCTTCCAACTTCAAGATAACCAGACATTGATGTCCAAACATGTATGAACTTGAGTTCATACATGTTTTCTTTTTAACTTTAAAGGACACAGAACTATTGAACATACTTCCTTTAGATCAAGAACTAAGCAGCGCTGGACATGATTAAAAGAAGGAAACTATTTCAAAGACTTTATTCTGTATCTTACACACCAGTCTAATTACAGACTTCACACATTTACACCATAACTTGATACATTTATCAAGGCGAGGTCTCCAAACCACAGCACTATTTGTAAGTCGATACACAGTACTGCCAATTTAATTGGCTGGCATTAGAGCCTATATGCTTTGATAAGGTGGCACTTTCAGGTAGGGCCACAAACTAAAAGTGTAAGTCTTTGAGGCAAAATAAAAATGTAATTTGAGTCAAGGGTTAAAAGTTATTGAAGATACGGTGGCCCTGCCCAAAAGGGCAACAAGACAGCGTAGACACTTAATATGGGACTTACAACTAAAATAAAAGTTAAAGTAGCCTACTTAGGATATTATTATATTATACTTAGACAGGTATTATCACTGTTGTCATAAAGAGATGTTGATAAAGTGACAAAGATTTAACGTCGTGATGGTCCGGAACCACCCTGCCAGCCTCCGCGATGCCCTCCGCCCCGACCACCCGCCCGGCCCCGACCAGCAGCTGAAACATTACAAATTATTCATTGAAACAGTAAATTGATTGTCACTAACATAATTAACGTCTAATTGCTACAGACCAGTGCATGCACTAAACTTAGCTACACGACACCAATTTATCTTGGCAGGTCCGAACACAGGCACTAATAAGTTTTGCGCATGTTCTTGCATTTGGTTTCAAAAAATCTTACTTATTAAAAAGCCTTCTGTATATTGTTTGTAATTAGGTTAAATCCACACAAATTAGAAATGATAAACCCTTAGATGACCCACTGAACAAACAAAGACATTAGCACAGCTAGGTTTACTGGCACTGAACGAAAAATAACAAGATTCAAAGAAGTAGATAATAGTAAAGAATCCAATTTGTTCATCTTTTGACTGTTTACCAGAACAACCTTTACTCATTGCTATAGGGTTATTTGTGCCATTACCAATACATTGATATTGAGAACATTGTAGCTATAATTTTGGATTTTTGGTACCTACATTGGGTAAAACTTGAGGCCAATGACTTGTCACATACATAGCAACAGAAAATGTTTGCAAAACAATGTTTGTTTTTATTGACACAACACACGCAAACGTTAGGGCAAAAACTAACTGCTAGAGTACATAATACTGACCTTGTGCTCGTAATATCGCACTTTTTCCGCGACCGGCGGTCGGCTTATTCCCTTGTCGTTTGAACATAGGAGCATTTTTCAACATGTCTGGTAATATGAGGAACCTGATTTTGGAGCCCCTGATGTACACATTCTCTAGCTGGGCGACTCGTCCGTCCCTGTATGTCACGGTAACGAGCGTCATCTGGCAATTCATATTATCCTCAGCCTCAATAAGCTTCCCGCGATAAACTTCACCGGTATTCGTTTCACAAGTCACTACATGACCCTCCGCTTCGTGAAGTACTTTAATAGGAACGCCAATCGACATCTTTATAGTTTTAGTAGCACTAACACTTGAAATTAATAACGATTTAACAGGTTTTGTTTAGATGAAAACGGATTAAATTCAGCAATTTATTTTACAAGAAAGACAACCATAAACCAACCACCAAAACAACAATAGACAAGTTTTTTTTTTTTTTCGTTCGATCGATAGCGAAGATTCGATAGTGAGTGTGGCCATCTTAAAAAAAAATTCTGCCACAGTTTGGTTTGAAACCCGCCAAATCTTGCCAAAGACCGAAGTAAAAAACTTGTAATTAGGTTTCTTGAAAACTTAGAAAAGCATTCGCGTTGATGACAGCCACTGTTGTTATGCTGGAGCCACATTAACGTCAACGTCAATGCCCATAAACACCATAAACATCGCGGTAGTTAAATTCGGTCAAGATTCGGTCAAATTATCGCGGTAAGTAAAAAAACCTACGGCTAACGCCCTTCAACGCGATAATCAACGGCACATCCCGTGTAATGTGGCCCCGGCATTAGAATAAAAGGCAACAATACTACGACGAGGAAATTCGATAATTTAATTTTTTTGAGTTGGCAGCACCAGGAGTACTACGTCCAGAATACATTATCCAGGGTTGCCAGAATGTTACTTTTGTAACATTTTACGTTACTTTTGACCTTCTCATGTTACACGAATGAAAATGTTACTTTTACGTTACTTTTAGGACTTAATATGGTTGCTAAGCAATTTATGCTCGTATTATTATTTATTTATTACTTTTTTCTTTTTCTTTTGGCTTCGCACGGTTTGTGATTTATTACTATTGACTTAGACAGTGTATTATTTATGCGTAGACAGAGTGTGCGTCCATACTGCCGGCCTAGCGCGGGCGCGACGGCGGGCGCGAAATATCAAATATATGGAACCGCCGCTTGTGTCCATAGTGCAGTGACTAAGGCGGGCGCCTAGCGCGACGGGCTCGAGCGAGATAGCGCGCGTAGTTTTCAAACGTTCCTATCCGCGCGTTATGGCCATACTACGGGCCTAGTGAGCAAGCGAGCTAATGCGCGGCTGGGCAGTGTTGCCAACTTAGTGCTTTCGGTAGTAATAGATCTGGTGCATTTTCTGTTAAATCAGTGCTTAAAAATAGATACTATAGTATCATGGGCGTACCCAGGGGGGGGCAGGGAGGGGCAGCTGCCCCCCCCTGGATCTTGTATGCCTAAATAATGTTGTCTTTTTCGACAACATTACTTAGGCATACAAGATATGTTAGAGCCACGTCACGTTGTCGTCGTCGTCGTCGTGTACTTACTTTACAATTAAGTACAATATAATATGCAATGATATATTACCTTTAGATGCGTTACCCGGGCTCAAAAATGGGAAATTAAATGAAGGGTAATTGCCCGGCGTGATATCAGTCACGCACGCGCGCCAGTGAACTTGCAGCAGCTAGTGACGTAATTAAATAAGTATATTCATCTCTTTCTTACAACAGGTATCGGCATGCGTCTTTCCTTTTCTTTGCGGCCAGTATATACTGGTATGTTGGTACATCATGGCTTACGCTGTTTTTGAAAGCACTGATGTTCGTGTATGACGCGTCTATCTATAATACGTCATTGATAATATGCATTAATTTTAGAAAAAACCGCGCTGCGCGTCATAAACCTGAGGCTCTATGAATTAAGCGACTGCATGCTAAGGGCACCCCCCGTGGTGTACGTACCTCGGCTTAGGACGTCGCTGGGGCCTGGGGGGAGTAAAGCAAGGAGGGACAGATTGGATCATATCTCGTTAGGTATTATTTGCTACAGGTTCAGCTACGCCACCAACAGGCACTCCTTTACCGATCAGGGGTCGGTCGGGGGAATAACGTGGGGGTCGTCGTCGCAAGGGACCTCGGCGACGAGGTCGAAATGTAGATTTGTGTTTGTAAACTGGAGGGCAATTCCGGTGGCATGGAAATTATCTCCATGGTCGAAATATCAGTCGAGAAACTGCTTATCTCCGTCGAAAACGAAAAAATGCTAATCTAACGATCTCCATTTATAAATTTTTCGATCGCAAACCAGCGAGATATCACGGCTGGTCCTAAGGTATGGAGATATGAAATCTCCGTTGGAACACCTGTCAAAATTTACATTCGTAGGTTTATTTCGTATTTTTTTTTGGTACCTACATGTAGAGGCTAAGGGGTTTATGGGTTTTATAAAGGGGGGCCAAATTTTCATTATTTTTGCGATAGAACACACCGTTTTCGAGATATAAGCAAAAGAAAAAAAAAAACAGTACTGTTTTTGCACTTGAAGTCAAGGTGTTGGTGTGAATTTTAGTTCATGACAACTAATTTTATTCCACACCTTTTTAATCGACATTAAAAATAGTCTTATTTAATATGAAAATTAAAACCTACCTACTTCAAAAAAAGGATGATCATGCGAAATGCGTTTCTGATCACGCTACTTTGCAATTACTATTTTCAGTAAGTAATTATTAAAAAAAAAAACACAGATAAAGAAACACAATATACTAAAATTATATTTTATAATGTGTTTGCTTGGATTTAATAAATTAAACATACGTCATTAATACTAAAAAAAGAAAAACGTAGCATAATCGATTATAATCAAAGTGAATCGATAAAAATGGAACGTCTTTTAGACGAGATTATTTTCTCCGTTGTAAATCTTTCTCCATGGTCTACCAGAATACGGTTTTTTGATAGTATCGAGATTTGAACCGGACATTGATGCGGAGATTTGAAACAGAGACTTATCTCCATGGTCGTGATATCTAGCTCGAGCCCGGAATTGGGTCCCTGTACTGGTGGCCCTACTTTTCTCCTGGAAGAGGTTTATGGGGTCATCGGGGTCGGTGAGAATGAGAACATGGCTTGGACGGCGGACTTTACTGATTTTAGAGGGGATATAACTAGTAGATTGGTTGCGATGTTTCGCGGGGGTATCGAAGAAACGCTTGGATTGCGTTTCAAGAAATGATGGATAGTAGCCGTTCGGAGGAAACGATTTTGTAAGGTCTGCAGCCTATGGATGTTTCGGTACTTTGCGTGTGCAAATACTGAACCAGCATAGGTTGGCATGATTGGGAGAATACACGCTGTATAGATTGCGCAACTTGCACTTAAGTGACAATTTACTACGTGCATTCAGAACGAGACTGCTTTATGTGCTTAAAGGTGCTCATCGAGGGTCACACCTAGATATTTGGATCGCTTCTCCCAAAGGATCAGCTTATCAAACATGGTGATCGATTGAGACTCAGTTTCAAAAAGTCGAGAGAATCGAAGTCAATCCCGACAAAACTCAAGCGGTTCTTCGCTTGAGTTTTGTCGGGATTGACTTCGATTCTCCACTTTCGAAACCACGCGCCGAGTTTATCGACTGCGGTTTGGAGAGTGCGAGATATCGGGTGTTGGCGTTGTCCGGAATAGTAAATGGCCGTATCGTCTGCGAACAGACCCAACTGTGCCTTTTTACTTTTCGGGATATCGCTGGTAAATAACGTGGAAATTATTGGAGAAAGCATAGAGCCCTAAGGGAAACCTGCGTGAATGGGTTGGGGAGAGGATAGCGCTCCTTCGATACGATAGCGAAAAGTCCGGAAAGACAAAAATTTTCGTAAGATGACCACGAAGAAGGTCTGGCACACCGAGTTTGTAAAGAATATTATAACAAACCGTTGTGCCAGACGTCAAACGCTTTCGCTATATCGAAGAAAACAGCACCCATCGTCGAACCACGTTGGGAACCAACGCTTATGTGTTCGTTGACGTGGTGGACTTGTTGTACATAAGAGTGTTGGGTTCGAAACCCGAACTGCTCGTTAGGAATTAGGTCAATTGTCTCGGCATAATCTTTAAGGTGCCTATAAATAAGTCTCTCATAGATTTTGCCGAGGACATTGAGCAGACTGAAGAGGCGAAAAAAAACATGTGGGACCTAAGAAATTTCTGATTTGCCCCCCCCTGGGCCAAAAGCTGGGTACACCCATGTATAGTATAGATATTATAGTTGCGTAACCGTAATCGGAAACGTCGAAATACGACACCTATCGGCCAAAAGTCCTCTTTGAAGCAGGTTTGCAGATGTTGTGTTGGAACTCGCACCACGAATGACTTATATAGCCCGTGCGCGTTAACATCGGCACCTGGCTCGAGTGAATTACAGCACGTTATTAATTGTTTAATTGTTTTAAGGAACTTAGCGGACAGGTATGGCTTTATTATTCCCATAACATGTACTTCAATAAGATTTTGTATTGTTGTAAGTTTATAAGTTTTTTTTATAAGTTTGTATCTTCTCTGGTCATTTTAGGTGATATGATGCCGGGACGTCGCGGTAATTGTTCCGTTGTTCAACGCGATGAATTGAGTGGCCACACTTGAACGGTCAACGATTGACGTTGACCATTCAAGTGCTTATTGAATTCACACCCCTCGTCCATCGGCAATGTGAATGCCGTTGTCAAATTATCGCGTAGTGGTGGCTACACCTACGGTTATCGCCCTTCAACGCGAAGATCAACGGCGATGTCCGTATAGTGTAGCCCCGGCATCAGGATATAGTCAAACGTTGATACTATTTAGTAAAAGTGCCAAATCCTTGTCCATGATTTGCCTTTGCAAGTTTGCAACACCTGAAATACGTCATAAACGCTACACTTAATCTGTGACGCTACAACAGCTCGCTCGTCACTGTGGCCACCGGTCGCCGCCGCCATCGCGCCCGCCTTAGCCCCTAGTCACCGCGCGTCACTGACCTCTATTGTACAAGTACGCCTTGTACAATAGAGGTCAGTGCCGCGCGTTCACTGTGGACGCACACAGAGAATTTCTACTGTCTTCGTATTTATGGCTGCCCTGTGCACAGACTACTTAGGGATATGGCCACAGACTACTTATGGATACTACGTATGGCCCTGTTCACAGAGCATGTAACTTTGCCCTGTGGGCTGTGTCACTGTCAAAAACCGAAGTTGTGATTTGTTGTTGGTGGCATTTTTCTTCTAATTTAATTTGAAATAGCAAACTTACGAGTAAAAGCGTTAATTTTGCGAGTCATGGCAGCAGAAGTGATGAAGGTTGAGTTAGAGATGGAGACGTGTTGTGTGTGCGGCGGCGGCGGCGAGCTGTTGTCGCCAGAGGAGCACGACGCGGGCGCTCCGCCCATGCAGGTGCCGCTGCGCACCATGCTGGTGCACCTCAACTCCAGCAAGGTACAATATGGAGGCATACCTACCTTATTTTGTCGGTTCATCAAAACAAATTCATAACCTATATTTTATGTTAGGCGGGAACCATCAAAGTAGGACTCTGGCTAGGTTTTCAACTGTTTACCAAAGATTACCAAACTTTATGATCGTTTCTTACCACCAAGTGAAGTGCTGAGCACTTTGCTTTGACAGGCCCCACTTTCACATTCAACATTTTGCACAAGTAGATGGCATCTGAGTTTGCAGTTTAGTAATAAGTATGCAATTAAAGTGACTTCCACTGTACATCAGCACATTGTTCATCAAAGCAGTATTTGGTTGTTAGGTGGTTCCTGAAGGGCGTCTGTGTGGCAGTTGCATCCGTCGCACGCTGGAATCCTATGAATTCAGCACGGCGCTGTCCTCCCGGGGGGCCCCGCCGCTCAGCGAGAAGATCCGAGCGCTGCGGAGGAGGTGAGCAAAACTGTTTTGTTTTTTACAAGATAATATTTAAGCTGGTAAACAAGCCCGTTATTATTAAAATTGGTTCACGTCACTTAGCTGTTTGTTCAATACTCAATTCTTTATTGTATTCCGTATGTATTAAAAGATGGTGTATTATAGTAAAATAATCAATATAGACCCTGTCGAGCACAGCAACATTAGGAGAGAGGAAGAGGGCAAGTAGTAGTAGTAATTCAAGCAATTTAATATTATTATAAATTATTAGATGTATTTATGTGTATAGTTCAGAACAGAGACCTAAGACGACCCACTGACCAATTGCCACAATGATCATCTATTTCTTCTGATTCGGTCAACCAATAAACCTTCAACTGTCATGTTATGAGACATTTAAATTATTAGATGTATTTATGTGTATAGTTCAGAACAGAGACCTAAGACGACCCACTGACCAATTGCCACAATGGTCATCTATTTCTTCTGATTCGGTCAACCAATAAACCTTCAACTGTCATGTTATGAGACATTTAAATTATTAGATGTATTTATGTGTATAGTTCAGAACAGAGACCTAAGACGACCCACTGACCAATTGCCACAATGGTCATCTATTTCTTCTGATTCGGTCAACCAATAAACCTTCAACTGTCATGTTATGAGACATTTAAATTATTAGATGTATTTATGTGTATAGTTCAGAACAGAGACCTAAGACGACCCACTGACCAATTGCCACAATGATCATCTATTTCTTCTGATTCGGTCAACCAATAAACCTTCAACTGTCATGTTATGAGACATTTAAATTATTAGATGTATTTATGTGTATAGTTCAGAACAGAGACCTAAGACGACCCACTGACCAATTGCCACAATGGTCATCTATTTCTTCTGATTCGGTCAACCAATAAACCTTCAACTGTCATGTTATGAGACATTTAAATTATTAGATGTATTTATGTGTATAGTTCAGAACAGAGACCTAAGACGACCCACTGACCAATTGCCACAATGGTCATCTATTTCTTCTGATTCGGTCAACCAATAAACCTTCAACTGTCATGTTATGAGACATTTAAATTATTAGATGTATTTATGTGTATAGTTCAGAACAGAGACCTAAGACGACCCACTGACCAATTGCCACAATGGTCATCTATTTCTTCTGATTCGGTCAACCAATAAACCTTCAACTGTCATGTTATGAGACATTTAAATTATTAGATGTATTTATGTGTATAGTTCAGAACAGAGACCTAAGACGACCCACTGACCAATTGCCACAATGGTCATCTATTTCTTCTGATTCGGTCAACCAATAAACCTTCAACTGTCATGTTATGAGACATTTAAATTATTAGATGTATTTATGTGTATAGTTCAGAACAGAGACCTAAGACGACCCACTGACCAATTGCCACAATGGTCATCTATTTCTTCTGATTCGGTCAACCAATAAACCTTCAACTGTCATGTTATGAGACATTTAAATTATTAGATGTATTTATGTGTATAGTTCAGAACAGAGACCTAAGACGACCCACTGACCAATTGCCACAATGGTCATCTATTTCTTCTGATTCGGTCAACCAATAAACCTTCAACTGTCATGTTATGAGACATTTAAATTATTAGATGTATTTATGTGTATAGTTCAGAACAGAGACCTAAGACGAGCCACTGACCAATTGCCACAATGATCATCTATTTCTTCTGATTCGGTCAACCAATAAACCTTCAACTGTCATGTTATGAGACATTTAAATTATTAGATGTATTTATGTGTATAGTTCAGAACAGAGACCTCATGCTTAAGTAATGCACAGCACAAGGTTCCATGAAGGCAATTGAGCATCTCAAGCCCTTCGTTAAACCATTTTTGAGCATTCTTCAGGCATAGTTTCATGCCACACACTTATTTATTTATTTTTTTACTTGTATGATGTAACTTAAATACATTTGATGGCTATGAAAAGGTCAGTTTTTAAATTGGCAGAAATATAGCTTATATTGTTTGTTGTCAGACTGCATGAGCTGACGCAGAAGATTGACGTGTTCATCGTGGTGGGGGGCGCGGGCGCGGGTGGCGCCTACTCCGAGGAGGACATCATCATGGTGGAGCGCGACACGCTGGCGGCTGCAGCTGCGGCCGACGACGACGACTTGGAGCGAGCTCGCAACGCGCGCGGCGACTCCGTGTACCAGTGCTCCGTGTGCCCGCTGTCCTTCCAGGTGAGATATATATGTTACAGTCTAACAGGACATCATCATCAGTGTCGTTGCTAGAGGCGGTGTCTGCTTTGGGGATACGGAACCGTCTCGAATTTTCAGCAGTTAAGTCGCAGACCCTCACTCTGAAGGGGAAGTTTAAGCATCCCCCTACAATAGGGATGATGCCTGGGTAAAAAAAAAGACTATTTAGTTCATCAATAAAAAAATATTAGACACATGTTTTTTGCTTTATCTTAATAAAAAATTAACTACTTAGATAAAACGCATTAAAGTGGGGGGGTAGGGGCTTGTTGCCCCGTACGAAATGTCCAGCACTAATATTTTAAATAAAGCATACAGGTCGGTCAGCACCGCAGCATTGCCTGTGCTGGCGGGAGTGCTTCCGGCCGACCTGGAGGTCTGTCGTGCAAATGTGATCTGGGTTGGTCAGCAGGCAGCGCAAGGTGACCATTGGGAAGGCGAGAGCGGAGGTCGTTGCTCAGTGGCAGGAGCAATGGCAAGCCTCCGGTGATGGCAGGGAACTTTATTGTTTCTTTCCGCAAGTGGCGGATCGCCTGGCGCTGGGATGGTGATAGCCCCATTACGTCACGTCACGGATCCTAACGCAATGTCGCTATGCGACTCTGCTAAATGCTATTGTGGGCTGGCAGATGAAACTTGGGACCATGTTGTATGGGACTGCACTCTGTACGTAGACGACAAAGAGGTAATGTTGGGGACTGGAGTAGGGAGGAAGTAGGTCCTGTTAGCCAGCGCAGATGATTTCCGAAGGCTGAGGTTATTTACTCATAAATGGCACAGCCAATGGCAGGATTTTGAATCTAGATTTTAGTTAGAAGTTTGATTTTATTCTCTTCTCCGCTTCGCTCTTGACAGAGCGGTCGTGCGGGGTCACGATGGAGCGTGTCCAGTCGCCGGTTGTTGCGGCAGAGGCGTGATATGTTGTACGTTGTCGTTCGCAGCGCGTGGCGGAGTACCGCGCGCACTCGGCGACGCACGCGGCGGACGCGCTGCACTCGTGCTGGACGTGCGGCGCGCAGTTCTGCTCGCGCGGGGCGCTGCGCGCGCACGCGGGCGCGGCGTGCGGCGCGGCGCTGTGCTGCGCGCTGTGCGGCCGCGCGCACAGCGCCGCCGCCGACCTGCGCCGCCACGAGGCCGCCTGCCCGCCGCGCTGCCCCGCCTGCGGTCGGTATACACATGTCTCACCTAGCGCGCTAGGCCGTGCTGTAATACCTATTTTACACAACTTTCGTAGTATACTAACGCGGTTTGGCCGACCTCAATATATAATTAAAGACGAGCTGATGTAAACGTGGTAATTGTAATTAGTTAGTGGAAGTGAATAGTTTGACTGCGTCGAGAGACACCGTCCTCGCCAGGCTGTTGACAGTGCTCCTCCCCAGGCTTGCTGCTGGCGGACCGCGCGGCGCTGGCGGCGCACTGCGCGGCGGCGCACGGGCGGGCTGCGCGCGCGCCGCACGTGTGCCCGCAGTGCTTCCGCACGTGCGACACGCCCGAGCTGCTGTCGGCGCACCTGCTGCGGCACCGCCAGGCCAAGCAGTTCGTGTGCGGCTACGACGGCTGCATCCTGCGGTTCGGCACCAGGTATGTTGCGCTCACGTGTTTCCATCCGTTCTCAGGAACTTTTACATTTGCCGTCATGTCTTGTTTTTTTTTTACATTTGCTTTGATTTTTTGACTACCTATGTGACAGACAAACAAAAAACTGATGTAAAACGTTCCGCTTTTTTATTAGTTCTGAACCTTTTAAACTGATGTGTTTTCTTGAGAGTACATGCACTGCGATCTAAAAATGCCAATATTGAAGTACTCATCAGCACAAAGAACCCGTTGAGTAGAACATAGTTGAATTAGAACCGTGTGGTGTGCAGGAGCAACCTGATGGCGCACATCCGCAAGTGCCACACGGGCGACGCGCCGCCCGAGGAGGCCGCGCCGGCCCCGGAGCCCGCGCCCGCGCCCGCCGGCGCCGCTTGCGACGAGTGCGGCCGCACGTCAGTATACACACACATACTACTGCTTCTTTTACCAATCTATATACTCGTAAAAATTATAGTTAAAAAAAAACATAAAACACGCTTTAATACCATAAAACTGAACTAAAAAGTAAAAAATAAATTTTTCAAAATAAGAATAAAGTGATTAACGAGAAAATCTTTGTACGACATTCTTACGCTAACTCTGTAATTCGAAAGCACCCCATGCTTTTTTTTTGTTGTGAAGTCCTACTAGAATCTTTTTTAGAACTTTTTTTTGTAGAATTTCATGAGGAATAAACTCGTCAAAACATAAATTGACGTAAAACCAATTTTTTTCTCTCACAATGTGTCGTAAATCGTAATAGACTTTTTACTCTATATCGTTAAGAGGAAATGGGGGCGACCAGACTTTTGAAAATTAGGTATTTTAAGAAGGTATTGCTGTCGCTCTGCGAGCGCTCCGCCCTCGGATTCGTGCGATAAAGACAACTGCAGATCCGACTAAATAGCCTATGTAAAAAGTCACATTTCGAGGTTTGGCTCTCACCTATTTCCTCCTCCAATATTGGACCAATTTAAAAGATATTTCATAAACTGAATAAGAAGGATATATACTATGCCCCTATGTTTTTCTTTTTTCGTTAATAGTTGTCAAATTGGTACACTAGGCGTCTGTTCACAGCGGTCTGAATAGGCAATTTTGAGCATTTTTTGAGGGTTCTAGTTCTTATAAAAATAATATATCATCAAAAAGGAAAACATAGGAGCATACAAGTTGCTGTTATTTATATTTCTGTAAAAAATCATTGCTTTATGGTCATTAACCAGAAAGAAAACAGGCGAGAGCGTTTGTATCTTTTTGTATGGAGAAAAGAGCACCCACGTTTCCTCTTAATGCCTGAATAAAGATAAACCCGGTGATGCGTCAATTTGCAATGTTTGGTGAAACAGACTTACAAGATAGTTATTAATATAATTATGCTGTGTTGCCAGGTTCGGCTCGGTGGCGGCCATGAAGCGCCACGCGCGCGTGCACCGGCCGCCGCGGCACTACCAGCGCGCTGCACAGGTACGTTACGTTGTACACCAGTATGTAGTAGCTGTCCAGGGATCTTTTGGCGAGTGCCCAAAATGGGAACAAATGCCGCCCATCTTGTTTTTCAATAAATTCCCCACTAAATAGTGAACAACAACGCCCTGTCGATGTCATTCAGGCGCCAAAAGAATGTGCATAACTCCAGCTTCCTCATAGGTGATAGAATAATTCTACCTATGCCAATATTTAAAGCATAATAGCTGCCATCGAAGGACCCAGTCTTAATTTAGCTGCCGCAAAAACTTCGTCAATATGAGTCGTTTAGTGTGTGTTAGCTAGAGTGACGTCACCCCAGCTTCCTCATTCAGAACAGCCAAACCAGTCAGGTTAGAGTTTTGGAGTAAAGTCAGAAAATTAAAGCATAATTGCTGCCATCGGCAGCAAAATTTTCAAATCTCTGGTCATAATACTCTATGAGTTATTAAACTTTTAAACATGTGTAAGCTGAAGTGACGTCACCCCAGCTGCTCAGTCATATCTTCCGAACGAAAGAAGATATGATTATGTATTATAGCTCAAAAATTAAAGCATAATAGCTGCCGAGGGCAGCAAAATTTTCAAATCTCTGGTCAAAATACTCTCTGAGTTATTAAACTTATAAACATGTGTTAGCTGACGTGACGCCACCCCAGCTGCTCAGACATATCTTCCAAACGAAAGAACATAGGATAATGTTTTACAGCTCAAAAGCTAGGCCATAATAGCTGCCGTAGGCAGCAAAATTTTCAAATCTCTAGGTCTCGTAGTTTCTACGTAATAACCAAAAATAGTTTCCGCGCCAAAAAATTCAAATTATTGCCTCGGAGCAGGTAAGGAGCGGCGTTGCCGTTCCGTGCGCTACGTTATCAGTTTGTTGTAGTTTAAACTAGATTATAGACTGGGAGCCGACTACACACTTTAATAATGTACTATGTACGGACGCCGGTACAATTTAAGATTTTTCCGTCACGACCCTTGTCTAATATTAAAACATGTAACATGTATAAAATGAATTCCTTATAGGAAATAATAATAATGACATGGACCTGTCATTTTAATGGTTTTTGAGTTCAAGATGGCGGATCCAAACTAACAGTTTCAAATTTTTCGTCATGGACACCCCTTCTTCGTCATGTGTGTCATTTTCATAGTTCTTGAGGTCGCTGAAAACGATGATGAGGTCAATATAAAAATCCAAAATGGCGGCAGCGAAAATTTTCAAATTTTTCGACATGGGTGTCATTTTCATGATTTTTGAGGTCACTGAAAACGATAGTGGGGTCAAAATGAAAATCCAAGATGGCGGCTGCGAAAATTTTAAAATGTTTCGTCATGGGTGTCATTTTTATGGTTCTTGAGGTCGCTGAAAACGATAGTGGGGTCAAAATAAAAATCTAAGATGGCGGCTGCAAAAATTTTGAAATTTTTGGCCATGGGTGTCATTTTCATGGTATTTGAGGTCAATGAAAACGATAGTGGGGTCAAAATGAAAATCCAAGATGGCGGCTGTGAAAATTTTAAAATTATTCGTTATGTGTGTCATTTTCATGATTTTTGAGGTGGCTGAAAACGATAATGAGGTCAAAATGAAAATCCAAGATGGCGGCTGCGAAAATTTTAAAATTTTTCGTCATGGGTGTCATTTTCATGGTGTTTGAGGTCGCTGAAGATGAATCGTTGGGTCAAAATGAAAATCTAAGATGGCGGCTGCAAAAATTTTGAAATATTTGGACATGGGTGTCATTTTCATGGTATTTGAGGTCGGTGAAAACGATAGTGGGGTCAAAATGAAAATCCAAGATGGCGCCTGTGAAAATTTTCAAATACCATGAAAATGACACCCATGACGAAAAATTTGAAAATTTTTGCATCCGCCATATTGGATTTTTATTTTGACCTCATTATCGTTTTCAGCGACCTCAAGAACCATGAAAATGACACCCATGACGAAAAATTTGAAAATTTTCGCATCTGCCATCTTGGATTTTCATTTTGACCTCATTATCGTTCCCAGCGACTTCAAAAACCATGAAAATGACACCCATGACGAAAAATTTGAAAAATTTCGCATCCGCCAACTTGGATTTTCATTTTGATCTCATTATCGTTCCCAGCGACCTCAAAAACCATGAAAATGACACCCATGACGAAAAATTTGAAAATTTTCGCATCCGCCATCTTGGATTTTCATTTTGACCTCATTATCGTTTTCAGCGACCTCAAGAACCATGAAAATGACACCCATGACGAAAAATTTGAAAATTTTCGCATCCGCCGTCTTAGATTTTCATTTTGACCCAACTATCGTCTTCAGCGACCACAAACACCATGAAAATGACACCCATGACGAAAAATTTGAAAACCTCTCAAGGGGTCATTGTACTCATTATTATGAACAACTTTTAGTATGGGACCAAACCTGAAATCGCGAAAAAAAATCAGCTGTTCAGTACATTTTGACGAATTATGTGAATAGAAATGTACTGAACAGCCGATTTTTTTTTCGCGATTTCAGTTTTGGTCCCATAGTAAAAGTTGTTCATAATGATGGGTACAATGACCCCTTAAGAGGTTTTGCGCATTTAACGTTACACGTTGTATAGGTATATAGATTATTAGTTCCACTATAGTTCAGTCGGCTCTCAGTCTAAGATCTTCAATATTCAAAATTAAAATTGTTTTGAGCGCAAGCTATAATGACTTCTAATACAATTCCTGCTAAGTACAAACTTGATTGCAATAATGTAGCGCACGGAACGGCAACGCCGCTCCTTACCTGCTCCGAGGCAATAATTAGAATTTTTTGGCGCGGAAACTATTTTTGGTTATTACGTAGAAACTACGAGACCTAGAGATTTGAAAATTTTGCTGCCTACGGCAGCTATTATGACCTAGCTTTTGAGCTGTAAAACATTATCCTATGTTCTTTCGTTCGGAAGATATGACTGAGCAGCTGGGGTGGCGTCACGTCAGCTAACACATGTTTATAAGTTTAATAACTCAGAGAGTATTTTGACCAGAGATTTGAAAATTTTGCTGCCTTCGGCAGCTATTATGCTTTGATTTTTGAGCTATAATACATAATCATATCTTCTTTCGTTCGGAAGATATGACTGAGCAGCTGGGGTGACGTCACTTCAGCTTACACATGTTTAAAGTTTAATAACTCATAGAGTATTATGACCAGAGATTTGAAAATTTTGCTGCCGATGGCAGCAATTATGCTTTAATTTTCTGACTTTACTCCAAAACTCTAACCTGACTGGTTTGGCTGTTCTGAATGAGGAAGCTGGGGTGACGTCACTCTAGCTAACACACACTAAACGACTCATATTGACGAAGTTTTTGCGGCAGCTAAATTAAGACTGGGTCCTTCGATGGCAGCTATTATGCTTTAAATATTGGCATAGGTAGAATTATTCTATCACCTATGAGGAAGCTGGAGTTATGCACATGCCAAAAGATCCTTGTGGTACTTCAACTGATGTTTATTTAATTAGATTATACATAACACAATGTGAGTGGACAGTTCTGTTTCGTGGCAGCGGGCGCGCATGCAGTCAGCTACATGGTAGCACGTCTTCCATATTTGTTTCACTACTAAACTGACATGTTTTCACAGCAATTTATTGCGAAGGGTGTTGGCCTATTTAACCAAATTCTTGTTATTTAGCCAACTTCATTCAAATTCAGCTTCATTTTTGTATCTATCCAGTACATGATGAGAGTCAAAATGGCGGGTGTACCTTAACTAATCAAATCCTCCTATTTACCAAATAAATGTACCTAAAATGTACTATTTAGTAACTAGGTTTAAAAAAATTGTACCTCCTTCAGAACGAAATTATTTCAAAATTAAGGTACACCCGCCATATTGACATCAAAATGGCGGGTGTTCTATAATATTTTATTATTTAACCATTACTCATAAAATATAATTACACCAAAAAATTGTACCTAAAAAGTACCCCTCGTAAAAACACACTTGATCAGTTGGATACTTTCTGAGAAATAAAACAACCGTGTCTTGTGTATGTATAAGTAAACACGACCACACATCGTCAGCCTATAATGTTCCTACTGCTGAGACACAGGCCTCCTCTCGGTGAGAGGGAGTGGGCCGTAATCCACCACGGCGGGACCAGTGCGGATTGGTAGATGTCACATGTCTTTGATTTTGATATGGTCCTAGGTTCAAACCAAGGCAGGCGCTTTACTTTGTGTAAATAATTTTATCACAACTGCTCTCAAAAACGGTGAAGGAAAACATCGTGAGAAAACTAGCATGTTCTAGAACCAAACACGATAATTATCAAGAATATCTCTAATTGCATTATGTATGGACGCAAATAAAGAGGTAATAATTACCATTATTTTTTATTCCGTTTTAGCTGTAAGTCATCCATAGTTATAAATAAATAAATAACGCGTTATTAACATTAATGATTTAAAACATATATTTTATGTACCGAGGTCAATAATTCATAAAAAAAAGTAAGTTTAAAACTAAAACCCGACTAATGAAAAATCACGCTCTAAAAAGTATGAAACAAGAAAATATTCTCATCTGAAATTAGAAAAAGACAGACAAATTAAAAATCCGTAGTCACACGTAGGTAATCTGTTCGATCTGCCCTAACATGACGTGCGACTCCGGATTTTGAATTTGTCTGTCTTTTTCTAATGTCAGATGAGAATATTTTCTTGTTTCATAGTTTTTAGAGCGTGATTTTTCAGTAGTCGGGTTTTAGTTTTTAAACTAACTTTTTATTTAAATTATTTTGGGGTTATAATTTCGTTTTGGCTAGAGTCAATTTACATTTTTAAAGAATAATAATTATTGTACATGTATTTTGGGTAGGTTTGAAGAGATAATATGTTTGGCACATCTGAGGCGTGATTTTAGAAATAATTCCCAATTATGGGGTGCATGCAAGCAAAGCCGCATTGCAAAATCTAACAATATATACATTTTTGAAATGTGCTAATTAAGCCCTTTCATTTGAACAAGGCATTATTAAAAAAAAGTTTTTTTTTTAGTTCATGACTTTGTCCTCTAGAGGGCGCCATTTTCAATTTAATGTGACGTCACATAGCCTATAACCAACGGACGATCAAGACGTTTCCAATAATACCTCATTTGACAAATTATTTCAAGTAGATTAGAAGTTATGAGGGAACAGATGAACATACATACATTCATACATACCGGTCAAAATCATAACCCTCCTTTTTGCTTCGCCGTAGTCGGGTAATAATAAACATAAGTTAACGAGACATAGTTGTTTTATTTCTCAAGAATTATCCAACTGATCAATTTTTTTTTTTTTTACTTCAGGTACATAATAGGTACAATTTTTTGGTGTAATTATATTTTATGAGTAATGGTTCAATAATAAAATATTATAGTACACCCGCCATCTTGATGGCAATATGGCGGGTGTACCATAATTTCGTTCCGAATGAGGTACAATTTTTTTTAAACCTAGGTACTACATAGTACATTTTAGGTACATTTTATTGGTAAATAGGATGATTCGATTAGTTAAGGCACCCGCCATTTTGACTCTCACAGTACATGGCATCTATCCGAATAATAACAATCACTTACACCCTAAGCTGTATGTGACCCTTGTGCTCTTGTCACTGAAACGATATTGGCATTGACCAACTGATTTTATACCTTTCCGAGCTCAACTGCAACTCTGAACAATTTTGTTGAGGGAGATGCGCTAAATTCCCCGCCCGCGAAATTCTAATTTTCTTATATTATTTGCAAGTCAGTGTCAGGTTGTATGTTGATCAAATACGATTGGGGTTGCCTCAGCGCATCCCCCTGAACTAATAGCATGTGAGTGATTGTCGGCTGGTTGCAGGAGGAAGGCACCGAGTCGCAGGAGGGCGAGGACATGGAGGGCGAGGTGGAGTACCTGGAGGTGGAGGAGCTGGACGAGTTGGCGTACCGCGAGCACGACGACTACGAGCTCAAGCCCGACATCCAGCGCATGGAGTGAGGCCGACTCGCGGCCGAGTACTGAGCACTGACGCGTGTCGTGTTATATTAATGTATAATGGCTGTTCCAACACTATCTGAATATTAAATTGAATATGAAACGGAATTGAAAGTGCACAGGGTCTCACTGCATCCCTGCTACAGGCGGGCAGCAACACGTGCAGCTGTATGTCAAGGTTTCAACTGGGTGCCTCGGCCTCGCCACTTGACTGTCGACCAGGAGCTGCTGGGTTCGGTTCCCAACTCGGGAAAAGTGTTATTGGGTTTTTCCATCAGGCATTTTCTCAGTAGCAGTCTGCAGTCTGTATGTGTGCCCGCTTGCTGGCAATAGGCTCGCCCCTGTGACATGGGACTCACACATAACTGGCGACATGTGGTGGTACGTAGGTGCAGCTTGCCCAACCCTGTGAGGATTGCTGACAGGCGTGATGTTATGGTTCACTTTTTTCAACGATTCTTCTTTGAATAACGTTATTAAATTGTATAGGTATGTATGTTGCCTCCCTATCCCCCTCACCACCCCCCTTCCTTCCCCCTCTCCCTCTACCCTTTCCTCTGGGGAAAAACTATTAATTATAAACGTTATTACTTGCTTAGACAAGTATTTGTGCCAAGTTTCAAATTAATTAACAAAATTAATAAAAAATTTCATACAAACTATATTCCGTTTTCACCCCCACAATTTTCGAGTTAATCAAGCCCCGCAGTAAAACCTGCCCTTTAAAATTTACTACCCCTTTTCACTCCTTTAGGGGTAGACTTTCGTAAAACCCTGATACACGTTATACTTTTATTTTTGGTCTCAAGTATAAATACTGAGTTTCGAGTTAATTTGACCGCGCGTTAAAATTTATCCATACAAACTTTGACCACCCCCCCCCCTTCCCTCCTGAGGGGGTAGTTTAGGAAAACTAAAAATGACAAACTTTATAATTTGCTTAGATAAATATTCATGCCAAGTTTCAAGTCTTATATTGTGGGAAATACAGAATGTGGACTAAAATGAAACATGAAAGTGTAAATAAATTAATATGAAAAATTCAGAATATGTAAAAATAAGAATTCGGAAAAATGAGAATAAGAAGGAATAAGAAATTGGACAATTTAGACTTCGGAAAGCATCGCCGACAACCTTGGAGCACGTCCCTAGTGAGGCAGATTAGCTGACAGCACGTTTACTTTGTACTAATGTAAGCACTTTATTTTACGGCTTTTTCTTTTTCATTTGATTATTGTATAGTTAAAATATATATGTTTATTTGCATTGTGTTATTATTAAATAGTTTTTCTCACAAGATAATGTGCTTATCTAGATCCACACGGACCGTTAAGTATACTGAGGTATAAAAAATACCGGTTGTTAAATCAATAATCGCAAAAGTTGTCTCATAGCTCGATAGATGGCGTTGCGCTGTTTAAATTCGCGCTATGGTTTGGTTACACACGATTAGGTAGGTCAGGAACGGAATATTATTAAATATATACCCAAAACAGCATCGTCTTGTTTTATTGCTAAAATTCCTAGCAAAGTGGAGCATCTTGGTACGGTCTTGTACATGGTCCTTCGAGCCGGATATAGAGTCAGTGAAAAGTGGGGGTTCCCGAGAACCACTTTGTCGTCATCAGCGCACCTAGTAGGAGCAGTGGATCGCTGCTCGGGGCGCAACTTTCCAGTGGGAGAAGCAGACTGGTGACCAGAGAAGCGACCCGGCGGAAAGCGAAGGTGCAGTGGCGCCACCTAGCGGCGTGATTCGGCAGCAGGGAGCGGTGACGTGACGAATCATAGTGACGTCGTACGTGAGTGTGAGTGACGTGTATCAGTGAATGGACATTAAACTGTGAGTACTTTCGATTCAATTTTAAACCTTATTCTCTTGAACAAATTAACTTTGAAGTTTAGAGGCACTTTGCATGGACTTAGAAAATTTTGCGAAAAAGTGAAGTGACGGGGAATCCATGCCCAAAATTTTACAAGTCTTTAAAAAGACTTAGAAAATTTCGAAGATATTTATACAGCGACTTAGAAAATAATTGAGGAACCTTCCCTACAGTGACTTAGAAAATTTGCGATAATTTGGCCATAGAGAAATAACGGTTTGGCTTAAGTGTTTCCATCTATCAAAGGGTTATTGGTAGACATTGTATTTGTGTAAACTTTTTGTATTGATATCTACACAACATGGACGTCTACAATAAAATTCAAATGGACACTAATAAGACCATATCGCGAGCCAGGTCTAACTTCAAAAAGTCGCCCAAGGAGAGAATTTCTAAGTCATATGTTGAAGTAAGACTGGAGAGTTTGGAGTCACACTGGACATCATTTTCCGACACACATCACAAGATATTAAGTCAAATAAAGGAAGCTGATTATGATGAATCGCATTATTGTTCATCAGAAGTTTATGAGGTTACGGAGGACTTATATTTAGAATATAAAACCGAATTAAAAGAAATACTTAACAATTTATGTAAAAAAGAAGTTAATCAAAATTTAGCACAGTCTTGTCCAGAGAAAAATTCAGAGGAAGTTTGCAATATAAAACTACCAAAAATAACATTGCCTACGTTCTCTGGACAATACTCGGAGTGGATCACCTTCCGTGATTTATTTTTGTCCCTTATACACAGCAATAAGTCTTTAGATGATGTTCAGCGACTTCAGTATTTAAAAAGTCATTTATCTGGAGAAGCTGATCAACTTCTGAGAAATATACCTATTTGTAGCTCAAATTATCAGACGTCTTGGGAGCAACTAAACAAGCGTTACAATAATAAAAAGTATATGGCAAGCTGCATTCTGAAACGGTTTCTTAGTCAGAAAAATATATCGGGCGAGTCAGCACAATCTATTAAAGAATTATTGGATACAAGTAACGATTGTTTAAATGCGCTTAAAAATTTGGGAATTAAGGTCGACACCTGGGACTTTATTGTAATATACATTTTAAGCTTAAAATTGGATCCTGAGTCTCGCAAATTGTGGGAAGCAAAAATTTGTGAATATTCGGAAGATTTACCTACTTTAGAGCAGTTTAATAACTTTTTAGAACAAAGGTTCCGTTCACTAGAGTTTTTAGACAATAAGTCTTCTAAAAATACTGGCACAAAAAATGTTCCTGCCAAGACACTACATGTAGCTACTCTGTCATGCGTATTTTGTAAATCTGACCATAAACTTGGTAGTTGTAAGAAATTTAGTAACGAAGATGTCACCGCACGGCGTAGTTTCGTCCAATCCAATGGGTTATGTTTTAATTGTCTCGGGTCAGGCCACGCGGTATATGCCTGTCGTTTGCCGACTAGATGTCGGTTATGTAAAAGAAAACATCATTCTTTACTCCATTCTAAAGATGCTACCGTATCAACTGACCCTAAAGTAGAACCTAAGCAATCAGTTGATACCAAACAAACACAAGACGATGCAAGTAACAGTGTAACAAACTGTGCTGCGACTTCCCGTAGCCATGATTTGTTGCCTACGGCTTTGGTGAAGGTTACCTCCGGTACAGGCACAGAGGCGACTCTGCGCTCTTTGCTGGATCAGTGTTCGCAGGCTTCGTATATTACGGAGTCAGCAGTTCAACTTTTAGGGCTGAAAAAATATATCAGTTATAAATCATCACTGAGGCTAGGCGAAGATGATAAAGGTTGTGCATTGACCTCAAAATATGTGGTTTACTTAAGATTACAATCAATGTACAATCCTAACTTTGTTTTGTCGGTTAAGGCTCACGTGCAGAAGAAATTAACGTCAATTCTTCCTTCTAATAAAATAAAGTTCCCGTTGTGGAAAGAACTGAAACAGTACAATTTGGCAGATCCTACTTGGGATACACCAGGAAAAATTGACATTATTTTAAGTTCCTCGGTGTATAGCAAAGTCCTCAAACAAGGACTCAGTAAGGGTCCTCCGGGATCTTTAATAGCGCAGGATTCTGAATTGGGATGGATACTTTCGGGAGAGATTACAGGAAAGGAAGAACACGCAGAGAGCTTTAACTATTTAACGTTGGAAGGTGATCAAAATGATCTCATAAAAAGATTTTGGGAATTAGAGGAAACAGTAGTGCCAAAAAAGCACTTCACGGAAGAAGAACAAAAATGTGAAGAATTTTATAAGCAATCGACCCAAAGGGATACCGAAGGTCGTTATGTTGTTAGGTTGCCGTTTAAAACAGCTACACCACACTGCGCAAGTGGTCAAACTAAAGATATTGCATTGCGCAGGTTTTTTAATTTGGAAAAAAGGTTAGCTAGAGACCCCGAGCTAAAAAGGCAATATGTCGAGGTCATCAATGAATACATCGACTTGGGTCACGCAGAAATTGTTCCTTTGGAGCAAATTAACAAACCTGATGTCGTATACCTTCCCCACCATGCAGTGATCAGGGAAGATAAAGCAACTACTAAAGTTAGGGTTGTATTTGACGCCTCTTGCTTAGGCAAGAATGGTGTGTCGTTGAACGGCGAACTAATGGTCGGGCCAACCTTACAAGCTGCTTTGCGGCACACTATAATGAGATGGAGAGTACATCCAATTTGTATAGTTGCGGACATTGTAAAAATGTACCGGCAGGTGATTGTCTCTACTGAAGATATTGACTACCAAAGATTAGTGTGGAGACAAGATCCCAAAGACAAAATTCAACACCTGCGGCTTTTGAGAGTAACATTTGGCACGGCGTCAGCTCCATATTTGGCCGTCCGAACATTGCACCAAATAGCAGTAGATGAAGGGGAATGCTTTCCTCTTGCACGTGAGAGGACGCTGACGGATTTTTATATGGATGACCTGATGACTGGCTGTCAAAACATATCGGAAGGGAAAGATATATATGAGCAAATGACACAATTATTAGGAAAAGCCGGCTTTGAGCTCCAAAAATGGAGAAGCAATAATTCAGAATTAATGAAACATATGAGAATAGATAAAGAAGAACAAACCCTAGAATTGAAAACAGATATAGTAATGAAAATATTAGGACTTACCTGGTCCAGAGAAACTGATGAATTTGTGTACTCGGTGACGCTGCCTCCCTTGAAGATACCTGTAACTAAAAGAAATGTTATCTCGCATATTTCAATGTTGTTCGATCCATTAGGTTGGCTAGCACCTGCAATCATAAAGGCCAAGATATTAATTCAAAAATTATGGTTGTCTGGTATTCATTGGGATGATGAGTTACCATCGATATTGTTAAAAGAATGGTTAACTTACCGCAGTGAGCTCGAACAACTTGTACAGTTTCGAATTCCTAGGTGGTTATCAACGTACAGCGGTGATTCAATGGAACTCCATGGATTTAGTGACGCCTCGAATCAAGCGTATGCAGCAGTAGTTTACATGCGTGTGGTGGATCAGCAGGGGGTAATTTATTCTCGCCTGGTGACAGCCAAAACGAAGGTTGCACCAATTAAACAAGTTTCAATACCGCGGCTAGAGCTGTGTGGTGCAGTTTTAGTGTCGAAGTTGTTGAGTGAAGTAGCCGAAGTATTGAAAATTGAAAAGCAGAAGATTCGTGCGTGGACCGATTCAACAGTAGTACTCGCTTGGTTGAGTAAACATCCATCTAATTGGCAAACATTTGTAGCAAATAGAGTGTCAGAGATTTTAACAGTAGTAGACAGAACCCAGTGGGCTCATGTGAAATCAGCGGATAACCCGGCAGATTGCGCCTCACGGGGATTAAAATCAACTGAATTAATCTCTAATAAGTTGTGGATGGAAGGGCCAGAGTGGCTTAAAAACAAAAACATTGACTACAGCAAAAAGACCGAATGCAAGACAGTGTTAGAAGAAAAGGCACAAAAGGTGAGCTACGTTACAACAGATGAACATTTAGCGTTAACAGTGTGGACAAAATTCTCAACATTAAGAAAGTTGATCAGAGTAATTGCTTATTGCAGGCGCTTTATATATTGTAAGAGAAGAAGTGATAACTCTGAAAGACTTCCTTCATGGTTAACTGCTAAAGAACTTAACGAAGCGTTAACGGTTTGTATTAAGCAGTGTCAAAGGCAATACTTTAGTAGAGAAATAGAAGACCTCGTTAAAACAGGAATGGTTCAAAAGAAAAGTGTACTTACCTCGCTTAATCCATTCGTCGATCACGAAGGGGTGCTCAGAGTGGGGGGACGCTTAGAAAGAGCCACAATTGATGAGAATATTAAACATCCGATTATTATACCAGCCAAGTCTCATTTTACTGACTTGTTAATAGCTGACACTCACCAGAAGACGTTACACGGTGGACCCCAACTAATGCTCAATTATTTAAGGTCCAGATATTGGGTTCTTGATGCAAAAAATCGCACTAAATTCTATGTACGCAATTGCGTATCTTGTGTTCGTCATGCAGCTCGTATAAGAGAACAGCTAATGGGTCAGTTGCCCAAAGCAAGAGTAAATGTTAGCAGACCTTTCCACCAAAGCGGAGTGGACTATGCCGGTCCAATAAATATACGAACGTCCAAGGGGAGAGGTCATCATTCATACAAGGGGTATATTTGCCTCTTTGTGTGTATGGCGACAAGAGCCATACATCTCGAGGCGGTCAGCGATTTAACGTCTAAAGGATTCTTGGCAGCATTCAAACGATTTGTGGCCAGACGTGGACATTGTGCTGATCTTTACAGCGACAACGGCACCAATTTTGTGGGTGCTGCGAAAGAGTTGAAAGCACTTCTGGCTGCTGAAAAATCAAGCGTGACAACGGAAATAGCAGATTGGTTATCGAATAATGGGACTAACTGGCACTTTATCCCACCCCACGCTCCAAACTTTGGTGGACTGTGGGAAGCTGGGGTAAAGTCCACAAAACACCATCTGAAGCGAGTTGTTGGAAACAACACCCTAACTTACGAGGAGATGGCTACCGTACTGTCTCAAATAGAAGCATGTCTAAATTCCCGTCCCATTTCACAGCTAAGTGACAATAGCCAAGACCAAACTCCTTTAACTCCTGGCCACTTCTTAGTCGGAGAACCTCTTGTGCTTGTACCGGAATTTAACTATGAACAGTCGACCCTGACTAGTCTAAAGCGATGGCAATTGACCCAGCGAATGGTTCAAGATTTCTGGCGACGCTGGTCAAAAGAATATTTAACTCAATTCATGAATCGCTACAAATGGGCATATCAGACTCCGGAACCAGCCATTGGTGATATTGTTCTGGTAAAAGAGGACGATTTACCGCCAGCTAGGTGGCTTTACGGTATTATTACTCAAAAACACCCCGGGTTGGACGGAATTACGCGCGTGATTAGTTTAAAATGTAAGGGGTCGCAAATTAAAAGACCAGTGTCGAAGATATGTGTGCTTCCAGTTAGCAAGTAAGGGAGAGTTTTCTCTTTTATGTAATTATAGTTTGTAAGTACTTAGTTAACTAATAACGAACAACTTGTTACTATTGTGTTGTATGGTTTAACCATAGGAAAGTTACAGTATAAACTATACTATCTTAGTCATGCCTGTATTATTATTTTTAGATTAACTAGCAACTATAATTTTTGTTTTTTTTTAGTAGCGGCTGCGACCGCGTCTTTAGTTGCTGCTTGATTTTTATTGTAATGTACTGTGTTGAAAGTATCTCAATATTCTAGTGTTCTGTAACGTGTGTAACAACCTTCATCTTTGCTAAATAAATATTGTGTAAAATTTAGTTTGTTATCCTATTGTCTCAGTTAGTTTTGTATCAGTCAGTATGGTATTTCAGTTTATGATAAAGTTTATTATGGACAAAATATTAGGTTAAGTTGGGCAGTAAGCTCACATTTTGTCCATGGTGGGCGGTATGTTAAATCAATAATCGCAAAAGTTGTCTCATAGCTCGATAGATGGCGTTGCGCTGTTTAAATTCGCGCTATGGTTTGGTTACACACGATTAGGTAGGTCAGGAACGGAATATTATTAAATATATACCCAAAACAGCATCGTCTTGTTTTATTGCTAAAATTCCTAGCAAAGTGGAGCATCTTGGTACGGTCTTGTACACCGGTCAAGAGCGATTCGGACTCGCGCACCGAGGGTTCCGTTCCGATTTCTGAAAAAGTGTGCTATTTAGAGACATCGTTTTATTTTTCCTGTAATCTTTACATAAACTTCTATCACACAGAATAATTTCAGATTTTTCCCTTTGCAAACTTCGGAGATTTTTTTTTACATTTTTCATCAAAAGTCGAAAAATATGCGACCTAAAAAAAATAAAAAAATGTTTAAGAATGTGCAAACAGCGCTCTTTTATTTGATACCCCACATGCACTAGTAGCCCCACTTTGAATTTTTAAGACCACCTTTCGTTAGCGTCAGAATGGCTGGTTGCCTATGGCAAACGCCTCTGAAAGTATATTCAAGAATTGCTACATAATTGCTTATATTTGCTACATTTCTTCTATAATTGCTACATACGATGGATTCAGAGAAAAATTAATATTTTTTTGACCAGCCATTCTGACGTCAGGATGGCTGGTCGCCTCCGTGTTCAGCATGAAGGACGCAGAATTTCTAAAAGTTTGTTATGTCAATAATTGCTACCTAATTGCTTCATTCACGAATTTAAGTTTGAGCTTCATACATACATTACGTAAAAAGATATAGCTTTTATTAATTTTTTTACGAAGAAGTGCCTACTAATTTGGAAAGATTTTTTTACTACAGCGCGCGTCTTGTTTAAATCTTGCAGGCGTGCGCTTAGAGTGATGTTGTATAATGAATAGCTTTTAAAACGTACCTACCCTCAAAAACACAATACATTTACTAGTATCAGTATGTAAAATAGCTGGGACAGATAATACTTTGAAAACTGTTTTAACTTATTTGATAAGTACAGACGCCAGCACATCAAGCTACTACAACCTGTCAAATTTCTTTAATAGATTTTCATCTTTATCGCTAACACATTAGGTTCAAGGTTGATTGGGAAAATTTGACAGTTTCGGGTGGCTTGACCTGCTGGCGTCTGTACATCAAAAGCAAAATATTGCACTAAGTAGTGAAAGAACAAAGGCGAAATCGTAGCTGAATTTAATTTGAGCGACTAAAAGTGACTTATATGAAGGCAGCTCTATTATTTTTCTACGTTTTTTTAAAATATCACCTTAACTAGTTAAAAATACTAGTTTAAATGAAAAGTTATTTGTGTGAAAAGTGTTTAGTGTTGCCATTTTGTATTTATTCTTCCAAGTGACAGTAAGTACAGCATTATTGTATTATAATCCAAATTTTTCGTCATGGTTGTCATTTTCGTGTTATTTTAGGTCGCTGAAAACGATAGTGGGGTCAAAATGAAAATCCAAGATGGCGGCTGCGAAAATTTCCTAATTTTTCGTCATGGGTGTCATTTTCATGATATTTTAGGTCACTGAAAGCGATAGTGGGTTCAAAATGAATAACTATCGTTTTCAGCGACCTAAAATATCACGAAAATGACACCCATGACGAAAAGTTAGGAAATTTTCGCAGCCGCCATCTTGGATTTTCATTTTGAACCCACTATCGCTTTCAGTGACCTAAAATAGCACGAAAATGACACCCATGACGAAAAATTAGGAAATTTTCGCAGCCGCCATCTTCGATTTTCATTTTGACCCCACTATCGTTTTCAGTGACCTCAAATATCACGAAAATGACACCCATGACCGAAAATTAGGAAATTTTCGCAGCCGCCATCTTGGATTTTCATTTTGACCCCACTATCGTTTTCAGCGACCTAAAATAACACTAAAATGACACCCATGACGAAAAATTTGGATTATAATACAATAATGCTGTACTTACTGTCACTTGGAAGAATAAATACAAAATGGCAACACTAAACACTTTTCACACAAATAACTTTTCATTTAAACTAGTATTTTTAACTAGTTAAGGTGATATTTTGAAAAAACGTAGAATAATAATAGAGCTGCCTTCGTATATAAGTCACTTTTAGTCGCTCAAATTAAATTCAGCTACGATTTCGCCTTTGTTCTTTCACTACTTATTGCAATATTTTTCTTTTGATGTACTTATCAAATAAGTTAAAAGTTTTCAACGTATTATCTGACCCAGCTATTTTACATACTGATACTAGTACCTAAATGTATTGTGTTATTGAGGGTAGGTACGTTTTAAAAGCTATTCATTAAACAACATCACTCTAAGCGAACGCCTGCAAGATTTAAACAAGACGCGCGCTGCGTTGTAGTAAAAAAATCTGTTGCCTTTCCCAATTATTAGGCACTTCTTCGTAAAAAAATTAATAAAAGCTATATCTTTTTACCTAATGTATGTATGAAGCTCAAACTTAAATTCGTGAATGAAGCAATTAGGTAGCAATTATTGACATAACAAACTTTTAGAAATTCTGCGTCCTTCATGCTGAACACGGAGGCGACCAGCCATCCTGACGTCAGAATGGCTGGTCAAAAAAATATTAATTTTTCTCTGAATCCATCGTATGTAGCAATTATTGAAGAAATGTAGCAAATATAAGCAATTATGTAGCAATTCTTGAATATACTTTCAGAGGCGTTTGCCATAGGCAACCAGCCATTCTGACGCTAACCACCTTTCAGCACCTGTTACAAAAAAATATATAAATATTTTTATTTCTTTCTTATTTGCAAAATAGTTGGGTAAACGTCATCTAAAACTGTTCCAAATTTCAAGTTGATAGCATTAGTAGTTCTTGAGATATCCAGCTGTGACAGACTGAGTGACACCATAAGGGTTCCTTTTTTACCATTTTGGTACGGAACCCTAAAGCGCTTGTAAAAGGGTTGATTTAAATCAGAAAGGGTTCAACAATAATACTTTATTATAACAACATTACAATACTAAATAACTGTGGAAAATACTTTAATGTCCATTAACAATATCACAAGTCATGGTAAGGGTCGCAGGTAACTAATATCTATCTTTTTAGAATGTAGGTGTACCACATCTCGCAGAACTCGAGTAGTCTATGAGTACGGCCACGCGAGGATCGCAACTAAAACTTCCATAATGCTGGAGAAACCCCACGTCGTGCTCCCAGCAATCCCGTCACCCGTTTTTCCATTTATAAGTTTATAATACGGTCGTACTCAATTTGTATAATTATACTTAGTTTTATTATGCTGCATCACTCCAGCATCCCCAAGTTAAAATATGAGGAAACTTATGTAAGTAGTACATGCTTATTGTATTAACAAAGAGGTGTCTGAAAATAATTATAGGCAAGTACAAACCTACCTACCTACTGTTGTTTTCACTAATAATGTACAAGCTGTGACTTCAGTGCAGTTCAGATAAGCGCCTGAGCAAAAATACATAGCAAATGGTATAATACTATTTGTTACTCTTTCACGCTAAAACCGCTGAACGGAATTGAAATGAATTTGGCACATGGGTATACTATATATTATATTTTTTATCCAGGTAGTACGCGGGCAAAAGCTAATAAACTTATAAATGGAAAAATAGGCGATGGGGTTGCTGAGAAGTATGACTTGAAACCCCCAAAATCAAATAGGTTGAAAAACCTGTATTCAGTTCGTACTTTGACCGAGTGCATTGCCCGCACTCGTGTGTTAGTTGATTGTCTCAGCATACGTCGCCGAGAGTCCACAGTCGCGAATCTGGGGTCTACTCCCTAAGCACGACGCCCGTAGTTTCGGTCTTCGTTTCGGTCGTTTCCTACTCCGTATCACCTACGGATGGATGATTGGTTCGGGGCCCGAACAAGTATGAATGACAACACGATTTGACACCTGCCACTACTCCCGATGTGTTTATGTCCGTCCGAAAAAATTAACTTTTACACTTGTTTTGATGGATCGTTATGTCAGACAGACGGACGGACTTAGGGAGTAGGCCCGGGGTGACACGGGAGATTTGTGCGGTAGGGATAGATGAGCGCGACGCGCTGTCGCGGCAGCCTCTCGCCGCGCCACTCGCTCTAGTTGGTGATGCTCCCGCTGGTGAGGTCGGGCGACGCGTCGTGCGGCGCGTCCGGCGGGCGCGGTCGCGTGCGGCAGATGAGCGCGACGCGCCTCTGTCGCGGCAGCCTCTCGCCGCGCCACGCGCTCTCCTCGCCGCCCAGCACCGCGTGCGTAAAGTCGTAGCGAGCCACGCCTCTGGAACGCGGAACATGTACTGTAATGCTCAGCTCACACAGCGGAATGCGGGACACGACTGCGCGCGTCGATTGTTTTGATTATTAAGAAGTCACGTGACTATTGGCGCCAGTATGAACACCTTATAAGTTGACCCAATCAGTATGAATAAACACCTTACAAGTGACAGAATCAGTATGAACACCTTACAAGTTGACACAATCAGTATGAACAACTTACAAGTTGACACAATCACTATGAACACCTTAAAAGTTGCTACAATCAGTATGAACATCTTACAAGTTGACACAATCAGTATGAACACCTTTCAAGTTGACACAATCACTATGAACACCTTAAAAGTTGCTACAATCAGTATGAACACCTTACAAGTTGACACAATCAGTATGAACACCTTTCAAGTTGACACAATCAGTATGAACACCTTTCAAGTTGACACAATCACTATGAACACCTTAAAAGTTGCTACAATCAGTATGAACACCTTACAAGTTGACACAATCAGTATGAACACCTTTCAAGTTGACACAATGAGTACCTATGAACACCTTACAAGTTGACACAATCAGTATGAACACCTTTCAAGTTCACACAATCAGTATGAACACCTTACAAGTTGCTACAATCAGTATGAACACCTTACAAGTTGACACAATCAGTATGAACACCTTACAAGTTGACACAATCAGTATGAACACCTTTCAAGTTGACACAATCAGTGTGAACACCTTTCAAGTTGACACAATCAGTATGAACACCTTTCAAGTTGACACAATCAGTATGAACACCTTTCAAGTTGACACGATCAGTATGAACACCTTACAAGTTGACACAATCAGTATGAACACCTTTCAAGTTGACACGATCAGTATGAACACCTTACAAGTTGACACAATCAGTATGAACACCTTTCAAGTTGACACAATCAGCGCGAGCGAATTCAAAACCGACCACAAGGAAGGAATTCACTTAAATATAAATTTTGTCGAATCAATAGCTATTGAGTTTAAACTCCGTCTAAGAATTCTTCAGAAACGGATCATTAATTTTTATTTATGAAATAGATGAAAAATATACAGTATATTTTTGTAATGAATGCTTACTTCATGATGTAGAGCGCGCGGCGCGCCAGCAGCGCGTGCACCCGCATGTGCGCCTGCGTCACGTGCGCCAGCTGCATCACCGCGCTCGACACCAGGCACAGCCCCGCGATCACGTCGCCGCAGAACTGCGCCAAACGAGCCTTTGTTAATGCACATTGCCACTTCTATGCTCACGAATCCCTTAAGGTGGACCCGCTGCGGTAGTTCGCGAAATTCAAATTTTGGAAATTTTGGATGGAGCCAGAAGAAGGAACTTCTCAAAAAAACGAGATAGCACCATCTAGTTAGGAAGCGTTGGCTTTGTCTTGACAAGTACTTATTGCTCGAAGTAGTGAAAGAAGTACTGTTATTTATTCTGTGCCCAAAAAAATCCAGGGCCTGATGATAGAGGCGGAAGGTGACCGGAACTGTTCTATCAAACATGATAGCACCATTGTGTTTGGACTCATTGGATATGTATTGACAAGTGCTTTTAAACTAGGTGGTGTTCAGGGTCTGGCGATTGAGCCGAAAGGTCTGACGACAGAATTGCCCAGAGCTAGAAGGTGGCCATAGGAGCTCCTATACCAATGGCCAAACAAAATAACCTCGTTGTGTTTGCGGTTATTGGTTTTGCCTGGGTCTCATGATGGAGCCAGAAGGTCACTATAGGAACTGCTCAGCTAGACTAGATAGTCCCTTGTGTTTCGGACATTTGGATGTTTTGACAAGTAGATGCTTTAGCCCGAGGTGAAGACTAGGATCTGAGTTCTGCGTCGACCCCTGGCTGCGGTCCCTCTCACGGAACCCTTGGGTTGCCTGCAAGTGATGTCGTGACTCACGCGCACGGCGTCGACGTGCGGCTTGATGTGGCCGGCGGCGGCGAGGTCCAGCACGTGCACGTGCGGCAGCGCGGAGCCCGGCGGCGCGCCGGCGCGGCCCGCGAGCGCGCGCACGCGCTCCAGCACCGCCGAGTTCTGCGACGACCACTGGCTTCGCTCTGTCTCACGGAACCCTTGGATTGCCTGCAAAAGTGATTACAGGCCATTCAGGAACAAGCAGACGAAACAAAGATGATGCTAAGTGCTATATTGCTATCTAATTATGCTCTGATTACCAATTTATGCTCCTCCGTCACAATCCATATGGTGAAGTGGAGCTGATGGTGACTTCACCATCAGCTCCAGTTTTCCTGGTTCTTACTAGGAGAGCTCAACAATTAACATCCCAGCATTGGGAAAAGCAATATTTTGGAAAAGATGATGAGCAGTTGACATTAGGATATTGTTACTTAGATAAAATTACAAAGTGACCCACTAAAGAGTGAAAAATAAAAACCATTGGACCCGGCTGTCATTCATAGATCTTTGACAGTTGTTACGGGTCGTCAGAAGCCCGAAAGTCTGACAACCAGCCTTACCAAGGGGTATTGTATTACCCAGTTACTGGGTTGTGGAGGTCAGATAGGCAGTCGCTCCATGTAAAATACTGGTATTCAGCTGCATCCGGTTAGACTGGAAGCCGACCTCAACATAGTTGGGAAAAGGCTAGGCAGGTTTTGTATGGGAGAATATGTTTTTCAGCTACATACAACATTAAGGTTGTTTTTGGGATAACATTCTTTGCAACTACGGGACCCTTCATTGTGGGTGGTCTGACATGCATTGCCCGGTTTTTTAAATTTTTGGGTACCGTACCCGAAGGATGCCAAACGGAACTCTACTACTAAACCGCTGTCTATCCAACTGTCCGTCAGCGAGCTGTATCTCATGACCCTTGATAGGAAGACAGTTGAAATTTTCACAGATTGTTCTATTGTAATAAGATTGCACAATACTAACATTGTCCCAGTGATCAAACTCGTATCTCATGCGCCGCAGCACTGGCTCCAGCTCCAGCAGCAGGGCGGTCTCCTCGCGCTCCGTGATGAAGTCCGGGTACAGCTGCATGTCGCGCACCACGGCGCTGCGCAGCTTGGTGTTGTCATTCTCCTTCCACGAAGGACTGATCTCAACTAGACTCGGGTCACCTGTGAGAACATTTATTTGATTTGTATTAGATTAATTGAAGTCATACAAGTACTGCTGACTGCTGGGTTATGAGGTTTAAGTTCGGTTCTCAAGGTGGTTAATGTGTGTTTCTCGATTTAATATTTTAAGCTCAGACCAAGAAAACTTGGTCTGAGATTTTAAGTCAATTTTCATGAAAATATTTTTATCCTAAGTTCTAAGTATTTCAATGCAATGCGCTTAAGCTAGAAATTTTCATGAGAAGATGATGAAAGTTATGCTAAAATCAACCTATGGATTAGTAAAATAACGTAGTTTGTACGAGGAAATGTGTTTTTTTTATAGGACCCACGGATTGCTATCCTATCGTCTGGTTCCACGAAACTGCTAATCCTGCGAGGAAGAACGATGCATAACTTCTTATATTTACAGGTTTTCAGAAAACTAAATGTTGGCAAACGCATTTCTTTGCGTAAATTAAAAATCAAGCTCTAAAATAATTCTTGATTAATTTAATAGAATCAATTCAAATAGTCAAGTCAAGTGACAAGAGAGAGACAAGACAGCACTTATTTTCACTATGACATTGACAGTGACAGACAGATTGACAGAACAGATGACTGCTTATTTGAGGTGCGTTCCATTTTCCATTATTTCCACAGACCACACTTAGAGTTTACGAAAAAGTTGCATGCATGATACATGTGTGCAGCGTACTTTGAACGGCGCCAGCGCAGCTTCATAGGTATACCTAAGTTATTTGTCTCAATCGGCGCGAACGATTGTTGTCCTGCATCCCGCATCCCGCGCGTGATTCGCTCCAGTTACGCCAGAGCTTTATCAATACTTTCACTCGTATTTATAGTCAAGTAAAAGTAATTGCTACTTTGCTTGAAGTTAGAACTGTCAAAGCTTTTACAGTCGTATTTATAATCAAGTAAAAGTAATTACTTAAGTAAAAGTAATTGCTCCAGCAATGATTTTCTTTCTATACTTTAAATTGCTTGAAGTTAGAACTGTCAAAGCTTAGAATTCTTAGCCAAGTAATAGTCACCATTTTCATTACCTACTTAAGAATTCTATCCTCAAGTAATGACTTCATTAGGAAATTACTATAAAAAAAAAAAAAACTTGAAAAATAAATATAAAAATTATAAATATGAGCCTTAGTAATAATCAATCTGCCTAGCCTTTTCCTAACTATGTTGGGGCCAGCTTCCGGGTCTAACCGGATGCAGCTGAATACCAGTACCTATTTTACATGAAGCGACTGCCTATCCGACCTCCACAACCCAGTGACTGGGTAATACGATTCCCCTTGCTAAACTGGTTGTCAGACTTTCGGGCTTCTGACGAGCCGTAACGACTGTCAAAGATCCACGAATGACAGTCGAGACCAACGGCTTAACGTGCTTTCCGAGGTACGGAGTAGTCTCGGTGTGTAAAGATGGTCACCCGTCCACGGAGCAACCCCGGCAAGCGTAGCAAACCTGATGGATCGACCCATGCAGCAGTTATTACTTAGCCACGAGCTCTCTCTGCACCTATGATACCCTGATAACGCAATGTGGGTCTCATTCTCATGTGTCTGAGATTATTATTGTTTGTGTGTAGTGGGTGTTTGCAGCGACAAAACATGCAGGCGCAGAGCAATTCTTACTATAAACAGTGCCTTTTACCTCCTACCATACCACCATAGTAACAGTACCTACAATCATTTAGATTTAGATTGGACGCTAATTTGTGCCATTTAATTATTTTATTTATTTGTTTACAACAGCTTCTCACTTAATTAACATCCACTTATTAATATAAAATGCGTGGAGCGCTCTCTTTAAATTAATTAAAAGTACAGCTATACAACTAAAGAGCGCTCAGTGCTTTTTCAATTAAGTAATCACTGGATGGATGTAAAGTAAGTGAGAAGCTGCAGGTACTTCTGAGCGCGTGTTTTTTATTTTTTTTTAAAACTACATTTTACTAAGTTAAGTATGGGAGCATTATACTAAGTTGAGTAAGGAGGAGGTTCTGAATTCGGATGTTTATATTTTTAACAGAAAATTCGCGAGGACACTCGTTACATTGTTCAACTGATTTCAGTTGTTGACAGAGTGAGCTTATCAAAAAAAAAAATTGTATTTAGACACTAGCAATTCCGCGCGCGGCTTCGCTCGCGTGGATGTCGGAAAATACCCCACGGGAACGTACTACTGGGAATTCCTTCCTTATTCCTTGTTTACATTATAAAGGGAACCTCTGTGCAAAATTTCAGCTTTCTAGGTCCAAGGGTTTGGGCTGGGCGTTAATGAGTCAGTCAGGACTTCTCTTTTTATATACTGAATTATTAGATTTTTATTTTTAAGAGTAACTAGGAATATTAGTTGAACTCGTATTGACACTTGCCGGTTCGAACCCACGTTACACGTTAGTCCTTCAACTTCCAAGGGGATCACGATCAACTCGTGACAATCAAATAATACAAATCAAAGCTTCTAATCGCTGGCTATCACTTCTTGTTTATTCCCCGACATCGCCATCGCTTATCTAATACGTGAGCAATAAAAGATAACCGCACTCTTCACTGCGGAAGAGCCCTCAACTCTCTATCAGGCAGCCTTGAACTTACTTTTTTCCGAATATATAAAACAAATAATGTTATTGAAGGAGCACACTCTTGTACTTATTGTGATTTCTATTGTTTCTGTTCATCTTTTGTTGGAGATGCATTAATAAAGAAATTGCGCAGCCAGCGCTCCAGCACCGTACTAGTGACCAATGTGAAAGCCTCGAGGAAGCAATCATTAAGCTTCCACGAGTGACAAAACGGTGCATCCTGGGAATTACTTGGCACTGGGCACTGGGCACTACTGGGCACTGGGCACTGGGCACTACTGGGCACTGGGCACTGGGCACTACTGGGCACTGGGCACTGGGCACTACTGGGCACTGGGTAGTCACCTTTTTGGCATCTTGCCCTGCTGGTTGTGCGGTTGTGCCACGGCATTAACTGTTTGTGCACTCGTAGCTCATGCGGCGCTCATGCATGACAGTACGAGAACATTAACTGTTTGTGCACTCGTAGCTCATGCGGCGCTCATGCATGACAGTACGAGAACATTAACTGTTTGTGCACTCGTAGCTCATGCGGCGCTCATGCATGACAGTACGAGAACATTAACTGTTTGTGCACTCGTAGCTCATGCGGCGCTCATGCATGACAGTACGAGAACATTAACTGTTTGTGCACTCGTAGCTCATGCGGCGCTCATGCATGACAGTACGAGAACATTAACTGTTTGTGCACTCGTAGCTCATGCGGCGCTCATGCATGACAGTACGAGAACATTAACTGTTTGTGCACTCGTAGCTCATGCGGCGCTCATGCATGACAGTACGAGAACATTAACTGTTTGTGCACTCGTAGCTCATGCGGCGCTCATGCATGACAGTACGAGAACATTAACTGTTTGTGCACTCGTAGCTCATGCGGCGCTCATGCATGACAGTACGAGAACATTAACTGTTTGTGCACTCGTAGCTCATGCGGCGCTCATGCATGACAGTACGAGAACATTAACTGTTTGTGCACTCGTAGCTCATGCGGCGCTCATGCATGACAGTACGAGAACATTAACTGTTTGTGCACTCGTAGCTCATGCGGCGCTCATGCATGACAGTACGAGAACATTAACTGTTTGTGCACTCGTAGCTCATGCGGCGCTCATGCATGACAGTACGAGAACATTAACTGTTTGTGCACTCGTAGCTCATGCGGCGCTCATGCATAACAGTACGAGAACATTAACTGTTTGTGCACTCGTAGCTCATGCGGCGCTCATGCATGACAGTACGAGAACATTAACTGTTTGTGCACTCGTAGCTCATGCGGCGCTCATGCATGACAGTACGAGAACATTAACTGTTTGTGCACTCGTAGCTCATGCGGCGCTCATGCATGACAGTACGAGAACATTAACTGTTTGTGCACTCGTAGCTCATGCGGCGCTCATGCATGACAGTACGAGAACATTAACTGTTTGTGCACTCGTAGCTCATGCGGCGCTCATGCATGACAGTACGAGAACATTAACTGTTTGTGCACTCGTAGCTCATGCGGCGCTCATGCATGACAGTACGAGAACATTAACTGTTTGTGCACTCGTAGCTCATGCGGCGCTCATGCATGACAGTACGAGAACATTAACTGTTTGTGCACTCGTAGCTCATGCGGCGCTCATGCATGACAGTACGAGAACATTAACTGTTTGTGCACTCGTAGCTCATGCGGCGCTCATGCATGACAGTACGAGAACATTAACTGTTTGTGCACTCGTAGCTCATGCGGCGCTCATGCATGACAGTACGAGAACATTAACTGTTTGTGCACTCGTAGCTCATGCGGCGCTCATGCATGACAGTACGAGAACATTAACTGTTTGTACACTCGTAGCTCATGCGGCGCTCATGCATCACAGTACGAGAACATTAACTGTTTGTGCACTCGTAGCTCATGCGGCGCTCATGCATGACAGTACGAGAACATTAACTGTTTGTGCACTCGTAGCTCATGCGGCGCTCATGCATGACAGTACGAGAACATTAACTGTTTGTGCACTCGTAGCTCATGCGGCGCTCATGCATGACAGTACGAGAACATTAACTGTTTGTGCACTCGTAGCTCATGCGGCGCTCATGCATGACAGTACGAGAACATTAACTGTTTGTGCACTCGTAGCTCATGCGGCGCTCATGCATGACAGTACGAGAACATTAACTGTTTGTGCACTCGTAGCTCATGCGGCGCTCATGCATGACAGTACGAGAACATTAACTGTTTGTGCACTCGTAGCTCATGCGGCGCTCATGCATGACAGTACGAGAACATTAACTGTTTGTGCACTCGTAGCTCATGCGGCGCTCATGCATGACAGTACGAGAACATTAACTGTTTGTGCACTCGTAGCTCATGCGGCGCTCATGCATAACAGTACGAGAACATTAACTGTTTGTGCACTCGTAGCTCATGCGGCGCTCATGCATGACAGTACGAGAACATTAACTGTTTGTGCACTCGTAGCTCATGCGGCGCTCATGCATGACAGTACGAGAACATTAACTGTTTGTGCACTCGTAGCTCATGCGGCGCTCATGCATGACAGTACGAGAACATTAACTGTTTGTGCACTCGTAGCTCATGCGGCGCTCATGCATGACAGTACGAGAACATTAACTGTTTGTGCACTCGTAGCTCATGCGGCGCTCATGCATGACAGTACGAGAACATTAACTGTTTGTGCACTCGTAGCTCATGCGGCGCTCATGCATGACAGTACGAGAACATTAACTGTTTGTGCACTCGTAGCTCATGCGGCGCTCATGCATGACAGTACGAGAACATTAACTGTTTGTGCACTCGTAGCTCATGCGGCGCTCATGCATGACAGTACGAGAACATTAACTGTTTGTGCACTCGTAGCTCATGCGGCGCTCATGCATGACAGTACGAGAACATTAACTGTTTGTGCACTCGTAGCTCATGCGGCGCTCATGCATGACAGTACGAGAACATTAACTGTTTGTACACTCGTAGCTCATGCGGCGCTCATGCATCACAGTACGAGAACATTAACTGTTTGTGCACTCGTAGCTCATGCGGCGCTCATGCATGACAGTACGAGAACATTAATTTTTGTGCACTCGTAGCTCATGCGGCGCTCATGCATGACAGTACGAGAACATTAACTGTTTGTGCACTCGTAGCTCATGCGGCGCTCATGCATGACAGTACGAGAACATTAACTGTTTGTGCACTCGTAGCTCATGCGGCGCTCATGCATGACAGTACGAGAACATTAACTGTTTGTGCACTCGTAGCTCATGCGGCGCTCATGCATGACAGTACGAGAACATTAACTGTTTGTGCACTCGTAGCTCATGCGGCGCTCATGCATGGCAGTACGAGAACATTCGGTAGGATGTCGCTTCTTCCTGCGATTTGCGTGCTTGTAATGATACAGTATAGTAAGGAGTGCGCAGGCGCGGGTGGGCGGACTGTGCCGCGCGCGCATCCGGCGCGGCCGACACGCGCCGCCGACCATGCCACGCAGTGAGAAGGTACAAAGCTTCACGAACTTTGATTATGGAACAACAATTATTTGCATTAGAGTACGGCGTTCTCCTGTCACTCTCGCCCCCGAACACTATACAGCTTCACAAAGGTGCATCTTGTATTCGCTGATGAAGGATACAGTCTATGCAGGTCTAATCGATGTGGCGACTGACGAGTTACGGGAATCAATTAGAAGACCGATGACCTTAGAAAGGCTGGCTTGGGCCTGGGACAATACTGGATGCGGAAAGCGGCGAATCGGATGTTGTGGTACATCTCTGCGAGAGTCCCTTGTCCAGCACTGGACTGCGATAGGCTGACTGGATTGATTCAACAATTAAGACTAACTATGAACTGTAACTTGATCTAATGAATACTTACGAGTAGGTACCTACTGCATCAGATGATATGACTGTTTGTAAGAATTTAATCTTCTGCAATTTGCAATACTGTGGCCAGAGTAGGTAAGCGGCTCACTCACCGGTTAAGTACCGTGTGACGGTGAGAAGCGTGGCGTTACCCCTCGTTACTCGCAGCTAATACTTGACACACTTGCCAAACAACATGGATAACCTTCACGCTCGTTACCCAGGGATCAGGGTAAGCAGTGCAGTCGCTGGTAGCACACACAGTTTGCTGATGATGGTTGTTAAGTTTATGGGAAAGCTGGAAAACAACATTATTATCAGTGTTATCGGTGGTTTATAGCGCGTAACACAGATGGCGCTGCATGCCACTCAAACGTTCGACACGTTCAATGACATGTTTAGTCTACGTGTTTAGTATTCTGTGTGAACGTTGGTGTGATGACAGATAGCGCACGTTGTTGCTACTGATTGCTGTGTGTTACTGCGGCAGAGTGGAGGAGGGGGAGCCTCACTGCGGCTAGTGCTACGAACATTGACTTATATTAGTTTTTATATCAATGGCTACGAAACACCTAACCTAACATAAAAACGCTGTTCTGCCTAAGTCGGCGTTCCCACGAGCGTAATAAAATCGCGGCGGGATTTTATCGCGCACTGGATTTTCAACTCTTGTTGTTTAGCCGACTAATAGTCTACAAAAAATTACGCTATAAAAATAAGTCAGAACTCGAAGTGACAGGCAAAACTGCAGTAATGAATAAAAGGTACCTTCTGTATGGCCAAACAAATATAAAAAAAAAAAAACTACCTACTTACCTGAAAAAATAAAAACGCTAAATTTGGACAATTTCAAAATGGAACTATTAAGAATTAAGAATATTGATAAATAAATCCTATTATTCACTTCAGGAATATTTGGTCGATAACTCTATACTTAGGTAGGTAGGTACTGCTTCAGAAAATTGTACATCGCCTTACCTACGATTTAGAATTTTATTTCACACTAACTGGTATTAAGCTATTATGCTAGTATTATTACTCCATGTAACTTAATCTATTTGACATTTATTGAAATTTATTCTAGATTGTATTTTTCAATTTGAATTGATATTCAATGTATGTAACCTATTTTATTACTAGTGTTTAATTCGACAATGTTAATTAAATATAAATTTGTACGCCTCTGGGCAAAACATAGAGGATCTACCTATCTGTAACATCTCGCACACTATTGTAATTTGACCTATGTTTACAAATAAAGTATTCTAATTCTGATTCTGATCCTGCCAATGCGACACAAGAGTAGTTGGCTAGTTCTGGAAACTTGAACAACTCATAAACCGTCTGAGCTGTAACTACAAACTGCTAATAGTTTTTCAGTACCTAACATTTATGTTATAACGTCTCTCAGAAGATTTTATTGCAGAGGACGAGCCATTACGCAACTCGATAACTCTCGTAAAATACTACGATTTGCATGTCTTTTGTAAAGACCATCGTCTGTGCTGACCTTTATATATGACATTCTGAATCGTACATTCATATTGTAGGTATTCGTGTTGGAGTCCATTGGCGTCGTCACGAGGACATCAGTAGACAATTTTATTATCCTCCTTTTAAGGACGACTTATATGACTTATACGACTAATAAAATGTTAATTGTTATTGCGTATGCGCATAGGTACTGCTGGGTTTGTAATGTACTATATAATTATATTAATAATGTACCTAATCATGGTTCGTGGCCTCGTTTGTTGCATGTCGTCTCCCGAGCCCGACTGAGGTTTGTCGCTTGAAGCCTGCCTGTCAGTTGGCGCTTGTTCCCTTCCGTCTCGTCGTCGCCATCAGATGCACAACTTAGCACACAGCTTCATGTCGCGACCTTTATCATCTCCACAACTTCATTAGCTACTTACTATCTGATTGTGAGGGCCCCCTGGCTTCAGGGTTGACAGTGCGGATTGTTTGTTTACCACCACCACCACCACCACCACCGAGTGCTACTTTTGCATGGGCCCTTATGAAGTGAATAAAAATATTCCACATTATTACTTTTCACGACGACCGTAGAGAATATTCCTTCAAGGACACTCTGTTTCAATTTAATATGCGTCTGTTAATGTACCTATGCTGAGAAATTAAGTACTATTAAGCCTCATACGGGTGCTAATTTATATGAATACATAATTCATATACGGTACCCTACTTATGTAAATGAGTGTGATATTATTATCGTCACGGCTGCGGGCCGCTACACTCATTTGAATCAAGCGCAACTTCGGAAGCGTGCCGTGACGAACAGATAATCATCAAGCATTCAAAGTCAAGCGGTGTTGATTGTTTGTTTAGCCGATTAGCCTCGTATCAAGGCCGAGCCAGCCCTGCAGCAGGCGGGGAGGTCAGCCAACTTGAGGAAGTCACGAGCAGCCACCGCGCACTCTGCGACCCCTCGCCGTGGAGCCGCCATGACCTGCGGGTCACACACACGTAACGTCCCGGAGCAACCGGTAGTTCAAACTCAAACTCAAACTCAAAGCATTTATTTCAAATAAACCAATTACAGGCACTTTTGAATTGTCGAAGGGTCGGTCTTGGGTCGGTCAGTCAGAAAAATGAAGCTAGTTGCCCATTCCAAAGCGTAGATCCTGGAGAAGTACGGGCAAGAAACTCCACGGACACTCTTTTAAATCAAATATTTTACATAATATTGGTTACATCTTTCATATTGAAAATATAGATTTGAGAACAATGTAGAAAGACGTGCACGTTAAAAGCGTCCGTAATGAAAAAGATAAAAACTAAAAACAACTAAATTAAAAATAAGCCGTGGCAGCTAAGAGACGACCAGTCCCAACTGACGGCGCCCGTTCACGAACATGACGCATGGATCAGCACCAATTAGCTCAACCATTTTGAAGGGAACTTAATGATCCAACACACACGCCACCACCAGCGAGACATTTGAGTGAGCATGACATACTCTCAACCGCCAGGGCCGCCAGTTCTCATAAATCTTACATTTACTAAAAGTTCTGCGAAGTTAAACAAGAGCTAAAGTTCAAAGTAAAATAGCATGCTTCATGTCTGTATTCCCAGAAGGCATTTGTCTACACCCACTATGTGTACGGGGCTGTTTCTAGATCTGAGCAAGGCATCGCACACGGTGTCTGCACCCACTATGTGTACGGGGCTGTTTCTAGATCTGAGCAAGGCATCGCACACGGTGTCTGCACCCACTGTGTGTACGGGGCTGTTTCTAGATCTGAGCAAGGCATCGGACACGGTGTCTGCACCCACTATGTGTACGGGGCTGTTTCTAGATCTGAGCAAGGCATCGCACACGGTGTCTGCACCCACTGTGTGTACGGGGCTGTTTCTAGATCTGAGCAAGGCATCGGACACGGTGTCTGCACCCACTGTGTGTACGGGGCTGTTTCTAGATCTGAGCAAGGCATCGCACACGGTGTCTGCACCCACTATGTGTACGGGGCTGTTTCTAGATCTGAGCAAGGCATCGCACACGGTGTCTGCGCCCACTATGTGTACGGGGCTGTTTCTTGATCTGAGCAAGGCATCGGACACGGTGTCAAATATTGTTTCCAATGTAAAAAAACGCAAAGCTACCTTTGAGTTTGACTGCGTTATTGGACATCTTCCGCAGTTATTATCTTACAAAGAGGCACAAAGCTGTTAGAATTATATATTACGTGAGCAATGATTCCAGTCAAATTTTCGTACCTACTAAAGGAAGTGTGCTGGGGTTAACTGGGGTTAACATTTTTACCAGTTTTTGACAGTGATTGTCACTGAGATGAGATCGTGACTAGATTAGGCACGTTTAAGTACAGGATTAGACTTTCAGTTATTAAAGTCCACACCTTTTTATTCAGGAATTTCACTGCAACCTTCATAAATAGTAGTAAGATCAGTAAACAGCGACGGTAATCTATGACTAATCGTATCTAATTGTTTTGTAGTCAGAGTATGTTCTCCAGCAAGCAAAGTTTTTTGTATTATAATATAAGGATATAAGTAAGTATTCAGAGACATTAAACCACACCAAATCATATTAAGAATGATGGTGTTCATTCATCCCGGTACCTGACCGATACTTAGTGATGTGTTCGTGCACAATCCTCTACAGTCGCGTGTATCGGTTTACAAGTTACAAGTTATTAGAGTCTGTAGAAACCCAGTCGGTAATGATACGAACGATGACACACGGTTCTAAGAATAGCAGGTATTTACAATGTTGTCGAATCATTGCGATTAATACGCGCTTAGCAATCAGCTGATTCGAATACAATGCATATTACTAGTTTGTTGCTTGTCATCTTTACAATGACAGCACGTAAATATTCTCTGGCTGAAATTGGAAGTGAAACACCTAGCAATCAATGCTAGACAGATGGAGGTCGCATATATTGTTATTTGTAAACTGGATGACGCTAAGACTTGCTTTTCTTTATTGGGCATTCTCCTCTTCGTCTCATATCCATTTTCCATCCCTCTTCTTCTCTCTTGTCTTGTCTCTTCCCTTCTTTCTTCCCATCCCTCTTTTCTTTTCCTCTTCCTCAGCAGGCTTCCCCCACTACTTGTAAGGAAGTTCTCGCACAAAAGTTGAAGTCACCAGTCACGATGACGACAATCCTTTCAATGTAAATCTTCCGTTACTGCTTTGGTATGGTATGACATTACTTATAGCGTAGCACACACTCTGGCTACCGCAGTCGTTCCCTGCTTGTGGTGAGCCGTCGACGATGTGGCGATGTGATGCGGTGATACTATTCTGCGCAGCCAATGCCCCGCCGATGGTACAGATAAAATAGACATGAACACTTTACTTCTCACAAAACAAGCCAGGCGCTTGCACACTCGCGAATACCGAATAAGTTCATGTTACCTTATTACTATGGTATTAAGGTTCAAAAGTGGTTCAGCGCAAATGTCCGCAATGGACATTGCGCTAGGGTATGTGAGGTGCGCTCACGCACATATAGAGGGTGATGTATGTGTGTTGTCTGTGCTGTTGTCGTGATAGCTCGCCGGACATGCGTTTGCGCCGCTTCCGCCACACATTCACTGTTATGTGTACTATGTACCGCGCATCCGACGGCTGATAGCCTTCTGAATACCGCTGCTACTCAGGCCTCAAGGGTCAAGTTCGACACACGCTCATTAACATTCCTGCTATTTTATTTTAACATTCTGTCCATTTCTCGCGGAATCTGTGAATAGGCTGATTAAATAACCTGTTTGGACTTTTTTTGGACTAGATTAAATCAATAAACCGTTTTTTTATTGATTTATTTTAGGTAGTTAATTAAAACGGTACAACACTTACATTATAATAATAAATAATAATAATAATAATAACCCCACCGCCGTATCTCTACGTTGACGTCGTGGTGGGGCTTGCGCGCTCCGAACTCTGGGCCTGTGCCGGTAGAGTTCACTTTGCCGAAACAGGTCTAGGGTGAGGAGCCAGACCAAGAGAGATACAGAAACCCGCAGGGCAGCATGTGGCGAGCTGTTGGGCAGTAGCGACCCCACGGACCCTATCTCCCGGGAGTAGTCTTGTTCCTCATCTTTGGCTTGCCTTTATTGGCCGGCTGGAGTGAAAACTGACGGGAACAGAGCTCCCACCTCATTCTTGCCTTTATTGGCTGGCTTGAGTGGAGATTCGCAAGAGCAAACGTGCTCGGAGGAAGGAAGTATTCCAGTAAGTGTTTGTAGGGATCTTGACCATCTTCCGGGCTCTGGGATTGTTCTGAGAACCGTGGGATACCTCTCCACTCCTCACAAGCATCTCAGGACATGTTGCCCCCTTGCCGCTACGACACTATGTGCTAGCGACCGTTTTCGGGGGCCCATTATTGAGTGTGCAAGTCACCCCCTGCCATTTTATCTGTGTATTGTATACAAAACATTAGTCAGGCCATAGTGTTTCTATAGTTCTAGATAACCAGCCCACAACCACCCAAACCCATAGCCCAATATGTTTTGTTTCCATGTTCTGCAATAGTCCTGCACCAAACGGGGCTTGTCCTTGGGTGCACTTCCATACTGCATACAGGGATAATCGTCGGCTGGTGCCTCATCATAATTTAAAATTGTCTAAGGGGCCTCTGCGAGTTGGCTTCGGCCCCTCGTATGCCTTCCAAAGGTCCGGGATACCAGGGTCCCGAGATATGTAAAAATATAATAATACCGCAGTATCTCTACGTTGACGTCGTGGTGGGGCTTGCGCGCTCCGAACTCTAGGTCTGTGCCGGTAGAGTTTACTTTGCCGAAACAGAACTAGGGTGAGGAGCCAGACCAAGAGAGATACAAAAACCCGCAGGGCAGCATGTGGCGAGCTGTTGGGCAGTAGCGACCCCACGGACCCTATCTCCCGGGAGAAGTCTTGTTCCTCACCTCTGGCTTGCCTTTATTGGCCGGCTGGAGTGAGCACTGATGAGGAACAGAGCTCCCACCTCATTCTTGCCTTTATTGGCCGGCTTGAGTGGAGATTCGCAAGAGCAAACATGCTCGGAGGAAGGAAGTATTCCAGTAAGTGTTTGTAGGGATCTTGACCATCTTCCGGGCTCTGGGATTGTTCTGAGAACCGTGGAATACCTCTCCACTCCTCAAGCACCTCAGGACATGTTGCCCCCTTGTCGCTACGTCACTATGTGCTAGCGACCGTTTCCGGGGGCCCATTATTGAGTGTGCAAGTCACCCCCTGCTATTTATCTGTGTATAATAAATAACATTGGTCAGGCAGGGGACATAGTTCTACCATAGTTCAAGGTACCCGATCCACTATAGCCACCCAAACCCATAGCCCAATATGTTTTGTTTCCATGATCTGAAATAGTCCTGCACAAACCGGGGGTTGTCCTTGGGTGCACTTGCATAGTGCATACAGGGATAATCGTCGGCTGGTGCCTTCTCAACATTTAAAAGTTGTCTAAGGGGCCTCTGCGAGTTGGCTTCGGCCCCTCGTATGCCTTCCAAAGGTCCGGGACCCCAGGGTCCCGAGATATGTCAAAGACAAAAAAATAATAATAATAATAATCTTTATTTATATAAAACTGATTGTAGAACATGTAATCTTTTTTTACAAAGTGGGTAGTGTTGAATCTCTAACAATCATGTGGGTGACGTGCTGCTCTCCTTGCTAGACTATGAAATAGCCTGTATTAAGGAGTAACAGTGCCGATCCCCTATAATAGTTGTATTAATTTAATTTTGTTTTTACAAGTTACATTTATAGATACATATTTAAATAGGTAACATATATTGGTGCGCGAGCGCATTAATAACATACATTAATTAACATAGAAAATTAACATTAGTTACATTAATTAACATAGAAACTATTATTGCGATGACAATAATTATGTTGTAGGTATATAATTTAATTTAAAACTAACATGGAACAGTGCACTCCCCTGCATAACTCTCTCACAACACCACACATATAATATACTTAACTAAGTACCTACGCATAATTTGACTCCATTGATCCGCAAACATATCACACGCAGGGTTGGCAGTCAGAAGGGCATCATAGTACAAGACTGCGGATGGGGCCCTGGCTGCAGTTGCTGCGCGGATGGGGCCCTGGCTGCAGTTGCTGCGCGGACGGAGGCCGATGTAAGCACTAGTGGGGCACAAATACCCGTCTAGCGAATGTATCAGTTTGGACTGGTTTGTATCAACTATCGCGAAACCTGCTATAATTATAGGTAGAAACACGCTATGTTAATGAATAATCGATAAATGATCGGTAGGTAGTAATTACGAACGCTAAATATGTGGCAATTGCATTCGATAAGCTACACCTAGACGTGAATACAATCATCATAAAAATGGATTTAGGGCTGTTCACCACAATGTCGGTGCTAAACGTTGGGATTGAGATCTCTGCGGTGATACCTGCTACTAATGTTTTTGCTACTGCTAATGTTTTGATGTAGCTTATTCAATCAGGTACGAGTTGAGGTTCGGTAATCAGCTCTGACGTCACTCACAAGACAAATAAAAAATGGTTGTACTGTTCCTTGTCACTCTCCTTAGATCTATTACAGCTGCACATTGTACAGGTCATGGCTGAGCCAGCAGACGGCTGGTCTGTCCAGAGTATCCTCGTGCTGGTGCTCCTTGCATCGCCGTAAATTGAAGTCCCTGCATTTTTTGTAGTTTCCCCTCTTACAGTGAGGAGACTGAGGAGGCATTTGTTTCAGCGTTATGGGCTGATTGATTATGTTATGTTGTAATTATAATGCTGTCTTCAGTAAGAAAACGTGACTCACAGTTGAAATAAGAAAAAAATATTCTTATCTATACAGGGTGTTTCTTTTAAGGTGTTAAGCCAGTGCGAGCTGATAGCAGAGTACCATACCTATTGATTTAACTCCCCTGTATGTTCTACGATTTTTTGTAGTTTTAGAGTTATAATTTTTTTTCGATATTTTTCCTGATTCAACGAGGTGATGGCTTTAAAAAGTTATATCTTTTTTTTGGGTCAACTTTGAACAAGAATGTACTAAATAAGGCATTATTTGCTGAAATCGGTCGTTGAAAGTGGTGTATCTGAAATCTTGTGATTTTCATATTTTATAATTTATTATTATCTTTGCATATTTTTGTCAATCCTGATATTTACTATTCCTCTACGTTTAAGCAGAGCTCAGTTGATGATAAAAAAACATAATTAAATTTTAATCCTACTACTATCCTTAACCACTACCATTGATATGAAATGAGGGATCCAAAATGACTCCAAAACTACAAAAAATCGTAGAACATACATGGGGGTTAAAATCGATAGGTATGGTACTCTGCTATCAACTCGCACTGGCTTCACACCTTAAAAGAAACACCCTGTACATTATCTTGTGTACACAGCTTCACTGCTTAGTAAAAGGTAACTGGCACCAAGTGACCTCATTGCTTCACAAATACGCTCATAAAGCCGTTTAGCACTGATTATGGTACCTAACACAAAACGTCATCAGAAATATAAACAAGTCATTGTGAGTGTTGTGACGAAGAAAGCTCGAGGTGTGAGCGAGAGCGCAGACCGCAGCGTTGACCTCAGTAAACATTAGACTAGCATACCTACCTCCACATGATAATGAAGCGTTTGTTTAGTGTTAGGCTGGCAACAAGCCGGCCGCGGCCGCCGGGGTTGTACCTCCGCCATCTCATGTGCTCCTCCGCCAAGGGATTTGTCGGTTCGTGACAAACGTAATAGAACTCTAAAACGTGTACAGTAAGGTGTACAGTAAGAGCGATCGTGATGCGACACAATGCTGAAGTCGACAAGCAAATTTTGGCGCAGTTTGACTTCAACATTTTGACGCATCACAATTCACAATCCATTTTGGTTCCTTTGATTATATTATATAATCAAAGCTTGGTTCATACAATACAACACAGTATCTGAACTATACGATTCGCGGCGCTGTGATGGAGCGCCAATACAATATCAATGTACAAAAAACCGGTCAACAGCGAGTCGGACTCGCGCACCGAGGGTTCCGTCCCGATTTCTGAAAAAGTGTGCTATTTAGAGACATCGCTTTATTTTTCCTGTAATCTTTACATAAACTTCTATCACATAGAATAATTTCAGATTTTTATCTTTGCAAACTTCGGAGTTAAGGGGGGGGAACGGTCTTTTTTTTTACATTTTTCATCAAAAGTAAAACTATGGGGTCTAAAAAAAAAAAACCGGTCAAGTGCGAGTCGGACTCGCGCACGAAGGGTTCCGTACCATATTATATTTTTAACAATCGCAAAGATAACTTTTTACTTATTTTATAATGATACTGTGATTTACAAGGTTATTTTTGCAGTTGCAGAAAATCACCCCTGTTTAAACAAAATAGGTACCTTATGAATCGCCGTTTTCGGTATTGTTGCTTAAATACAGTATTTATGGTACCAACATGGTATAAAGAAGTTTCAAATTCCTAATTTGTTTAATTGTTGCGCTAGAGCTCGTACAAAAATGGTCTAAAATTTACAACTTTTGCGGCCCCCTATTTCTTAATTTTAGAAGATAAATAAAAATATGTTTGTACTCTACTCAATGAGTTCTAGACGATGACACCCCACATGCTGGATTATTTTATTTTTTTCAAAATGAAAAGTTTATTGTATGGGGACCGACCCCTTAAATTTTTAACTTTGCTTTATTTTTATTATTTGTTGTTATAGCCGTAATAGACAGCGGAGGCTTAGTAAGTTTGTACTGGACTGTACGTGGTGGTCTGATTTCGTGGATTTTAATTTTCTTGCACGGAACCCTAATTATTTTTCTAAAATAAAAATAGCCTTAGTTACTCCTTAAAACATCAGCTATATGCCGTCAAAATTGGTGAAAATTCGTTTGGCAAGTTTCCTAACTTGACTCAAAGTACCATTTTTTTAATCGGACTGCGCTTTAAAATTCTTCTATACAAACTTTAACATCCCTAAACCTCATTATTACTTACTTATGCAAGTATTTGTGCTAAGTTTCAAGTTCATTAACCAAATTAATAAGATTTTTCATATAAACTGTATCTCTGTTTTCACGAACACAGATAGGTACCTAAAGAATTTCAAAAATCGTCTGGTATGTTTCCATAACTTGACTCAAACATTATTTACACCAATTTTAGAGTTAATCAAGCCCCCATAAAATCCTCCGCTATAAAATTAACTTTTCAGCCCTTAGGGGTAGATTTTTGGAAAACCCTGATACGCGTTCGTTTTCATTTTTGGTCTCAAGTATAAAAACTGAGTTTTGAGTTAATCGGACCGCGTGTTAAAATTCCTCCATACAAACTTTGACACCCCCAATCCCTCTTTAGGGGGTAGTTTAGGAAAACTCAAAATGATAAACTTTATAATTTACTTAGATGAATATTCGTGCTAAGTTTCAAGTCTATTAACTCAAGGGATAGGATTTTTCATACAAACCTTCATCCCCTATTTTGCCCCCTTAGGGATGGAATTTCCAAAAATCCTTCCTTAGTGGATGTTTACACTATATAAGGTATCTATGTGCAAAATTTCAAGTCTCTAGGTCCATTGGTTTGGGCTCTACGTTGATATATTAGTCAGTGACTTAGTCAGGACTTTGATTTTTTTATATATATAGATTTACCATGTTATTTTAAGACCACTGACTTCTTATAGGTTTTCCTGTAATCTACAGTTATAGAACTATTTTCTATATTTTTTTCAAAATTTTAGGCTCAGTAGTTTCGGAGATAAGGGGGGGGGGAATGGTAAATTTTCGTCTATTTTCTTAAATAACTTTAAAACAATATATTTTAAAATTATAAAAAAAATATATTTAAAACCCTCATAGTAAGCCCTTTCATTTGATATATCACACGATACAGTTTACAAAACTTTTTTTTTTAATTTTCTTATTTTCCCCCTAAAAGTGACTCTCATATTCAAAATTCATATATTTATTTTAGCTGTACGTGTTTGGGTCACAGAAATCCATGTGTGTACCAAATTTTAACTTAATCGGTCCATTAGATTCGGAGCAAATTTGCTGTGACAGACGGACAGACAGACACACGAGTGATCCTATAAGGGTTCCGTTTTTTCCTTTTGAGGTACGGAACCCTAAAAATGATTGAGAATGTGCAAACACCGTTCTTTCATATAATTGGGTAAACGTCATCTAAAATTGTTCCAAGTTTCAAGTTGACAGCATTAGTAGTACTTGAGATATCCAGCTGTGACAGACAGTCAGACTGAGTCACACCATAAGGGTTCCTTTTTTACCATTTTGGTACGGAACCCTAAAAAGTAAAATTTCGGCCGTGGGGTCCGAGTGCTCATGTTCTCTTGAAGGATCTCTCGAAACGGCTGGTTGACACTTCCCGTGATCCAAGGGCTGGCTTTTACCTTGGCCAGAGGCTAAGCATTGCCATACAACGTGGCAATGCCGCCAGTCTCTTGGGGGTATTACCCGTCGACAGCGATGCGGAGGAATTTTACGACGCCATGTTTTAGTTTGTGAATACTTTTAGTCGTTTTAGTTATGTTGGGATACAATTTAGTTATGTTTAGGTTATGTTTATAGCTCTATCACCTACACCTCCTATTACATTTAGTTATGTTGGGATATAATTTAGTTATGTTTAGGTTATGTTTATAGCTCTACCACCTACACCTCCTATTACATTTAGTTATGTTGGGATACAATTTAGTTATGTTTAGGTTATGTTTATAGCTCTACCACCTACACCTCCTATTACATTTAGTTATGTTGGGATACAATTTAGTTATGTTTAGGTTATGTTTATAGCTCTACCACCTACACCTCCTATTACATTTAGTTATGTTGGGATATAATTTAGTTATGTTTAGGTTATGTTTATAGCTCTACCACCTACACCTCCTATTACATTTACTTAAATATTTTTTTTTTATTAAAAACGTAAAATTGAATTACTTAGTCACAATAACATAATTCTTTAAAAAAAAATCTTCAAAAATGGTATTTTTTTTGGGGTACCTTGCGTACTCTGCATCTAATCTTATTTATGAATATTTAAAAAAAATCTGCGTGAACTTATGTTCAGAAAGATCCATCACGGAATTCGGAGTATTCCCATTTGTCCCCGCATGTTTGTCCCCACGTGGGGACATTTCGAAACTAAACAAAAAAAAATAAATTAGACTTGGAAAAAGGCAGGCAGGTGATGAACTGATGATGTTTGTTTTTTTCTTATTACCGAAGTTCATTTGCAATCTATTGAAGGTCACGTGGTGCATGCGATCTGGGAATTGTTTGTAACTATACGAATGGTTACTGGTAACTGTAAGATAGCCACGCATCAAGTTCAGTCGGCGGCGCCTCAGCATGCTGGAATTGGATGAGGTCGCGCTGGCCAACCTCTATCTGTCGCATGATTCCTCACTGCATCACAGTTCGGCTAATTCCTGCGGGACTTTTGTTATAATAAGCACTCTCTTTGTTGTTAAGGCACCCATCAGAAATGCATTAGACGTGAGATCTTCACAAAGGAATCGGTTGCAACTCGTTGACTTTCTAAGCTTCACAGTATGTAGCGCGGCGCGGCTTAGACAGGCGGCTTACGTAACATCTGCTTCCTTACAGCGTCGCGGGGAGCTTTCTAAGTTCTTCCAAATATTGTGAAGTTATAGTCACAGCGGTAATCTTACGTTTTCTTCTTATCTTTGAAGGTTTCTCTACTTAGCACAAGTGGAAAACTCTGCATTTGCATAGAGTCACTTTCTATTTAGAAAACTAGCTGCCAGCAGCGTTCCAGTAAACATTATTGATGGAACGACTGAAGATGGCGGAGGTGACCTAATGCAACTAGTATTAGGTGATCGTGACCTGCGCGGGAATGTTGAATGTTGAACATCTGGAGGAGCTCGTGGCTAAGTAAAAACAGCCGCACCAGTCGATCCGTCAGGTTAAGCTACGCTTGCCGGGGTTGGTTAGTGGATGGGTGACCATCTTTAGATACCGAAACTCCTCCGTGCCTCGGAAAGCACGTTAAGCCGTTGGTCCCGGCTGTCACTCGTGGATCTTTGACAGTCGTTACGGGTCGTCAGAAGCCCGAAAGTCTGACACCCAGTCTTACCAAGGGTATCGTATTACCCAGTTACTGGGTTGTGGGGGTCAGATAGGCAGTCGCTTCATGTAAAATACTGGTATTCAGCTGCATCCGGTTAGACTGGAAGACGACCCCAACATAGTTGGGAAAAGGCTAGGCAGATTGATATCATAAAGTAGTAACATTCAGATTTCAGACTTGCCACAAGTTACTTTACCTTACCTTTTCACCATCGACCGTAACGAGGAATCAGTGGAAGAGACCTTCAGCAACAAGCACCGACACTGTCTGCATCAGCCAGCTCAGCCAGGCCGCCTGCTGCAGCAGTGCGCTCACTGATGACGTCACTCGCTGCTCGTGCAGCGTGTGGTGCTGTGTATGCGCGGCGTGCGCGACGTGCGTGCGACCTTGTGCCTCGCCCCCGCCCCGCGCACGCCCCGCACTGACCCGCCGCGACCTCGCCGTTACGCGTCCATGGACATGGCTGGATGACACAAGAAGAGGCAGTACAGAAGGCTTTCTTTGCTGTCTCCAGTACAGTACACGGCTACCCATCGTCATCCTCCTGCAGCCCTGTGGGGTCGGCGCAGCATGTCCTCCTCTCTAGACTATACATATCTATCAGCTGGCACTCTCTATACTAAGGTATAGAAAGTAGGTGCCCTTACTAGCCATAATCATCATCTTGTACGCAATCCATCCATCGTTTTTTATTTAATTTGGTCTTCCCCCAGTCAGCATTACACTACAATTGGACAACTAGGTGACTTCTTCTGGCTAGCATCTAGTTTTAGGCACATGGCCGGCAGGGCCAGCAACGCACGGTCTATCTGTTCCTGTCACTCCTCAGTGGTTGTTCCTCGTCCTTCAGCATGGATTCTGTTTCAAACTTATTATGATGAGGTCTGTTTGAGTGCACCTTCTGCGGCTGCCTGCTGCGTGCCGCGTTACGATGAGCGGAGATGATCCGCGGTGATATAATATCACGATCCGCCTGATGCCATCATGCTCCGGCTCTTTGTGCAACAAGTGCCAGTGTGCTGTCAGATACATCATCAGCTAACCTTTTTCCCAGGCTCGGCGGGTCAGCTTCCGGGCTCAGTCAACGAAGCTGAACTACGGCGAACATTTAAATAACAGATAGCTGATTCTGCTGTGGGCTGGAGTCACGTACGCACATCTGTCAGCACTTTATGTTAAGGTAGATAAGATGTGTCAATATACTTTATAAGAATAGTATCACGTACGCGTTAAGTATATATACGCTAACAGTAATAAAGGATGGCACTCTCGGGTGGAGTCATGGAGACCTACTCAACATAGCGTTTGTTTAACCCCTCTACCTCCCCACATCGCATGGCGACCCTGCCAGTCGGCTGGACGGCGGTCTAGCTGCCGCGACCAGGCGCCAGTTGGAGTGGATTCAGTCGGCTTCAGTCATCTGTTCTACATTAGTTGCCTGTGACTGTCCAGGCCATGGGGAGCACGACGTCACAGGAGGAAGTGATTCAGACGGCAGCGGGAGGATCAAGCACCGCAAGCGCAGCTCAAGAGCAGCTGTCGACGATCAATGCGAGTTGAAAGGCTTTCAAGCCAGTTTGAGCATGACGAGAATTTTTAAACCAATGGAATCGCCACGCGTGGCGCTGGTCACAGATCACAGTTTTTTTTTTAAATAATAATATCCTTTATTTATAAAAAAAAAATCTGTGTGTTAGGAGACATTACTGACCAAACTCTTCACATAGTCCAGTTATTCCCCTCATCGTGTCTGACAATACCCAAAGGAACATTTTATCGGGAGGTAAAACCTTTGACAGTAATGTTTTTCCAGTCTGGTTTGTTTGAGTAGTGTAGTGTAGTCTGTATTATATTATATCTGAGCGTGATGAGCATGAGGATGAGCTCCTTATCACTTCATGTTTACATTGAGGTAATTGAAGCAGCGATGTAACGGAATGTCACTCAATTGTACGCGAGGCCAACGCAGGCAGCACTGATATGACCGGATCACTCAGATTACACGAAGATTAATGGTTCGGCACGAGGAAAGTTCAGGCGCCCGGGGCCGCCGGCCGGCCCGACGACCATGTCATTATTAAAGTATTGACTACAAACAAAGATTGTTCATCACCAGGGCTGCAGGGAGGATAACACAGTGACCAATTGTTTTTCAATTGAGTTCAGAAACATTCTTAACCTCCAACGAGAGCCATTCAAGTCGTGTTGACACGAGTCGCCTTTCCTTTCCTGATGTACTCGTAAGAACGATAAACATCAGTAGAGACTCGAACTGCGCTCAAACTGTAAATAAATCAGTCTGCGTCGATTTAGTTACTTAATGACTTCCTCATTTTAGAGCGAGCAATAAATGGTAATAAGTGGTGAACAACGTGCTCACGATGTGCGCCATTCATATAAAAACGAACGTGCGCGCGTGACGGTAACGACGTGCTGTAGGAAGCTAATACGAACGTGTGACGTCACGCAGGCTCAGGGGCTGCGGAGCAGCTGAGCAAACTAGAGGGCTCTATTGGCACGCGGCAGCCTGTCGTGTGGTCGCTCAGCAAGTGATGGAAGGATACTATTGCAGCGAGTACGACACACCTATAGGGCGCTTCTCCACTGGCCGGGACGTCGCCGGCACTGTGCCGGCACCGGTATCGGCCGGCAGCCGGGGAAGATAAAATATATGAAATTATATGGCACGTTTTTCCACTTGCCGACTCCCAGCGATGCCGGCGCCAACATCGGTGCCGGAATGCTGGCGACATCCCGGCCAGTGGAAAAAACACTGGTTTGTACGGTGACTTGCTCGGCTTAGATAAGATGGTATAAGTAGGTTCACCGTGAACACGATTTGAAAACAGTCGGCGAGCAGTTTCGCAACAAAAAAATTGTGCTTCAGTAGTAATGCGTTAACTTATATTTGAATAGGTTTTTTGTAACAATCGTTGTACAATAACAACAGCCATGATGTTGCTTCATTTGAAAGCAATGTGGACTGGGCCGATTGCGGACTGGGCCGAGTGTGGACTGGGCCGAGTGTGGACTGTGCAGATCTTTACTTATCAACTACGAACATGCCGAAACATTGTGAACATAGCACGAAGTAAACAACTTAATGATGATTGGGGTAAAAAATTAAAAAAAAACGTTAGTTGAGAGTTGCGTGCGCGTTGAGTTGTTGACTGTCTGCGTGTTGCTGGTTGAAGTCGAGATTTCCTGACGATGCGATGTTTTCCTTCTCAGTAACATTCAGTAAGATAATGAGGTTTCAAATTCAAACTATGTGTTAGCTAGGTCTAGAACTCGTTGTAGAATTGGATCCTTCCACGTTTATCTTGATAATATTACACAACCTATACCTACATTTGAAGTGGTTTTCCGCCTGACGTCAGTTCGTCAATATTCTGTGCCATCAATATAGAATACGCGCACTTATATCGGGCGTTTCCTGCTCCGTGTGACCTACGGATGGATGACGTTCGGGTCCCGAACGAAGTATCAATGACAACACGATTTGACACTTTTCTCTATTCCCAATGTGTTTCTGCCCGTCCGAAAAAACTAACTTTTAAAATTGTTTTAATAGTTCGTTATGTCAGACGGACGGACTGACGGACTGACGGACGGACGGACGGACTTAGGAAGTAGACCTCCGACCTCATTTTTAGCGCAATTTCGGTAAGCAAAGATATGTTTGGAGCCACATTGCTCTCAAGTATTCAGATACAGTGTCACGTAACAGCAAGCGAGGAGTTTCTCAAGCTGTTACCGCTCCCGTGCCTTTAGAGACAACTGGCTCGTTTTCAATAAGTATTACGGACAGACATTTAAGACGCCTGTAAAAATAATAAGTACCATCTTATTATTATAGTATTACCTAAGTAAATCGGTGCATAACCGATTAACCGCTCACGGAAGATTCGCACCAGCCCCGCGTGGTACTGGTAGCTACACTAGATATTATATTTTGACATTTCGTTGGATTTCATACATATTTGGAAATTAAGTACCACGAATGTTGTGCCACGATATACTTAGTAACGAAAACTTCACATTTTTGACAATTACGATTAAAGGCGTATTGGTTAATAATTAATGTGATAGGTAAATTAACGAACCAAATACCTACTTGAGAATAATCTCGAAGATCTAAGTATCTTATTCCTTAATTCAAAATGAGTTAGAAAATTATAAACATTATCCTTCAAAAACAAAAACCGACTTCCAAAAAAAACACTACAAAGTGAAAAATAACTTTAATTTCGGAAGTCGGTGTCTTTGGATCTGTATTTTAGTTTTTTGCCACCGACTTCCGAAATTAAAGTTATTTTTCACTTTGTAGTGTTTTTTTTGGAAGTCGGTTTTTGTTTTTGTAAAAAAGTTTTTATTTTTCACTTTTTAGTGGTTCAGTTTGTAATTTATCTAAGTTACAATAACCCAATGTCAACTGCTCATCACGTTTTACAAAATGTTGCTTTTCCCGATGCAGGGACGTTAATTGTTGAGGAGTTCTCCTAGTAAGAACCAGGAGAAATGGAGCTCATGGTGAAGTCACCATTACCATTATTTTGACGAGCATAAACCATATTAAAGTAATCGAATCGCAACCTGTTATATACTTAGATATAATTGAGTATTTCCGATGGCCCTCTGTGGTCTTCATCATCAGTTCCAGTTCACCGAATGGTACTTTCCGAGAGCAAATGCACGAGTTACTATTAAAAATAACGAAATCGATATAGGCGTGCCCATAAAATTTGAGGGTTTCTCTCGATTTCCATGGGATCCCATCATCAGATCCTGACTTGATGATCATGGGACCACTTGGGACGTATACCCTTTCGAATAAAAAAAGAAAAATCCAAATCGGTCCAGCCATTTTCGAGTAATCGGGGAACATACATAAAAAAAAAAATAAAAAAAAAAAATAAAAAAAAGATTCCGACGAATTGAGAACCTCCTCCTTTTGGAAGTCGGTTAAAAATATGTGCAAGAAAGTTTCTTGACCAAGCAGGGCGCAAGGCTACGTTAATTTATAGTTTTATCACATAAAAAAAAACCGGTCAAGAGTGAGTCGGACTCGCGCACCGAGGGTTCCGTACCATCATTTATATGTAATTTTTGTTGATGATTTCTGAAAAACTGTGCTATTTAAAGACATCATTTTATTTTTCCTGTAATCTTTACATAAACTTCTATCACATAGAATAATTTCAGATTTTTCGCTTTGCAAACTTCGGAGATAACGAACGGTATTTTTTTTTACATTTTTCATCAAAAGTCGAAAACTATGCGGGCTAAAAAAAGAAAAAATATGTTTGAGAATGTGCAAACAGCGTTCTTTCATATGATATCCCACATGCCCTAGTAGCCCCACTTTGAATTTTTAAGACCCCCTTTCAGTCCTTGTTGCAAAAAAAACATAAATATTTTTATTTCTTTCTTATTTGAAAAATAATTGGGTAAACGTCGTCTAAAACTGTTCCAAATTTCAAGTTGATAGCGTTAGTAGTTCTTGAGATATCCAGCTGTGACAGACAGACAGACCGACAGACAGACAGACTGAGTCACACCTTAAGGGTTCCTTTTTTACCATTTTGGTACGGAACCCTAAAAATGCGATTACAAACAAACTTACATTGACTTACATTGATGGATGTGATGTGAATGTGACGCATCATTATTTTCCTGCAACTTGTTCTTTTTAGGGTTCCGTACCTAAATGGTAAAAAAGGAAACTTTATGGTGTGTCTCAATCTGTCTGTCTGTCTGTCTGTCTGTCCGTCTGTATGTCTGTCTGTATGTCTGTCTGTCTGTCACAGCTGTATATCTCAAGAACTACTAATGCTATCAACTTGAAATTTGGAACTGTTTTAGATGACATTTACCCAACTATTTTGCAACAGGGACTGAAAGGGGGTCTTAAAAATTCAAAATAGGGCTACTAGGGCATGTGGGGTATCATATGAAAAAGCGCTGTTTGCACATTCTGAAACATTTTTTTAATTTTTTTTAGGCCGCATAGTTTTCGACTTCTGATGAAAAATGTAAAAAAAAATACCGTTCTTCCCCCCTTATCTCCGAAGTTTGCAAAGAGAAAAATCTGAAATTATTCTACGAGATAGAAGTTTATGTAAAGATTACAGGAAAAATAAAACGATGTCTCTAAATAGCACACTTTTTCAGAAATCGGAACGGAACCCTCGGTGCGCGAGTTCGACTCGCTCTTGACCGGTTTTTTTATGTTAGTCGGCGTTCGCACGAGCGTAATAAAATCGCGGCGGGATTTTATCGCGCACTACTGCGTTGAAAATCCAACAGTGTGTTTTTCGTCGCGCTGGGATGCACTCTGTTTTTGTTAGGTTGGATTCTCAATGCTCGGCTCAACAATGAGAGTTGAAAATCCAGTGCGCGATAAAATCCCGCCGCGATTTTATTACGCTCGTGGGAACGCAGACTTAAAGTTATTTCTTTGCGTCATGTTTAGTGCAAATAGACGTACTTGTATGTATTCTTTCTTTTGAGAATTAGCCGTGACGAAGCCGTGACGTGTATATCGACGTACGGCAGAACATGTTTTTCAATTACAATGTTAAGTTTGTTCTTGGGATAAATTCATACCAACTACGGAACCCTTTATTGTGCGTGGTTCGACACGCACTTGACCGGTTTTTTTATAAGCATCAAGTACACGTGCGAGCTGCGGGTACACTGTGAAGGTACTGTAGAGGTTATGTTGTAAAGTGACCTCGCAGCACTATCTAGGAACGCACCTAAAATTAGCGACCAATCGCTTTCTCGCCATCCATTGATGGTGGCAATTCTCAAGAAATCGGCAATAAACTTTTCAAGACACCGGGCGTCGATGCCCGTGAAATAGTAATCCAACATCAGCACCACGTCGATCACTCTCTAAAGCACGCACTACCAAAATACATATTTAAAACCACTTAGTTTATTTTCGCAGCCGCCATCTTGGATTTTCATTTTGACCCCACTATCGGTTTCAGCGACCTCAAATATCACGAAAATGACATCCATGACCGAAAATTAGGAAATTTTCGCAGGCGCCATCTTGGATTTTCATTTTGAGCCCACTATCGTTTTCAGCGACCTAAAATATCACGAAAATGACACCCATGACGAAAAATTAGGATATTCGCAGCCGCCATCTTGGATTTTCATTTTGACCTCACTATCGTTTTCAGCGACCTAAAATATCACGAAAATGACATCCATGACCGAAAATTAGGAAATTTTCGCAGCCGCCATCTTGGATTTTCATTTTGATCCCACTATCGTTTTCAGCGACCTAAAATATCACGAAAACGACACCCATGACGAAAAATTAGGAAATTTTTGCAGCCGCCATCTTGGATTTTCATTTTGACCCCACTATCGTTTTCAGCGACCTAAAATATCACGAAAATGACACCCATGACGAAAAATTAGGAAATTTTCGCAGCCGCCATCTTGGATTTTCATTTTGACCCCACTATCGTTTTCAGCGACCTAAAATATCACGAAAATGACACCCATGACGAAAAATTAGGAAATTTTCGCAGCCGCCATCTTGGATTTTCATTTTGACCCCACTATCGTTTTCAGCGACCTAAAATATCACGAAAATGACACCCATGACGAAAAATTAGGAAATTTTTGCAGCCGCCATCTTGGATTTTCATTTTGACCCCACTATCGTTTTCAGCGACCTCAAATATCACGAAAATGACATCCATGACCGAAAATTAGGAAATTTTCGCAGCCGCCATCTTGGATTTTCATTTTGAGCCCACTATCGTTTTCAGCGACCTCAAATATCACGAAAATGACACCCATGACGAAAAATTAGGAAATTTTCGCAGCCGCCATCTTGGATTTTCATTTTGACCTCACTATCGTTTTCAGCGACCTAAAATATCACGAAAATGACACCCATGACGAAAAATTAGGAAATTTTCGCAGCCGCCATCTTGGATTTTCATTTTGACCCCACTATCGGTTTCAGCGACCTCAAATATCACGAAAATGACACCTGTGTCGAAAAATTTGATAATTTTCGCAGCCGCCATCTTGGATTTTCATTTTGACCCCACTATCGTTTTCAGCGACCTAAAATATCACGAAAATGACACCCATGACGAAAAATTAGGATATTCGCAGCCGCCATCTTGGATTTTCATTTTGACCTCACTATCGTTTTCAGCGACCTAAAATATCACGAAAATAACACCCATGACGAAAAATTTGGAAATTTTTGCAGCCGCCATCTTGGATTTTCATTTTGACCTTGAAATACAAAAAAAAATAAGAAGATACCTAATTAGAAAAAAAACTTAATTTAAAAAAAAAATCTTATTTATGTAGGTATACAGAAAAATACATTTGAGGGCCTACTTATTTTCTGAACATCCCTGCCCAACCCTTTGAAAGAATTCAGGCGTGATGTTATGAAGAAATCTCATTTCCTATCCGATATTCATTATAAAACCACCCGTACTAACTTTATTCTGTGGCACCTACCTATTTGAGATTTGAAAATAGTGAACCAAAAATTTGCGCGTCAGACGGCTTTATAAGCTCCAGTGTAGGGTTCAAATTCAACTGTTTTACACACTTGATGCGATTGGTAAACATAGGCCGTGATAAAAATAAATACCAATAAAGCTTTTGCGCGCGTGACGTCTTTATTTACATAGGCATAGCGTTCAAATTCAACTGTTTTCAACACATGTTAATTTGTGCCGGTCGCAGCCGGTGACAGAAGTTAGCGGGGTGGCGGGTTCGAAAAATTGGCACACGTCCGACCTCCATCACGTTCCGCTCGGGACTAAACGACACGGAGCGAGCGCAAAACACTTGACATTGGAATTAGTGATATAAATATTTTGATATTTCAAATTATGATAGCCGTTATAAATTACATTTTTTACGACCTTTATTATGGCATAAGTTTTATTGTTCAAAGCCTAATAAAATCAAATGAAATAAGATATAGATCATAATTTAGACTTGTCTTTGCGATTTAATTGGATGCAGTAAAGTGCAAGTAATCGTGTATCGGACGGCCGAAATTTGTAGATGGAAGTCTGAACTAAGTAATATATTTTTTTCAAAATTGAAATCCGTGTTATCTACGAATAAAAACTTTTTTACAAAAACAAAAACCGACTTCCAAAAAAAACACTAGAAAGTGAAAAATAACTTTAATTTCGGAAGTCGGTGTCTTTGGATCTGTATTTTAGTTTTTTGCCACCGACTTCCGAAATTAAAGTTATTTTTCACTTTCTAGTGTTTTTTTTGGAAGTCGGTTTTTGTTTTTGTAAAAAAGTTTTTATTTTTCACTTTTTAGTGGTTCAGTTTGTAATTTATCTAAGTTACAATAACCCAATGTCAGCTGCTCATCACGTTTTACAAAATGTTGCTTTTCCCGATGCAGGGCCGTTAATTGTTGAGGAGTTCTCCTAGTAAGAACCAGGAGAAATGGAGCTCATGGTGAAGTCACCATTACCATTATTTTGACGAGCATAAACCATATTAAAGTAATCGAATCGCAACCTGTTATATACTTAGATATAATTGAGTATTTCCGATGGCCCTCTGCGGTCTTCATCATCAGTTCCAGCTCACCGAATGGTGCTTTCCGAGAGCAAATGCACGAGTTACTATAAAAAAATACCGAAATCGATATAGGTGTGCCCATAAAATTTGAGGGTTTCCCTCGATTTCCATGGGATCCCATCATCAGATCCTGACTTGATGATCATGGGACCACTTGGGACGTATACCCTTTCGAACAAAAAAACAAAAATCCAAATCGGTCTAGCCATTTTCGAGTAATCGGGGAACATACATAAAAAAAAAAATAAAAAAAAAAAAAAAAAAAAAAAAAAAAAAAGGTTCCGACGAATTGAGAACCTCCTCCTTTTGGAAGTCGGTTAAAAACACTAAACAAAACGACGTTTTTACGGCTCTCACCGCCTTAAAAACAGCGTGCAGATGAAGCAGTTTTTCGCCGGAACCTACAGAGAAATTACATCTGAAAAAAATTGTTAGTAATCTACATGATATGAATCGTAATTTGGTTTAGCCATAATTTTTCTATCGGTATCACATAATAAGAAAAAAAAACCCCAAATCACCTCCAAATCGATAAGATGAAACCATTTTACTCCTTCATTTTTAACCGACTTCCAAAAGGAGGAGGTTCTCAATTCGTCGGAATATTTTTTTATTTTTTATCAAAAGAATATAAAAAAATATCTACTACTTTGCAATACAAACGAAAATGATTTGGTTTTGTTACTTTTTAAAAACATGTATATTTTTTATTATAATAAATTAAAAATGCGCCTAATTTGGGACAGCGCTCCTTGATGGGCGAGTCCTATTACTGGCTGGACGTGCGACGCGTTGCGTGAGCTCAGGCCAGAATGCGCAAGCTAACCACTCAAGGTCATTGGCGTATAGTTCGGCCTTAAGGGGATCCACTGCTCCTCAGATCGCTAGGCATGCGATAGTGATGGGTCCGGCGGAATATCTTCTACTACGCCAAAGACAGCTCCTGAATTAGAGCTCGACTACTTCGCTCAGCAAAACTCAGCCGTATCGGCGCACTCCAAAAACTTCGAGAGGTACCGCGGGCCCACGCGCGGTCGCATCCACCAAATGTGAGGGCTCAGACCTCACAGTGGGAGGTGCGATAACTACGATATAATAAATACACAGTAGTGCACAGAAGAAATGGGGCTGAAGCCCGCTATATTAAATTAGAGTAAAATTATAATTCACACTCCCTAGGTTCTACGCGGAGCCCTAGCTAAAAGCTATCTCTCAATCCTTATAAAAAAGCGATCATCACTTTTTAGGGTTCCGTACCAAAATGGTAAAAAAGAACCCTTATGGTGTCACTCAGTCTGTCTGTCTGTCTATCTGTCTGTCTGTCTGTCTGTCTGAATGTCTGTCTGTCTGTCTGTCACAGCTGGATATCTCAAGAACTACTAATGCTATCAACTTGAAATTTAGAACAGTTTTAGATGACGTTGACCCAACTATTTTGCAAATAAGAAAGAAATTAAAATATTTATATTTTTTTTTGCAGCAGGGACTGAAAAAATCAAAGTGGGGCTACTAAAACATGTGGGGTATCATATGAAAGAGCGCTGATTGCACATTCTCAAACATTTTTTTCTTTTTTTTAGGCCGCATAGTTTTCGACTTTTGATGAAAAATGTAAAAAAAAACCGTTCCCCCCGTTATCTCCGAAGTTTGCAAAGAGAAAAATCTGAAATTATTCTATGTGATAGAAGTTTATGTATAGATTACAGGAAAAATAAAACTACGTCTCTAAATAGCACAGTTTTTCAGAAATCATCAACAAAAATTACATATTACAAATGATGGTACGGACTACGGAACCCTCGGTGCGCGAGTCCGACTCGCTCTTGACCGGTTTTTTTATAAGCATAGGTATTCGATTTTTCGAAGTCTTACACTGACTTACTATGCGTGCCAAATAAGAAATTAGTACTGCCGATAGCTGTCAATTTAGTACGCATTAGTAATGAAGTTCGCGAGTATTGCGGAACAACATGGCGTCTTGAGTCTTGACAGTACTATTCTTATCTGGCACGCATAGTACATGCTTGCAGTTAGTTCTGCGCGTGTTGTACTTAGCTAAGCAATCGGGCGCATGCGCGCCGCCCCGCGCCGCTCGCCCGCGCACGCGCGCCGTGTGCGTGATGCGTCGCTCATTGCTATCCAAATGAGCGTCTTCGGCTCACCTTCGACTCACGAACGATTATTGAGTCACACAGGAAGGTTTTGGAAGTTAACTGCACCTTTGACCCTCACTTGACCCTGTTTAACTGTTGGTAATTCATGTCAGTGCAGGTTCTTACAGTGTGTAGCCATCAGCGGCCGCTACTCGCGGCCGCACACACTGAGAAGATCTTGTTTATATTCAAGCTTCACAATCAATCGGCCTGCCTTTTCCCAACTATGTTGGGGTCGGCCTCCAGTCTAACCGGATTCAGCTGAATACCAGTATTTTACATGGAGCGACTGCCTATCTGACCTCCACAACCCAGTAACTGGGTAATACGATATCCCTTGGTAAGACTGGTTGTCAGACTTTCGGGCTTCTGACGACCCGTAACGACTGCCAAAGATTCACGAATGACAGCCGGTACCAACAGCTTATCGTGCTGTCCGAGGCACGGAGGAGTCTCGGTATGTAAAGATGGTCACCCATCCACGGATCAACGCCGGCAAGCGTAGCTTAACCTGATGGTTCGAACCGTGCGGTTGTTATTACTTAGCCACGAGCTCTTCGGGCACATAATAATAACCGACCGCACGATCGATGGCCGGTCGTAATAGGATAGTAATAGGTCGTAATAGGTCGTATAGGATAATATTAGTAAACCATGGATGACCATGTGTGTATGCCATGTACTGAGAAATAAATAAATAAAGTGGGCTCGGTTACATGCACACAACCCTTTGAAATGTTTCTGGGGCCAATGAAATGTTAGTTGCCCGTCAGGTACTGCTTCGGACTATGTCGGTCACGTGTGAACCTCTTAATCATGGATGCTCGGCGTCTCCTGCGGGATCAAGTCAGCGATGAACACTGTCATCTGTAAAAGGTTAATTATGAATTATGATGAATGGAACCAGGAGACAGTCGCTGTCAACGTGGCTCTCGCTCCAGTCACCCAGTGACAGTGATATTGTGCATGCGCATCCCAATGTTTTTGTGCGCTGACTGCGCGCATTGTGTGTCTGTGAACGAACCTGTGACTTTCTCACATTGTGCGGCGTCGCCGTCAGCGGGTCGCGGCGCCTCTTACCGGCGATGTTACGTGCCACGCTTCGTTATGTCACACGTGTCGGCGTACTCAGCTGGTATCTCCAGTCGTCGCTGTCACGACTAGTTGCTGCTAACTCCGGCTTCGTTACAGTTATAGTTCATAGTTTGGCGCAGTTGCTGTTCTGTATGCCAGCGGTACGCCACAATCATAGCGGACGATCCCTCACACCAAGCTTCGGCAGATGATGTTATTGTGTGTACTTGTACTGCAGATGTGTCAGATGGCTCAGCCAGACTTCACAGTATAGGTACCTACTACATGATACACACTGTGAGAACACAAGCGGCTACTCCGGACCAATAATTATGAGAACCACTCAATCCATCAGTGTCGCTGTCGACTGTTTCATTTATAAACTTACCGTGTTGCCATAGCAACGTATAATTAGTCGCGGGGACTGGTTGGTCGGGTGCAATCAACTGCAGATGGCAAGGACCTCCAGAGGCGGCGCTTCCAGGAACATCGCCAAGTAAAATGTAACGAGCGCAGAAAACCCAACGTGTGTTGCCAGAGGAAGGGGCGCGGTAGCCAGGTAGCTGGTGTGTGGGCGAGTGCCTGCGAGTGCGATGCCCGGTCAGTCAGCAGGTAGCATGAAATAAGAAAGAAGCCACTTCTCCTGTTTTTTATATTTCTATGGTAGGTAGGTAGTATAATCGCGGTCCTTAGTTAGTGAGCCTTCTGCCTCGATCCGTGTTGTGCATCGCATAACTGGAATGCAGGGTAGCACAGGGTGCTGGGTGACTTAGCGATGCACAGGGCACTGCTAAACTTAAAATTAAATTAAGATTTTTTTTTTACTATTTTTTTATTTCATTTAATCCAGTAACACAGATCTCGTATCAATTGTCAAGTAAGAACTCAAATCCATAAGTATGTGACTGGAAATTATACGTCAGTCTACAATTTCGTATCGAGCTGTTTCTATGATTATAATGGTCGTCCAACAAGGGCACCACAGACTATTGATCGTATCAGTTATTCGCCGCCGGCGGCGTCTACCGAGCGAACTGGGGCGCTAACTGTACTGTACTGCAGGTTCACAGCAAGCCACACGGCTGCTCTCCGTGCTCAGCTGATCTTTTAGTTTGACCCTATGATCGGTAGTTCGTAGAAAGGTTCCTAGAAAGGTCGTGGTGCCCATAAAGCAGTCGCTGTGTCTTTGTTGTCGAATGTGACATTATAAAACTGAGTGAAAAAGAATGCATGACGACCAAGATACTCGTCTGTAAGCGAAGCAGTAGGTGGATGAGAACTAGCCGGAAGGTGATGATATTTCCGATGGGAACAAACAACAGGTGTTTTGGAGTAAGTAATTATAAATTGTTCTCGTGTTTACTTTTACGTTTGGTTCATCTGATCCAAGGCCTCACAGGCAACGTGTAGCAACATAATACGACGGAACTGCTACATACATGCGACTTGTTGACTCAGCTGCATAATACTGCATTAAAAGTAAAAAATAAAAAACATAATGATTACGCTAGATTCGTGTATTAACTATGAAGTAATAGTTGAAAGCATTGATCTCAATTCGCAGTCGCTCGGACGAATGTGACTTTCATATTTTAGATCGTAACAAGACAATATACGACTGATGCTAGTATAGTCTAGTATTCAGGTGAGTCATAATGTGCGATATTAACTGCTATTTATATTTTTACTAGCTGCGCCCCGCTGTTTCACCCGTGTAGACCGGGATAAAAAGTAGCCTATGTGTTAATCCAGGGTATAAGCTATCTACATACCAAATTTCATCCAAATCGGTCCAGCCGTTTAAGCGTGAAGAAGTAACAAACATACACACACACACACACACTCACAAACTTTCGCCTTTATAATATTAGTGTGATTCCCTCTGTCCAATGGACCGTGGCGGCTGGCTGCGGGAGCTTGAGGACTGAGCAGCGACTGCGGGGCCGAGTGGAGCAACACACTGGACGAGGCGGAGCTGGCTCGGTTGAAGTGTGCAATGGAGATACAAGATTCTATAATCTGATGCGTCAGTGGTAGGAGAAGGTTTGCAGTGCAGCTGCGGACGACGACGCAGTAAGGCTACTTGAGTGAATGTTATAACATGGTCTGGTTCAATGTTGATAGTATCGGTTCAATTAACTTTTACATTTCCTGTCGTTTCGACTTTTGGCAGCCTTGGAGCCCGAGACTCGCGAGACACCTTGAGTTCATTGAATTAATTAAAATATCTTATACGTGGTCTCAACTGTTTACCTTATCTACCACATCATTATTGTTAGGTTAGGTTAGGTTAGCCCCCCAACCTGGGGGGCATGCGGGGCCCACCACCTAGGTGGGCATGCGCCGGGAGGGTTGTGGAAGTAAAGGTTGAGCCGGTTTCCCATGGCCCTCCCATCACGGCGATGTGGGAACACCGCTGAGTTTTAGTGGGTATACTGTCATTCCGACAGGAGTCCCACATACCCCGTCTCGTCCCCCACGAGCGGAGATGCGTAACGCATATCTAAGCGTCAAAAAAAAAATAAAAAAATGTTGAGATCATCATAGTATTGCTCTTATCCCATTTATTAGGACTCGGTGCATCTTGTCTGTTTCCTCCACACTTACTTCTCTATTAGTGGTCACGTATGGTAGGCACCTTTTCCTGTGTCATCATCACTTATTCCGGACTTCCGCGTCTCGAAAATTCTGAACTATGGAGGTTTGTGTTGACGCTTTGATAAGGTCTGTCCAAAGCGTAGGTGACCGACCGCATCGCAAGCACCGCGAGGGTTGCTTTGGCCAAAGAAAATGCAGAGTCATCAACCACGATCACTCTGTGAAGAGTGAACGACTAAGGGGAGGGGGGTCATCATCACAAAGTCCACCGATCGTCTTTGGTCTTCCCCTACTCTTATTCACAACTATATTCCAACATTCTATGGATGAGTTGATCCCATGTACTACATTTGTCTGCGGCCACCGCCACCCGTTGTCCTCACTGGTAAGATGGCGACTGCATCCGGCGCAGCCTGCGGGACCGGCTGCGCCCGCAGGACCGGTCCGGGCGGTGTAATTACCGCAGCAGCATTATTAGCGTGTCCTGCCATTTTGTGACCATTCAACCGCGTTGCAGAGACAGAAGGTCCATTCGTGACGAGTGTTTAGTTTAGGAGTAAAGATTTATTGTTCAAACAACAATGAAAAGCACGGGCAAGTTTCTGTGCCGACTGGTTCTACTGGATAGGTTACGAAATAGCCTCGCCTGTGTTTAGAAGAAACAGTTCGAAGGAGAAGGTTGGCAACGCTTAGCTTTAGTAAACACACTGGAGACGGTGACGCATGTCAAACCATTACAGTTTTATAATCATATTTTCATAATATTATTTAATAATTGCCCAAGTGGCTGATCATGGAATGAACGTTATTAAGTATATAATTATGTAATGAACACCTGTATGTAACCCATGAATTTCATTATTTGACGCCTTAAAACCTCTTCAGTCGAACGGCAGGCCGCACGCGGCACGCCCGCCGGGGGTATGGTAACAATACCAGTACAGGCCGGCACGGTATTCTACTGAAACCCCGGGCTACGCCAGGCTAGCTCAGGTACCGCGACGTGCGGCCGACGTCAGGGCTCAAGACCGCACGCTGGATACAGCTACATATTAGTATCCAACGTCAGCGGCGAGCAGCGTGGCGCCGCGATCCTTCTGTAGTGGCGCGTGTTGTGTCGGTGCCGCTGCCGCAGCTGTGCACTCTGCACCTACTCTGTGCGCGACGCCATCGCCCACTCGTTATTCAGCCTCAATATTCATGAATGCACTTCTGTCTGTAGAGGTAATCACAGCACTGCGGAGCTGACGACTGTCGCTGACTGGACAACGTGCAAGTTGTTCGCATCTGATTCATTGGAATTGTAATGACATTTTGTACTAACGATTGAAAAGTTATTGTTTCAGCTGTTTCGAGGAACAAGTACCTACATGTTGGTTTTTCAAGGTATTAATCAAATCAAACAAATCAAATCAAATAATTTATTATCAGACAACATACTTAAGTCCCTCTGTTATTAAACACACTTAAAACTATGTTAGTACCTCCGTATAATTATGTTAATACGTATACCTACTAATAAATAATTGTAAATGCATTAATATGCTATGTATATTAATGCATATAAAATTAAAATGTCGCAAACTGTTCCATCGCGGACATTTCCGGTGAACCACTTAATAAGATCGCTACCTGTCTGCGTCTGGGCGCTCCTTGCGGGGCTCCACATCGCTGCCAGTGCGGTAAAGCTGTCGACTGCCTCGGACACCATGCCCTATCGTGCAGTAAGAGCGCAGGCCGAATAGAACGGCACGCCAGCTTTACTACTAGGACTGGATAGAATGCAGAATCGTAGAGTCATATGAGTCAACGGACTGGATAGAATGCAGGATGATCGCGCGCGCGCGTACCGCTACACGCACATGAATAGTGATAGCTCCGTTGCAAAAAATTCTGCAAGTTATAATTACGTAAAGTTATCATTAAAATATAAACTATCCGAAGTGAAAACGGTCAGTGTAAACGATGGAAAAAACAGAAGTGAATTAAATCAAATAATGTGTGAATAAACAACAAAAAACAAAAATCAAAATCAACAAGTTTAGTCTCGGTACTCAGTGCTCAGTGTGACTCACCGCAGCGACAGTGCGCGTGCTACGCGTATTCGCTACCTTATATGGTCATCTACGACGACCTCAAGGCGATGACTAATAATTACTCCACGCGAGCAAGCACACACAATTTTCGAGCTGAGAGTTCGTAGCGCCGTAGCGCGGTGGTTAAGCACGACGCATGAAGCTACAAAGGCAGTGCGTTCAAACCTCACTAATAGAAGAATCACTTTTTGTTTTGTTTTATTTTTTTAACATCGAGTATAAATTTGAACACTTAAAATACTCGGAATAATATAAAAACAATAATTCAAATTAATTAATTTACGCTTTTTTGACATTAAAATGGATTTTGAAATAGATAACATTACTGTCCGGAAACCAGTAAGGGCTAACTCAATGGACAATATCTTCAATATCAATTTGAGAAATAATTCCACATTACTTGACAGTACTATGATGAGCTTGCCCACGGAGTCCGTGAGCTTGCCAAACACCTCACTGAATGACAGTGACGTAATTGAGAACTATAAGGACACAATCAAAAGCCTCACCACGGAACTAGAAAGTGCTCATCAGGAAATTGACAACTTAATTAGTGAAAATTATCGACTAAAAATGGATATCGGACAATACCAGAAAATAATAGAGACATATAAAAAAGTTAACTTCTTAGAAACAAAGTGCCTTACACCGAAGTCTACACGCAAAAAGAATATTATAAGAACGAGCTGCTTCTCTACTCCGTCCAAGTTGATTCTTACTCCGACAACGGCTCATCAACCTGACACGGTCGTAGTAGCGCAATCCCCAAGCGAGGGCGGAAATCTATCATTTAACACAGCCGGCACAATATGCAGTTTGGAGGGAATACAGCCCACTCAATCAAAATCCCCGGATAAAAGCACGGAAAATGACACTTTAATAGGTTTGATTGACGAACAACAATTCCAACAGAAGAACGCGGATGATGGGACTGCAACGGATTTCATGGATCAGCAACAATGCCACCATACGAGCGTGAAAGAAATTGCTCCAATCAGTGTAACGCACAAACGTAATAGAATAATAATTTTCGGAGACCAGCAGGCCTGCGGTCTCAATAAAACTATGACTAATGCCAGGTTAGACAAATGGAATGACAAATACACAATAACATCTTTCATCAAGCCCAATGCAACAAGTGCTCAGATTCTTAACAGCTGCAATGATGACTTCGTAAAGACGTTGACCAGAGACGATGTTATAGTTTTAGTGATAGGATCTAATGACAAAAACCCTTACTCTTTGATAACTGAGTTGTGTAATGTCCTTTATAAACTACGAAACAATACTGTATTTATTACTAACGTACAATATAATGCTTACTTAAACGAAAATACAATTAACTACAACCTAGAATTAATAATACAAAATTATACAAATTGTAAATACATAAAAATACACAATTCAGGATACATAAATAGTATCAACGACAGGTCTATGAAAAGTTACCACCAGTACTATGTATCACATTTATGTTTGAAGTTGAACACAAGAATTGACTTCAAGGAATATCAGACTGAATTTCTTAATCGATTTAAAAATAAGCACATTATACAGAACAGAACAAACACACATACAACACCGCGAAAAACCACGCAAACAAAAATTACTGCATTCTTTGGAAAAATGAAACAAGTCGGTGATGACACGAAAACTGGGTTTTTTCGTAAACAAAACTAAATATACTACAATCACGGTAATTCATCAAAATATTGCTGGGGTACTGAACAAACAGGAATTAATAGAGGTGGCCATTTCAAATTTACAAAAGGAATTGGGGTCCGTAGATGTCATATGTTTAACTGAAACTTTCCTAAAAAGTGGTTGTGAACCAAACCTTATACTTAGGAACTATAAACTGGTATCCTTCTTCTCTCGATCTAACCAACGACGGGGAGGCTCGTGTATATTATTAAAAAATAACCTACAATTCAGAGAAATAAAAAATCTACCGTTCCCCACTCTCTTTCAATTCGAATGCTGTGCCATCGAAATAATTAAATTTAACTTAATTATAGTGTGCATATATAGAACACCTACACGTGATGCCACAATTTTTTTGCATAATTTGGAACTTCTAACCAATAAACTATGCCAAAAAGGTAAGAAAAAAATTATCATCTGTGGCGACTGGAATATTGATACTCTGAAAACAAATAAAACAACGAAGGACTTACATTCTATACTTATTAATAATAATTTATTAAACCACATAAAACTGCCTACGAGAAAAAGCGCATGTTTGGACTTAATAGTAAGTAACATACACGACGCCAAATCTGCAATTCACTATCTAGCGCTTTCAGACCACGAATCGGCACAATCAATAACGGTTAGCTTAGAAACGGATTTTCAAGTTAAAGACTTTCATAGCTTTTGGTTTAAAAATGTAAGAGAGCTTAGTGACGAAAATATAATAAAATTTAATAACTGCATCTCAAGTCTATCTTTTTCCGAAGTTTACGAAGCTCAAACAACAAACAACGCCTTCGATAGACTACACGATATAATTACCCTTTTCTACAATTTATGCTTTCCTATAGTTAAAGTTAAAAATACTTGTAAACAAGTGAAAAATAGAGGTCTAACCAAGGGTATAAAAAGATGCTGCGTTAAAAAACGAACATTATATTTAAAATATCATCTTTACAAACATAACAAAAAACAAAACAAAAAGAAATATGACGACTACACTCAAATACTGAAAAAATGCATACACAAGGCTCAGCAGATTAATAGCTTACACTACATAAATAAGGCCAAAAATACAAGTAAAGCGGCCTGGAACATGATTAAAACAAACACAAATAATATGACAAGTAACTCTGAAGTTGACGCAGTGAATGCTAATAGTAATGTTTATGACAATCCAAATCAAATATGTGACTTATTTAATGACTACTATATATCCCAAACAAAGACGACCAATACTGCGCATAAGGACTCGCAATATGACATGAAAATAAACACTCCTCAAAATCCTAAAAGCATTTTCCTTACACCAGTAGATGAATCGGACATTTATAAAATAATTTGCAGTCTAAGAAACACTAACTCGACGGGTTATGACGACCTGAGCACTAAAGTGTTAAAAATATGTGCAAAGAGTTTAGTGTCTCCGTTAACCTACATTATAAACCTATCTCTATCAGAAGGAGTATTCCCAACACGTCTGAAAAGGTCAATTGTCAAACCTCTTTATAAGAAAGGTGTAAAAACTGACATGAGCAATTATCGCCCAATAACTTTGGTACCAATACTATCTAAAATCTTTGAGAAAGTTATGTCCATTAAAATAGAGAACTTTTTATTATCATGTGATATTCTTAAAAAAGAACAATTCGGTTTTAGGAAGGGCAGTTCCACTGCTTTGGCATGTTTTGCGCTAGTAAAATACATAACTGAAAGTTTAAATAAAAAATCTAAGGTAAGTTGCGTGTTCCTAGACATGACAAAAGCCTTTGATTTTGTTTGCCATAAAACACTACTCTCAAAGCTTGAGCATTATGGAATCCGGGGTAAGGCCAACGACTGGGTCAAAAGTTATCTTTCTGAAAGAGTACAATGCGTGGAAATAACAAAAACGTGTCAAAATGAACAAAAAACCTATAGGTCAGAATACAAAAAAAATAATTATGGCACGCCACAGGGAGGAATCGTATCCCCACTACTCTTTATAGTTTACATCAACGACATTCCAGAGGCTATAGGTAAAGATTGCATACTGTTCGCGGATGACACTACAATAATGATTAAGAGTGACAGTAACAAAAATTTAGAAAAAGAAATCGTCCAAGCTCTGGATAATGCAATCGATTGGCTAGAAAAAAATAATTTAAAAATAAATATGACTAAAACAAACATAATACAATTTCAGACATACAATGCAAACATAAATAAACTAGACATTAATTATAAAGATTCTCAATTGACTACTATCGATAATTGTGTATTCTTAGGTATAACGATCGATAAAAATTGCAACTGGAAAACACACATAGATAAAATTCTGGTAAAAATAGATCGTTTTATTTATGTGTTGAAACGAATTAGGCAAACAGTAAACCGTGACACTGCAACGCTGGCTTACCATGGTTATGTATCGTCCGTACTTAGATACGGCATTATAATATGGGGTAACTCAGTAGATTTTGACAGAGTTTTTAAAGCTCAAAAAAAATGTATTCGAGCCATTTGTGGAGCTCACTTTTTAGACACCTGTAAGCCCCTATTTCAAAAACTTAATATTCTACCTTTGCCGTGTTTATATATTTTTGAAATTTGTATTTTTGTTAAAAGAAATTACAATTTATTTGAAATTAGTACTGAAAGGCCAAACAGCCGATCAAGGCATAAAGACAGACTTCGGCTGCCACAAATAAAACTAAAATTATTTAAGAAAAATGTATACTGCATGTCGATTATTATTTACAATCATTTACCAAATACTATTCAAGATTTACCGCTGACAATGTTTAAAAAAGTGCTTTTCAAATTTTTACTATTTAAAAGATATTACACCATTATGGAATATTTAGAAGACAAGTCAATAGACTCTGTAATTTGTAACATAGATTAATTTTGACATCGCATGATTTTTTTTAAATACATTTGCACGCCATGTTATGGCAGGATATGCTGAACTAAACAAATTAACACCTTATGTACCATATTCTAGCAAATAAATATTTTGATTTGATTTGATTTGATTTGATGGTAGAAGTCATATGAGTCAACGGACTGGATAGAATGCAGGATGGTAGAAGTCATATGAGTCAACGGACTGGATAGAATGCAGGATGGTAGAAGTCATATGAGTCAACGGACTGGATAGAATGCAGGATGGTAGAAGTCATATGAGTCAACGGACTGGATAGAATGCAGGATGGTAGAAGTCATATGAGTCAACGGACTGGATAGAATGCAGGATGGTAGAAGTCATATGAGTTGGTAAGTTTCTAAATGGTCCTCGCTCTGGAGCTCGACATTAACCTCGAGTTATTCCTGTTCAGAATAATGCATGTGTTGGTGTTCGCGCCAACTGAAGCATGGGAACAGTCCGCCTCGCTTCGTGGAACTGCAACTTGGCACTGCGCCGGGCGGGCGACCCGCGGCGCAGTGCTGTGTCATGTGCGCCGACATCAGCACGCCTGCCTGACGGTACAACTGGCACTAAAGTGACGCGTAGTCCTAATAAAGAAGACAGTATAAAGCCAGATATAATGTTACTACCTTGTAGGGTAAACGCTTTTTCTCATTGAAGCTAAGGGTACACAGGATACACACACTACACTGGGGCACACACTACACAGGGTCACACACTACACACGGATTCAACCGGGACGCTTCACAGTCCCTGGACTCTTTGGGCTTGTGAGTCTGCTCGTCCTGCTCCATCATCATGACTAGGATAGCTATTTAATTTATTAATGTACAGACCTGGTTCAATTGTTTATATTATGATATCATAGTTAAAAAAATCAATCAGCAGTCGGGTACTGCGAAAAAGTGAACTTTAAAAAAGATGGGAACAAGATGAGCTATTTCTGTCTCCAATGCCACGCAGTCGGAGGCCGACCGACCCCGTGAGGCTCCGACCGCATGAGATTGTGTTTAGTGAGATTGGAGGCAGAAATACGTCATCTTGTTTCCATCTATTTTAAAATCCACTTTTTACGCAGTCGGGTTTTTGATTTTTATAATTTACGCTTTTTATTTTACACTTTTTATTTAGGATTATTTTTCTCTCACTGACGCTTTAGTGACTAAGTAATAACAGCCGCACGGGTCGATCCGTCAGGTTAAGCTACGCTTGCCGGGGTTGGTCAGTGGATGGGTGACCATCTTTACGTAACGAGATTCCTCCATGCCTCGGAAAGCACGTTAAGCCGTTGGTCCCGGCTGTTATTCGTGGTTCTTTGACAGTCGTTACGGGTCGTCAGAAGCCCGAAAGTCTGACAACCAGTCTTACCAAGGGGTATCGTATTACCCAGTAACTGGGTTGTGGAGGTCAGATAGGCAGTCGCTCCATGTAAAATACTGGTATTCAGCTGCATCCGGTTAGACTGGAAGCCGACCCTAACATAGTTGGGAAAAGGCTAGGCAGATTGATTTTGACGCTTTAGTGACCTAACGGTCGTTAAAATTATCTTTCAAAGCAGTGAAATTCTAGGTTTGTGTCGCTCGATTTTTAGAATTATATTTAATTATATTAAGTACCTATTTATTTAATTAAATATTCCTCAATTGTAATTAATTTAAATCTTACTTTTACTTCATACTTCAATAAATATTATAATAATTAATATCAGTAGCACAGTAGAAACATTCTACTAGATGAGTCGTTGAGGCAGGTCAATATAATACGCAGTAGAGTCTCTGAAATGATTAAGATAAAAAAAAACCGGTCAAGAGCGAGTTCCGTTCCGATTACCTACTGAAAAAGTGTGCTATTTAGAGACATCCTTTTATTTTTTAACTTCTATCACATAAAATAATTTCAGATTTATCTATATGTAAACTTCGGAGATACGGGACGATATTTTTTTTACATTTTTCATCAAAAGTCGAAAACTATGCGGACTAAAAAAAACATTTTTTTTTTGAGAATGTGCAAACAGCGCTCTTTCATATGATACCCCACATGTCCTAATAGCCCCACTTCGAATTTTTAAGACCGCCTTTCAGTCCCTGTTGCAAAAAAAAACATAGATGTTTTTATTTCTTTCCTATTTGCAAAATAGTTAGGCAAACGTTATCTAAAACTGTTCCAAATTTCAAGTTGATAGCATTAGTAGTTCTTGAGATATCCAGCTGTGACAGACAGACAGACTACTGAGTCGCACCTCATAGGTCCCTTTTTACCATTTTGGTACGGAACCCTAAAAACTAAGTACTTAACTAGCATTATTTTTCAACAAACAGTCCATAAGTTCCACGTCGACTGTGCTCTTCATATGACATGGGAGACGACATGATGGATGGCAGCGGAGTGTCAGGTAACTGTGCGTGCGCCCGCGCCGGTAATTAGACGCGCCGCTAAGTGCGCGCCACGCGCCGGCCCCGCCACACGCGCCCCGCTGCAGGCGTTAGGACTTAGGACACGGTAGGTACTTAGCGTTGTAGCAACTTGTCAAGTACTTAGTGTTCTAAGCTTCTGACTCTGTCGCTTATGTAGGTACTTCTTCGTTTACTTCGTCAACAACTTCAAGAACAAGGTGCAAAAGCTATTTATAGCATCATCGATTGCAGTCGATGCCGGAGTCTGCTCCGGCAAGCGGGCCCAAGGGCGAGCGAGTCGACTGTCGACGTGTCGCCAACAACTATGTGAGTTATCTAGATCCTACTGCCGTTGTAAACTTGAGTATTACAATAGTGAGCAGCGCGGTGCGGTCTCGCTTCACTTGCTAAGTGTAATGAACACGTTCCACACATGCTTCGTTAGTTTCTGGAAAATTGATTATTTGTTAACTACAGAATCTCTTCAAGCTATTTGACATTGAGAAGTATTCGATGCACACAATAACAACAACAAGGTATTGAGTGCGTCGTTGTCGTCGATAAGTTGCAGCACCAGCGGCGTGCGGCACGCTGCGGCAGCAGCGGCGTGCGGCGCGCTGCAGCAGAGCGAAGAGGAGAGAGGAGTCCGATGAGTGCAGGCCGAGTGTGAATGTTAATGACTGTAAGAGAAGAAGCAGACCAACGATACTACACTTAGTGGCTTGTGTATGTTATGGCTAGAATGGAAGTGGATTCTAAAATGACGGCTGGGTAAAAGTCTGGAAGAATTAGACCTACTGCGCCGACCACAAGTAAAGAATAAGCTGCGGCGACCAAGTATAGGGTTTTGGGCATGTTGGGGCGGGGGACGATGGCTGCTGGGAGCACACCACACTGAGTGCTGCTCGTCACTCTGACTGCGTCACTGTTAGCTTCCCCAAACGTTGCAGTGTCGCTGGAGTGGCGCCGGCAGGCCACACACGCGCCTCTTCAGAGCGAACAGCTCTGCAATGAAGTAACGACGGAAGTGCGACCACCAGCTCGCCAGATGTCACCACACCACACACGCACACGATCACGGACGTGTGCAACTTGTGTGTTATTATAAGTTTCATTATCGTTTCGAGCGGAGTATCATCATATAATTGCACAGACGGGGTTAATAGCAGCTTCTCACCATATGAACGACTTGCTCCAAATTTTCAACCATTATACAAAGCAATTTAAATGTTAAGAACTTTTTATTAACATCAACCGCACAATTATTACTGCGGAAAAGAAAACAATTATGTTGTTTCAGTGAAAAAATATTCACTTATTCATGCCGAATTTAATTCAATTCAGAATGGAAAGAATTAATACGATTTCATTAATTAGTTCCGAATAGTTCACGCGTTGTGAGCAGCTAATTAGTGTCGCGTCCTCGAACTGCGTCCATGCGGCGGCTGCGCGTGCGCACAGACATGTCGCTGTGGGTGTAGACTGCTGCACTGCTGAACTAGTCCGCGACACGCGATGGCGTCATGACGTCACGTGTGTCGCTCAGCATCACTAAGTGCTGTTTGCTAACAGCTTACTGTAAGGAACACCTAATCCCGATCAGATCTGTTGTTGTGCAAGAAGATGCGCGCCGAGGAGCTGCGCGGGGCGCGGGGCGGGGGGCGCGGGGCGCGGGGCGGGGGCGCAGGAATGTGTTGCGACACGGACAAGCTACCGCGGCGGCGCGGGGGTGGTGGGGGGAGCATGTGTCAACTGAACTTTGCGTGCAATCGTGCATGAGCTGGCTGACTCTGGTAACAATAGGTCATAGTTAGTCACATAACTTAGGTGAGCTTCACGAACATGTTTAAACCTGCGACGTCGCCTCGGATATGTTTTTAGGGTTCTGTACCAAAATGGTAAAAAAGGAACCCTTATGGTGTCACTCAGTCTGTCTGTCTGTCTGTCTGTCACAGCTGGATATCTCAAGAACTACTAATGCTATCAACTTGAAATTTAGAACAGTTTTAGATGACGTTGACCCAACTATTTTGCAAATAAGAAAGAAATTAATTTTTTTTTTTTTTGCAACAGGGACTGAAATGGGGTCTTAAAAAATCAAAGTGGGGCTACTAAAACATGTGGGGTATCATATGAAAGAACGCTGTTTGCACATTCTCAAACATTTTTTTCCTTTTTTTTAGGCCGCGTAGTTTTCGACTTCTGATGAAAAATGTTTAAAAAAATACCGCCCCCCCCCCCCCTTATCTCCGAAGTTTGCAAAGATAAAAATCTGAAATTATTCAATGTGATAGAAGTTTATGTAAAGATTACAGGAAAAATAAAACGATGTCTCTAAATAGTACACTTCTTCAGAAATCGGAACGGAACCCTCGGTGCGCGAGTCCGACTCGCTCTTGACCGGTTTTTTGTCATAACAAAAGCTAAGCAAAATGTTATAAATTCTAACCATAACACGAATTACATGACCCCGACATTTGTAATTTTCTATCCTCATTAAAGTACATCGTCTGCAGCGCGGCGCAGTCCCAGCAGGCGACCAGCGGCGTCGTCTGCAGCTAGTACTTCGTGGCACAGGTAACTTACAAGCAGCGCGGCGCAGTCCCAGCAGGCGACCAGCGGCATCGTCTGCAGCGAGTACTTCGTGGCACAGGTAACTTACAAGCAGCGCGGCGCAGTCCCAGCAGGCGACCAGCGGCATCGTCTGCAGCGAGTACTTCGTGGCACAGGTAACTTACAAGCAGCGCGGCGCAGTCCCAGCAGGCGACCAGCGGCGTCGTCTGCAGCGAGTACTTCGTGGCACAGGTAACTTACAAGCAGCGCGGCGCAGTCCCAGCAGGCGACCAGCGGCGTCGTCTGCAGCGAGTACTTCGTGGCACAGGTAACTTACAAGCAGCGCGGCGCAGTCCCAGCAGGCGACCAGCGGCGTCGTCTGCAGCGAGTACTTCGTGGCACAGGTAACTTACAAGCAGCGCGGCGCAGTCCCAGCAGGCGACCAGCGGCATCGTCTGCAGCGAGTACTTCGTGGCACAGGTAACTTACAAGCAGCGCGGCGCAGTCCCAGCAGGCGACCAGCGGCGTCGTCTGCAGCGAGTACTTCGTGGCACAGGTAACTTACAAGCAGCGCGGCGCAGTCCCAGCAGGCGACCAGCGGCATCGTCTGCAGCGAGTACTTCGTGGCACAGGTAACTTACAAGCAGCGCGGCGCAGTCCCAGCAGGCGACCAGCGGCATCGTCTGCAGCGAGTACTTCGTGGCACAGGTAACTTACAAGCAGCGCGGCGCAGTCCCAGCAGGCGACCAGCGGCGTCGTCTGCAGCGAGTACTTCGTGGCACAGGTAACTTACAAGCAGCGCGGCGCAGTCCCAGCAGGCGACCAGCGGCGTCGTCTGCAGCGAGTACTTCGTGGCACAGGTAACTTACAAGCAGCGCGGCGCAGTCCCAGCAGGCGACCAGCGGCGTCGTCTGCAGCGAGTACTTCGTGGCACAGGTAACTTACAAGCAGCGCGGCGCAGTCCCAGCAGCCGACCAGCGGCATCGTCTGCAGCGAGTACTTCGTGGCACAGGTAACTTACAAGCAGCGCGGCGCAGTCCCAGCAGGCGACCAGCGGCATCGTCTGCAGCGAGTACTTCGTGGCACAGGTAACTTACAAGCAGCGCGGCGCAGTCCCAGCAGGCGACCAGCGGCATCGTCTGCAGCGAGTACTTCGTGGCACAGGTAACTTACAAGCAGCGCGGCGCAGTCCCAGCAGGCGACCAGCGGCATCGTCTGCAGCGAGTACTTCGTGGCACAGGTAACTTACAAGCAGCGCGGCGCAGTCCCAGCAGGCGACCAGCGGCGTCGTCTGCAGCGAGTACTTCGTGGCACAGGTAACTTACAAGCAGCGCGGCGCAGTCCCAGCAGGCGACCAGCGGCGTCGTCTGCAGCGAGTACTTCGTGGCACAGGTAACTTACAAGCAGCGCGGCGCAGTCCCAGCAGGCGACCAGCGGCGTCGTCTGCAGCGAGTACTTCGTGGCACAGGTAACTTACAAGCAGCGCGGCGCAGTCCCAGCAGCCGACCAGCGGCATCGTCTGCAGCGAGTACTTCGTGGCACAGGTAACTTACAAGCAGCGCGGCGCAGTCCCAGCAGGCGACCAGCGGCATCGTCTGCAGCGAGTACTTCGTGGCACAGGTAACTTACAAGCAGCGCGGCGCAGTCCCAGCAGGCGACCAGCGGCATCGTCTGCAGCGAGTACTTCGTGGCACAGGTAACTTACAAGCAGCGCGGCGCAGTCCCAGCAGGCGACCAGCGGCATCGGCGCGCGACCACTTAATGCCAGAACAACACCTACTGATGACAACCGACACAGCAGCACATGGAGCATGCTCAGCGTTAGTCATGACGAGCCTCACATCACGACTTATGAGGCTCGCAGCGCCTGCCGCGGTGCCAGCGACCAGCTATACATATTAATAGCGATCGTGACGACTCCTTTTAACGAATATTTGAAATTGAATAACAATCGTGATAAGTGTACGTACTCATAGATTTACTATATTTTAATTATTTAACGGAACTCAACCTTCGTGTCATTACGAATAGCAAGATGTTGTAATTTGTGTAAAAACTCCGCGCCGCGTCGTGATGTGTTTAACGTGAGCATCGCTTGCACACGGCGCGTGCGCCGATTAGCTGCCGGGGATTAGCTGAAGGCTGCGGCTGCGTAGAACATAAAGGTGAACAAGAAGACTGAAGGATTACCAATTATTGACGATTATCGTAATAACAAGTAATAATACATTGGACTCGCATACTATGATAATGTGATCCGCTTTGTGATAGATAATGTTTATTCTTCAGGCGTATCTCAAGGCTCCATTTTGGGTCCTCTGTTATTTATACTGTTCATTGCGGATATCAAACAATGCTTTCGTCATTCATATATTTTACTGTATGCGGATGATATGAAGATTCATAAAGTTGTGCGTGACATGTCTGATGCATGTCAGTTGCAAGACGACCTGCATAGGTTTGAAACATATTGCATCCGTAACAAACTCCAATTAAATGTCTCTAAATGCTACCTCCTAACATTCTCACGTTGTAATTCTTTGATCAATTTTAGTTACACCATGAACAATCAGCTCATTAGCAGGTTAAATAGCATTAGAGATTTAGGAGTAATCATAGACAGCAAGCTTCTATTTGATCAACATGTAAATAGCATAGTTGCAAAGGCATCCAAAGCTCTAGGATTTATACTACGCACTACACCTGTTTCCGATCTCTTAAACCGGTTAAGATTTTGTGTTGTTCTTTCGTGCGCAGTCATTTAGAATACGCGTCTCAGGTTTGGAACCCGCAGTATGCGACTTATAAGTCCCGTATTGAGGGCGTTCAAAGAAAATTTCTACGCTATCTGGATTATAGGGCTCAGCAATACTCAGTTGACTATGAGCACCGCTGCAAACGGTACCACTTCCTTCCTCTGGAGATCAGACGCTATATCGGGGACATGAGTCTACTTTTGGGTATCGCGAATGGCCACATTGACTGTCCTGCAGGGCTAACATGCGCAAGTCGACAAAATTTTGTCGACACATTATCTCGTGCAGGGACCCAATTCCGGGCTCGAGCTAGATATCACGACCATGGAGATCAATCTCTGTTTCAAATCTCCGCATCAATATTTCCGGTTCAAATCTCGATACTATCAAAAAACCGTATTCTGGTAGACCATGGAGAAAGATTTACAACGGAGAAAATAATCTCGTCTAAAAGACGTTCCATTTTTATCGATTCACTTTGATTATAATCGATTATGCTACGTTTTTCTTTTTTTAGTATTAATAACGTAATGTTTAATTTATTAAATCCAAGCAAACACATTATAAAAGATAATTTTATTATATTGTGTTTCTATAACTGTGTTTTTTTTTATAATTACCTACTTAGGTACTGAAAATAGTAATTGCAAAGTAGCGTGATCCGAAACGCATTTCGCATGATTTGTGTAGTATTATATAGTGCTCTGTGATTTGTGTCCTTTTTCTGACGTAGGTAGGTTTTAATTTTCAAACTAAATAAAACTATTTTTAATCGTGATATAGGTGTGGAATAAAATTAGTTGTCATGAACTAAAATTCACACCAACATAACAATTTTTTCCAATTTTTTCTTTTGCTTATATCTCGAAAACGGTGTGTCCTATCGCAAAAATAATGAAAATTTGGCCCCCCTTTATGAAACCCATAAACCCCGAAGCCTCTACATGTAGGTACAAAAAAAAAATACGAATATAATCGAATCGAAAAATGCGATCGAAAAATTTATGAATGGAGATCGCTAGAATAGCATTTTTTCGTTTTCGACGGAGATAAGCAGTTTCTCGACTGATATTTCGACCATGGAGACAATTTCCATGCCGCCGGAATTGGGTCCCTGCACGAGATAATGTGTCGAAAAAATTTTGTCGACTTGCGCATGTTAGCCCTGCTGAACTCATTGCTAATTTGTCATTACGTACGAATCTGATGGGATTACGTCAACGGCCAATGTTAAATGTACCTTTCGCGTTGACTAATTATAGGCGAAATGTTTTTTCAATTAGAAGTGCTCTTAGTTTCAATAGACTTCCTAGGGACCTTAATGTCGACTTGTTCTGCACCAGTGTGGTGACCTTAAGACGGCTGTTGGCCCAGTCTTTTTTCAATGATAATTAACTTTACTTATCTAATATTATCTTATATAATTACTAGCTTTTGCCCGCGGCTTCGCCCGCGTGGATGTCGGAAAATATCCCATGGGAACGTTCATGTGGAAAACATAGGGCATATCCCTAACTTAAGAAATGCTGGGTTTCCCATACAAACTTTCATCCCTTTGATCACCCCTTGTAGGAAGTAGTCCATGTCCTTTCCCAGGATGCTATCTATAGCCTTGCCAAATTTTATCGAAATCCGTGCAGTTTTGTTAATTTTAAAATCAACCCCTATTTTACCCACTTAGGGGATGATTTTTAAAAAACGCTGACCCGCATATTTCTTTATTTCCTATCAAAAGCATACATTTTAATTTTCACATCCCTAACTTAAGAAATAGAGTTTCCCATACAAACTTTCATCCCCTATATCAACCCCCTGTAGGATTATTTTTTAAGACCAAAAGTAGCCTGTGTCCTTATTCAGGATGCTATATAAAGCCTTGCAAAATTTTATCGAAATCCGTGCAGTTTTGTAAATTTTAAAATCAACCCCTATTTTACTCCCTTAGGGGATGATTTTTCAAAAACGCTGAACCGCATATTTCTTAATTTCCTACCAATAGCATAAATTTGTTATCCCTAACTTAAGAAATACTGGGTTTCCCTTACAAACTTTCATCCCCTATATCACCCCCTGTAGTATTATTTTTGAAAAAAATAGGATCCAATGTCCTTTCCCAGGATGCTATATAAAGCCTTGCCAAATTTTGTCGAAATCCGTGCAGTTTTGTAAATTTTAAAATCAACCCCGATTTTACCCCCTTATGGGATGATTTTTCAAAAATGCTGAACTGCATATTTCTTTATTTCCTATCAAAAGCATACATTTTAATTTTCACATCCCTAACTTAAGAAATACTGAGTTTCCCATACAAACTTTCATCCCCTATATCACCCCCTGTAGGATTATTTTTTAAGACCAAAAGTAGCCTGTGTCCTTATTCAGGATGCTATATAAAGCCTTGCAAAATTTTATCGAAATCCGTGCAGTTTTGTAAATTTTAAAATCAACCCCTATTTTACTCGCTTAGGGGATGATTTTTCAAAAACGCTGAACCGCATATTTCTTAATTTCCTACCAATAGCATAAATTTGTTATCCCTAACTTAAGAAATACTGGGTTTCCCTTACAAACTTTCATCCCCTATATCACCCCCCGTAGTATTGTTTTTGAAAAAAATAGTATCCTATGGCCTTCCCCAGGATGCTATATAAAGCCTTGCCAAATTTTGTCGAAATCCATGCAGTTTTGTAAATTTTAAAATCAACCCCTATTTTACCCCCTTAGGGGATGATTTTTCAAAAACGCTGAACCGCATATTTCTTTATTTCCTATCAAAAGCATACATTTTAATTTTTACATCCCTAACTTAAGAAATACTGAGTTTCCCATACAAACTTTCATCCCCTATATCACCCCCTGTAGGATTATTTTTGAAAAAAAAAGTAGCCTATGTCCGTCCCCAGGATACCATCTATAGCCTTGCCAAATTTTATCGAAATCCGTTCAGTGGTTTAGGCGTGAAAAGGTAACAGACAGACAGACAGACAGAGTTACTTTCGAATTTATAATATTATATAGTATGGATAATAACTTGTATGTATTTTCTTTTTATCGACTTTTTCCATGGCTATATGTGGAGGCTTGTTATTAGCTATGTTTTAAATATTACATTATTCTTATTATTGGTTTGTAAGTCTGTAAGCCTTCTTTAAAATAAATAAATAAATTATATAACTTTCTAGCAGTAGGTCCTAGATGATGTTAACGACAAAGATCTGAAAAAAAACGTGAGATAACTCACACATTGTATGAAATGGACCTTCTTAGTTTACCTATGTCTGTATGATGCGGCCAAGGTGAACGCGACCCGCGCAGTGCCTGCAGGTCGGCAGGCGACAATGGCGCGGCGACCACCGCCAAACATTCTGACTATGTTACCTTTTAGATTAGCTGCCGCAAGTACCTCAAGTGTAGCCTGCTGGCGTCACTTCAACACTGACTGGTTTTATCTCTAGCAACAACCTCGTTTCTATGACCGCTAACATTCTCGGTACATTCAAATGTCCGTATTATACGCGACTTACTGCTTTAGTTCGCGAAGTATATTTTCCTTGTAAGTTAGTCGACTGTGAATGATAGTGTCAGCAACGGCCCGCGCGCGTGTTCACTGCGTGTCGCGGTAATCAGAGCATGTGGCACGCGGCTGGACCGTGCGCTGACCATGGTGAACATGGCAGCTGTGCCGCGTGCTGCGCTGGGCTCCTCCCGCACTGCCAGCAGCTCTCCTCTCCATTCACTTGCCGTGGCAGCTGTGCCGCGTGCTGCTGCCGCCTCCTCCCGCACTGCCAGCAGCTCTCCTCTCCATTCACTTGCCGTGGCAGCTGTGCCGCGTGCTGCGCTGGGCTCCTCCCGCACTGCCAGCAACTCTCCTCTCCATTCACTTGCCGTGGCAGCTGTGCCGCGTGCTGCGCTGGGCTCCTCCCGCACTGCCAGCAGCTCTCCTCTCCATTCACTTGCCGTGGCAGCTGTGCCGCGTGCTGCTGCCGCCTCCTCCCGCACTGCCAGCAGCTCTCCTCTCCATTCACTTGCCGTGGCAGCTGTGCCGCGTGCTGCGCTGGGCTCCTCCCGCACTGCCAGCAGCTCTCCTCTCCATTCACTTGCCGTGGCAGCTGTGCCGCGTGCTGCTGCCGGCTCCTCCCGCACTGCCAGCAGCTCTCCTCTCCATTCACTTGCCGTGGCAGCTGTGCCGCGTGCTGCTGCCGCCTCCTCCCGCACTGCCAGCAGCTCTCCTCTCCATTCACTTGCCGTGGCAGCTGTGCCGCGTGCTGCGCTGGGCTCCTCCCGCACTGCGAGCAGCTCTCCTCTCCATTCACTTGCCGTGGCAGCTGTGCCGCGTGCTGCTGTGGGCTCCTCCCGCACTGCCAGCAGCTCTCCTCTCCATTCACTTGCCGTGGCAGCTGTGCCGCGTGCTGCTGTGGGCTCCTCCCGCACTGCCAGCAGCTCTCCTCTCCATTCACTTGCCGTGGCAGCTGTGCCGCGTGCTGCTGTCGGCTCCTCCCGCACTGCCAGCAGCTCTCCTCTCCATTCACTTGCCGTGGCCGCTGTGCCGCGTGCTGCGCTGGGCTCCTCCCGCACTGCCAGCAGCTCTCCTCTCCATTCACTTGCCGTGGCAGCTGTGCCGCGTGCTGCTGCCGCCTCCTCCCGCACTGCCAGCAGCTCTCCTCTCCATTCACTTGCCGTGGCAGCTGTGCCGCGTGCTGCGCTGGGCTCCTCCCGCACTGCCAGCAGCTCTCCTCTCCATTCACTTGCCGTGGCAGCTGTGCCGCGTGCTGCGCTGGGCTCCTCCCGCACTGCCAGCAGCTCTCCTCTCCATTCACTTGCCGTGGCAGCTGTGCCGCGTGCTGCTGCCGCCTCCTCCCGCACTGCCAGCAGCTCTCCTCTCCATTCACTTGCCGTGGCAGCTGTGCCGCGTGCTGCTGCCGCCTCCTCCCGCACTGCCAGCAGCTCTCCTCTCCATTCACTTGCCGTGGCAGCTGTGCCGCGTGCTGCTGTGGGCTCCTCCCGCACTGCCAGCAGCTCTCCTCTCCATTCACTTGCCGTGGCAGCTGTGCCGCGTGCTGCTGTGGGCTCCTCCCGCACTGCCAGCAGCTCTCCTCTCCATTCACTTGCCGTGGCAGCTGTGCCGCGTGCTGCTGCCGGCTCCTCCCGCACTGCCAGCAGCTCTCCTCTCCATTCACTTGCCGTGGCAGCTGTGCCGCGTGCTGCGCTGGGCTCCTCCCGCACTGCCAGCAGCTCTCCTCTCCATTCACTTGCCGTGGCAGCTGTGCCGCGTGCTGCGCTGGGCTCCTCCCGCACTGCCAGCAGCTCTCCTCTCCATTCACTTGCCGTGGCAGCTGTGCCACGTGCTGCTGCCGCCTCCTCCCGCACTGCCAGCAGCTCTCCTCTCCATTCACTTGCCGTGGCAGCTGTGCCGCGTGCTGCGCTGGGCTCCTCCCGCACTGCCAGCAGCTCTCCTCTCCATTCACTTGCCGTGGCAGCTGTGCCGCGTGCTGCTGTGGGCTCCTCCCGCACTGCCAGCAGCTCTCCTCTCCATTCACTTGCCGTGGCAGCTGTGCCGCGTGCTGCTGTGGGCTCCTCCCGCACTGCCAGCAGCTCTCCTCTCCATTCACTTGCCGTGGCAGCTGTGCCGCGTGCTGCTGCCGGCTCCTCCCGCACTGCCAGCAGCTCTCCTCTCCATTCACTTGCCGTGGCAGCTGTGCCGCGTGCTGCGCTGGGCTCCTCCCGCACTGCCAGCAGCTCTCCTCTCCATTCACTTGCCGTGGCAGCTGTGCCGCGTGCTGCGCTGGGCTCCTCCCGCCCTGCCAGCAGCTCTCCTCTCCATTCACTTGCCGTGGCAGCTGTGCCGCGTGCTGCTGCCGCCTCCTCCCGCACTGCCAGCAGCTCTCCTCTCCATTCACTTGCCGTGGCAGCTGTGCCGCGTGCTGCTGCCGCCTCCTCCCGCACTGCCAGCAGCTCTCCTCTCCATTCACTTGCCGTGGCAGCTGTGCCGCGTGCTGCTGTGGGCTCCTCCCGCACTGCCAGCAGCTCTCCTCTCCATTCACTTGCCGTGGCAGCTGTGCCGCGTGCTGCTGTGGGCTCCTCCCGCACTGCCAGCAGCTCTCCTCTCCATTCACTTGCCGTGGCAGCTGTGCCGCGTGCTGCTGCCGGCTCCTCCCGCACTGCCAGCAGCTCTCCTCTCCATTCACTTGCCGTGGCAGCTGTGCCGCGTGCTGCGCTGGGCTCCTCCCGCACTGCCAGCAGCTCTCCTCTCCATTCACTTGCCGTGGCAGCTGTGCCGCGTGCTGCGCTGGGCTCCTCCCGCACTGCCAGCAGCTCTCCTCTCCATTCACTTGCCGTGGCAGCTGTGCCACGTGCTGCTGCCGCCTCCTCCCGCACTGCCAGCAGCTCTCCTCTCCATTCACTTGCCGTGGCAGCTGTGCCGCGTGCTGCGCTGGGCTCCTCCCGCACTGCCAGCAGCTCTCCTCTCCATTCACTTGCCGTGGCAGCTGTGCCGCGTGCTGCTGTGGGCTCCTCCCGCACTGCCAGCAGCTCTCCTCTCCATTCACTTGCCGTGGCAGCTGTGCCGCGTGCTGCTGTGGGCTCCTCCCGCACTGCCAGCAGCTCTCCTCTCCATTCACTTGCCGTGGCAGCTGTGCCGCGTGCTGCTGCCGGCTCCTCCCGCACTGCCAGCAGCTCTCCTCTCCATTCACTTGCCGTGGCAGCTGTGCCGCGTGCTGCTCTGGGCTCCTCCCGCACTGCCAGCAGCTCTCCTCTCCATTCACTTGCCGTGGCAGCTGTGCCGCGTGCTGCGCTGGGCTCCTCCCGCACTGCCAGCAGCTCTCCTCTCCATTCACTTGCCGTGGCAGCTGTGCTGGGTGCTGCTGCCGCCTCCTCCCGCACTGCCAGCAGCTCTCCTCTCCATTCACTTGCCGTGGCAGCTGTGCCGCGTGCTGCGCTGGGCTCCTCCCGCACTGCCAGCAGCTCTCCTCTCCATTCACTTGCCGTGGCAGCTGTGCCGGGTGCTGCTGCCGCCTCCTCCCGCACTGCCAGCAGCTCTCCTCTCCATTCACTTGCCGTGGCAGCTGTGCCGCGTGCTGCGCTGGGCTCCTCCCGCACTGCCAGCAGCTCTCCTCTCCATTCACTTGTCGTGGCAGCTGTGCCGGGTGCTGCTGCCGCCTCCTCCCGCACTGCCAGCAGCTCTCCTCTCCATTCACTTGCCGTGGCAGCTGTGCCGCGTGCTGCTGCCGGCTCCTCCGGCACTGCCAGCAGCTCTCCTCTCCATTCACTTGCCGTGGCAGCTGTGCCGCGTGCTGCGCTGGGCTCCTCCCGCACTGCCAGCAGCTCTCCTCTCCATTCACTTGTCGTGGCAGCTGTGCCGCGTGCTGCTGCCGCCTCCTCCCGCACTGCCAGCAGCTCTCCTCTCCATTCACTTGCCGTGGCAGCTGTGCCGCGTGCTGCTGCCGGCTCCTCCCGCACTGCCAGCAGCTCTCCTCTCCATTCACTTGCCGTGGCAGCTGTGCCGCGTGCTGCGCTGGGCTCCTCCCGCACTGCCAGCAGCTCTCCTCTCCATTCACTTGTCGTGGCAGCTGTGCCGCGTGCTGCGCTGGGCTCCTCCCGCACTGCCAGCAGCTCTCCTCTCCATTCACTTGTCGTGGCAGCTGTGCCGCGTGCTGCGCTGGGCTCCTCCCGCACTGCCAGCAGCTCTCCTCTCCATTCACTTGCCGTGGCAGCTGTGCCGCGTGCTGCTGCCGCCTCCTCCCGCACTGCCAGCAGCTCTCCTCTCCATTCACTTGCCGTGGCAGCTGTGCCGCGTGCTGCTGCCGCCTCCTCCCGCACTGCCAGCAGCTCTCCTCTCCATTCACTTGCCGTGGCAGCTGTGCCGCGTGCTGCGCTGGGCTCCTCCCGCACTGCCAGCAGCTCTCCTCTCCATTCACTTGTCGTGGCAGCTGTGCCGGGTGCTGCTGCCGCCTCCTCCCGCACTGCCAGCAGCTCTCCTCTCCATTCACTTGCCGTGGCAGCTGTGCCGCGTGCTGCTGCCGGCTCCTCCCGCACTGCCAGCAGCTCTCCTCTCCATTCACTTGCCGTGGCAGCTGTGCCGCGTGCTGCGCTGGGCTCCTCCCGCACTGCCAGCAGCTCTCCTCTCCATTCACTTGTCGTGGCAGCTGTGCCGGGTGCTGCTGCCGCCTCCTCCCGCACTGCCAGCAGCTCTCCTCTCCATTCACTTGCCGTGGCAGCTGTGCCGCGTGCTGCTGTGGGCTCCTCCCGCACTGCCAGCAGCTCTCCTCTCCATTCACTTGCCGTGGCAGCTGTGCCGCGTGCTGCTGTGGGCTCCTCCCGCACTGCCAGCAGCTCTCCTCTCCATTCACTTGCCGTGGCAGCTGTGCCGCGTGCTGCTGCCGGCTCCTCCCGCACTGCCAGCAGCTCTCCTCTCCATTCACTTGCCGTGGCAGCTGTGCCGCGTGCTGCGCTGGGCTCCTCCCGCACTGCCAGCAGCTCTCCTCTCCATTCACTTGTCGTGGCAGCTGTGCCGGGTGCTGCTGCCGCCTCCTCCCGCACTGCCAGCAGCTCTCCTCTCCATTCACTTGCCGTGGCAGCTGTGCCGCGTGCTGCTGCCGGCTCCTCCCGCACTGCCAGCAGCTCTCCTCTCCATTCACTTGCCGTGGCAGCTGTGCCGCGTGCTGCGCTGGGCTCCTCCCGCACTGCCAGCAGCTCTCCTCTCCATTCACTTGTCGTGGCAGCTGTGCCGGGTGCTGCTGCCGCCTCCTCCCGCACTGCCAGCAGCTCTCCTCTCCATTCACTTGCCGTGGCAGCTGTGCCGCGTGCTGCTGCCGGCTCCTCCCGCACTGCCAGCAGCTCTCCTCTCCATTCACTTGCCGTGGCAGCTGTGCCGCGTGCTGCGCTGGGCTCCTCCCGCACTGCCAGCAGCTCTCCTCTCCATTCACTTGTCGTGGCAGCTGTGCCGCGTGCTGCGCCGGGCTCCTCCCGCACTGCCAGCAGCTCTCCTCTCCATTCACTTGTCGTGGCAGCTGTGCCGCGTGCTGCGCTGGGCTCCTCCCGCACTGCCAGCAGCTCTCCTCTCCATTCACTTGCCGTGGCAGCTGTGCCGCGTGCTGCTGCCGCCTCCTCCCGCACTGCCAGCAGCTCTCCTCTCCATTCACTTGCCGTGGCAGCTGTGCCGGGTGCTGCTGCCGCCTCCTCCCGCACTGCCAGCAGCTCTCCTCTCCATTCACTTGCCGTGGCAGCTGTGCCGCGTGCTGCGCTGGGCTCCTCCCGCACTGCCAGCAGCTCTCCTCTCCATTCACTTGTCGTGGCAGCTGTGCCGGGTGCTGCTGCCGCCTCCTCCCGCACTGCCAGCAGCTCTCCTCTCCATTCACTTGCCGTGGCAGCTGTGCCGCGTGCTGCTGCCGGCTCCTCCCGCACTGCCAGCAGCTCTCCTCTCCATTCACTTGCCGTGGCAGCTGTGCCGCGTGCTGCGCTGGGCTCCTCCCGCACTGCCAGCAGCTCTCCTCTCCATTCACTTGTCGTGGCAGCTGTGCCGGGTGCTGCTGCCGCCTCCTCCCGCACTGCCAGCAGCTCTCCTCTCCATTCACTTGCCGTGGCAGCTGTGCCGCGTGCTGCTGCCGGCTCCTCCCGCACTGCCAGCAGCTCTCCTCTCCATTCACTTGCCGTGGCAGCTGTGCCGCGTGCTGCGCTGGGCTCCTCCCGCACTGCCAGCAGCTCTCCTCTCCATTCACTTGTCGTGGCAGCTGTGCCGCGTGCTGCGCTGGGCTCCTCCCGCACTGCCAGCAGCTCTCCTCTCCATTCACTTGTCGTGGCAGCTGTGCCGCGTGCTGCGCTGGGCTCCTCCCGCACTGCCAGCAGCTCTCCTCTCCATTCACTTGCCGTGGCAGCTGTGCCGCGTGCTGCGCTGGGCTCCTCCCGCACTGCCAGCAGCTCTCCTCTCCATTCACTTGTCGTGGCCGTGTGGCCGGGGCGTGCTGTTGTCGGCTCAATTTTTAAGAACCCCTTTCAGTCCCTGTTGCAAAAAAAAATTTCTTTCTTATTTGCAAAAAAGTTGGGCAAACGTCATCTAAAACTATTCCAAATTTCAAGTTAATAGCATTAGTAGTTCTTGAGATATTCAGCTGTGACAGACGGACAGACAGACTGAGTCGCACCATAAGGGTTCCTTTTTACCATTTTGGTACGGAACCCTAAAAACGATAACGTGGAACCGTTTAAGTTTGTCAATTAATGTCGCCATAACAGCTGCACGTTGTTTAAGGCCAGGCACGTGATTCACAAAATGTTATAATGTTAGTAAGTAGGACTTTTGAGTCTTCTTGTAAGGTGACATTAGAGGCACGAATGGAGTGTGCAGCACCCCTCACATAAACCGGGTTCTTAGAAACGCGCCCGTCTCGGCGGAAGTGTGCACAATAACGTTTTGTTTGGTTGGCTCTCAGTAATAACGAACGCGCAGCTGACGATGTGGAGCGGGCGGGCGAGCGGGCGGGTCAGCGACCGCCACACGCGGCTTCAGTTTGAGTAAATGAATGATCTCAATCTCAACACCAGCTACGTCGCACTTATTATTAAACAAATGCAATATTAGTATTGTTGTGTACGCGCGTGACGTTTGAGGCATCTTGTGCGAGCTGTCCACTGTGTTGTTAGTTGCGACACTCGCTGCGCTCAGCAGGCGAACCCTGCACTAGGCTGCGGGTCAAGCGGGGCTGCTTGCTGTGGCTGGATGGTGCAGCTATTGACGAAACGGCTGTTCCATCATGCAGTCCTGCGTGCCGTGCGAGCGGTCGAGCTCACGGCAGTACTGATGCCCGGCACTATTAGGTACCACAGATCACATGACTGCCTCCACAGGTGATGTAGCCGCAGTCCCCATGAGTGGTACGGTCAGCAACAGAAGTCGGTTAACAGTCACTGCTATTTTTTGACATCATAAAAATTAACACAAAATGATTCGATAAACTGCTTTTTTTTGTTTAACTGTTAACAGTTAATGTTCTTATAATTTTAAGTACTTCTATTCCGATTTGAATTAAATATTTCGCTTAATAAAAAACTGCAAGTGTCAATCGAGTTTTGTTGCTGACTGTACGTAGCGCGCGTCGCTAGTCCACTGTATACAGTGCATTCAGCCGCACGTTCAAGTCCAAGTTTGACTCCTTTGTTCAATAGCAATAAGGGCGATTTTGGTAGTTCAAGAGGTACTGCAGTGCGGTAGACAGTACAGCTGTACAGTTATCTGCTGGGACTGGTGGCAGCCGCGCAGGGCGTCGCCCCCCCCCGCGCCCACCCCGCGCCCCGCACTGCAGGGACCTGTTCGTTGCACATCGCGGCTAGGTCGACTCTCGTCTAGTCAGCCAGTATGAAAGAAATGTGTTGTAATTGTTCGTAAATTACTAAGCATTATAAAAGTCTGAAAATAAATGACATCACATTCACAAAGATAACGCAGTCAGAGGATTCGATGAATAAGACTTGAAAACTAATTTCAAAAATATTTAAAACATAAGTAGGTCTGTACATAAGTTGAATAACAAAGATGGAAAATATTCTTCTGTTGCATAGTGAAGTAGGTGCACAGAGTAGAGCTGTAAAAAAACGGTTTTTTTCTGAGATGAAAAAAAAACGTTTAAAAATTGTTTGGCACTCTCTACGACCTGAATGGCTCGCTGGATTTTAGCTTGAGTGGTATCTTAGATATTCGTATTTACTGTGAGAATGACACTGGGTATATCAAAATAAAAAAAAAACAAAATGGCGGATTTTTGGCGCCAAATTACGTATGTCTTAAATTTTTTTTTTTTTCTCAATACCTGTCGAGTGGGGTATCAAAATAAAGGATTTTAAAAGGTGATTACAAAATATACACAACTCATATGGTTAAAAGTACCTCAAAGTGACAAATCATAAAAAAAAAAATATAATTTAAAAAACCCCCAACGCAAAAAAGAAAAGCGAACATTTAAAAAGTCAAAAATAATACCTATCGTTGAGGCATCAAATTCGATTGAGTAATACCTATATAAAATAAACTAAAAAAACCGGTCCAGAGCGAGTCGGACTCGCGCACCGAGGGTTCCGTTCCGATTTTTGAAAAAGTGTGCTATTTAGAGAGTCTTTAAAATTCAAAGCGGGGCTTGTGAAGTTTGCACAGATAAAAATCTGAAATTATTCTATGTGATAGAAGTTTATGTAAAGATTACAGGAAAAATAAAACGTTGTCTATAGATAGCAAAACACTTGCTGACGCTGCAGTTTACAACAATCGTTATACTCTACCTAACATCAGAGGGGCAATTCTCGTATTTTTAACAACGTTCGCAATATCATCTCAAGACTCAATCTGACAGAAATTGTATAGCGTTTACCTTCATTTTTGACATTTTGATTGACGCTGGCATGAGATTGTGAACGTTTTTAGGTACGAGAATTGCCCCTCAGTGCATTGCCAGACATCGAACGGACCGGGTGCATCAATAATGTTAAATACCTCATTGGGGTGCATTCATAACATTTTAACATAACATTTCACATTTTACTGCAAGAACATTTTCCATTAAACTTGTAGAACATTTAATAAACAGTGTAGACCAAAACCAATCAGTGCTTTAATATTACCGACAATCCTGCACCTCGCACAGTATGTATGTTCATCTGTTCCCTCATAACTTCTAAACTACTTATCATAATTTGACAAATGAGGTATTGTTGGAAGCGTCTTGATTGTCCGCTGGTTATAGGCTATGTGACGTCACTATAAATTGAATATGGCGCCCTCTAAAGGACATAAAGACATGAACTAATAAAAAAAAATAAAAAATATTGTACCGTGTTGGGTATTGTTGTATATAAACAAACATGTATGTTCGTAGCGATGCGCGGGCTTTGTACTGCGTGCGCAGACGACGCCGCGCAGCGCCCCGCGCCCCGCGCCCGGCCGCGGGCGCGCGCACGTTGTTTTGGAATAAAGCGTTAGTGCGTTTATAGGCAGCCGTTGTTTCACTTGTTCCCGTATCTAACAGTGGCGACGAGAGCGACCCACGCTATAATCTATATTACTATGGCTCAGTTTAGTTTCGGTATATTAAGTAATTTCGACCACACAGTGCACGAATGGCAGGCGTACAAAAGTCGCCTGCGGCAATGGTTCGTGGCAAACGATATCTCGGAAAAAAACGACGCAACGGGTTCAAGACGGCGAGCAATCCTACTGAGCGCACTCGCGGATGGCACCTACCAGCTCGCAGCAGACTTGGCTTTGCCAAAACAGCTAGAGGAGGTGCCAGTAGAAGACATCTATGAGCTTCTTGACACTCACTTTTCCCCGACAAAGTGTGGATTCGGAGAGCGGTACGCATTTTACGCGGCAACGCAGCAAACGGGTGAGACGCATGCGCAGTGGGCGGCAAGACTGCGTGGCCTCACGAAACATTGCAAGTTCACCAGCGTAGAAGAGGCATTGCGAGACCGTTTTGTGATGGGCATGTTAGCGGGTCCCGAGAGGGACAAACTGTTCACACAGGACACCGATACCTTGACCCTGGCAAAGGCAGTGCAGTTGGCGCAGAGCGTCCGGTGCGCGCGGGCAGGCGCCGCCGCCGGCGCTTCCACGACGACGGCGTCGATCACACAGCAAGAACATTCAGTGTTCCAGGTGCAGGGCAAGAGTGCGGGTTCTGTTAAGGAACCGGTTACGGAGAAGTGTTCGGTGTGCGGCAGAAAGAACCATGCCTCGTCTCAGTGCCGATTCGCGAATTTTTCTTGTAGGAAGTGTAATAAAAAGGGTCACTTACGTAGAATGTGCAAAGTAAAGAGTGTTGTGACCGGTGACGTGAGTGAGGAGGACGACGATGGTGAGTTTTTATGTTGTAACATCACTTCAGAGCGGGGAGAACCCATGACAGAAATCGTGTCCATAAACGGCTCACAAATCAAATTTGAGATTGATAGTGGATCTGCAGTAACGGTAATTTCCGAGAGTCTATACAACAAATGTTTTGGCAGGTTACCCTTGTTACCACCTAAGAAAAGGCTATTTACCTACACGGGCAGTACTATTGTTTGTCTCGGTATAGTTCGCCTCCCGGTCACGTATAGGCTGAGTACACACACACTAGATGCTTACGTGGTACGCAGCGAAGGCCCGCCATTGCTCGGAAGAGATTTTTTATCTTTATTTAGGTTAAAACTAGCACCCTGTAATTTCATAAATAATGAAGCAAAAACAATCGATGACTTGCATAATAGATTTAGAGACGTATTTTCAGATCAATTGGGAAAATTCAATAAGTTCGAGGTCAAATTACGTTTAAAAGATGATGCAGTGCCAATATTTTTCAAAGCGCGTCCCATCGCTTTTGCATTGCGGGACAAGGTAGATAAAGAGATAGTCCGCCTTGTAAACTTAGGGATACTTAAACAGGTTGATCATTCGGAGTATGCATCGCCCGTAGTGCCAGTATTAAAGCGCAATGGAAGTGTAAGGCTGTGTGCAGACTATTCTGTAACCATAAATAAACAATTAGTTGTAGAACAATACCCGTTACCTACAGTCCACGAGCTGTTTTCAAAATTGCATGGAGGTCAACAGTTCTCAAAGTTAGACCTGTCCATGGCCTATAATCAATTTGTTTTAGACGAAGACTCGCAAAAGATTACATGCATAAATACTCACCGCGGTTTGTTTCAGTATACACGTATGGTTTTTGGTTTAACCAGCGCACCGTCTATTTTTCAGCGCGCAATGGAAAACGTATTATCTGGTATGGACGGTGTGTTATGTCTTTTAGACGATGTCCTTATCACAGCCGATGGACCGGGATTACATTTACAACGTTTAACGGCAGTGTTACAGAGGCTGCAAGATGCAGGACTAACCTTACAGAAAGAAAAATGTGAATTTTTTAAGAATGAAATCAATTACCTAGGGTATGTAATTAATAAAAATGGGTTAAAAAAATCATCAGATAAAGTAATAGCAATTGAGAAATCCCCAGTGCCCACAGATGTAGGCAAACTTCAGTCATTTTTAGGATTAGTAAATTATTACCGTAATTTCGTACCTAAGGCGTCCGAAATTTTAAGTCCCTTATACGATCTTTTAAGGAAGGGTGTTAAATGGCATTGGACCGACGAACATCAAAGAGCGTTTGTCAACATAAAAAAACATTTAACGTCGGATCAGGTGTTAGCGCATTTCGACCCAAATGCAAAGTTAATACTCACGGTGGACGCTTCACCTAATGGGTTAGGTGCGATATTATCGCAAACAGATAGGGATGGATGCGAGCGTCCTATTTCGTTTGCATCCCGCACTCTAAACACAGCTGAAAAACGTTATTCTCAGATTCAGAAAGAGGCAACGGCTATTATCTTTGGAGTTCGAAGATTCCATCAGTACTTGTACGGTAAGTCCGATCCGTTCATCCTTCGCACCGATCACAAGCCTTTAATTTCAATTTTTGGGCCGCACAAAGGTATACCGGAGGTTTCGGCAAACCGTTTACAAAGATACGCGTTGTTCCTCAGCGCATATAATTATAAGATAGAATACGTTCGCAGCGAAAATAACAGCGCGGATTATTTGTCTCGAGCAAGTCTTCCCAACGACGATAAGCGATCGTTGTCAATGACCGCAGACAGCGAACGCGGAGACAGCGCTCAGCACGCTGCCGCGGCGGCCGCCCCGATTGATCGCGCGTCGTATGTACACTTTGTAATAGACGGACACATGCCAGTTACGCGGGACGAGTTGCGCAGGGAAACTAGCCAAGACGCTATTTTAATGAAGGTAATCAATTTTATTTTTAAGGGTTGGCCTAGAAGCGTGTCTGATGTCGACTTAAAACCGTTCCACGCATGCAGGAATCAACTATCTTATGAAGACGGCTGTGTTATGAGAGGGCATAAATTGATTTTACCAGAAAGTCTAAAAATGAAAATGTTAAACGAACTTCATACTTCCCACCTGGGAATTGTAAAAACAAAGGCCGAAGCTCGTTCCCGTTTCTGGTTTCCGGGTATTGATAAAGAAATCGAAACTATGATCAACTCGTGTAGTGTTTGCATTCATTTACGACCTACCCCTCCGCGCGCCCCGCTTGCGCCCTGGCAATTCCCACCCCAACCATTCTACCGGTTGCACATAGATTTCTTGGGTCCGTTAGATAATAGACATTATTTAATTGTAGTAGATGCATACACGAAATGGGTGGAAGTTTACGATATGTGTGGGTCAATGACCTCATCAGCTGCAGTAGAAAAATTATACGAGTTTGTTGCAAGGTTCGGGTTACCAAATACAATTGTGAGCGATAACGGCACGGCTTTTACGTCACAAGATTTTAAACGGTTTTGTTTAATTAACGGGATTGAGCACGTGACGTCACCGCCCTATAATCCTGCGAGCAATGGCCAGGCCGAAAGTTACGTAAAGATCGCTAAAAAGGGTATAAAATCGTGTATTTTATCCAGCAACAGCCAAAAAGACACCAAGGTAAAACTGCTAAAATATCTGTTTGATTATCGGAATTCGGTGCATTCAGTGACAGGGTTCTCTCCGGCTCAATTAGTTTTTGGACACAAGTTAAGGTCAAGGTTGGATCTGTTGTTGCCAAAACCGCTGTCGTCACCCTCAAACGCGTCACTGGACAGCAAAGTAAAATCAAACCAGTGTTTACAGAGTAAATCGTATGGAGGCAAAAACATACAAATTTTTAAAAACGGGGACGAAGTTTTGTACAAAAAATTTGAAAATAAAGACAAGTTCACATGGTGCAGAGGCAAAATTATAAATAAAACTGGTAAAGTGGTGTATTTTGTTCAAGATAATTCAACTGGGAGAGTAATCAAAAAACACAAAAACCAGATTGTGTTATATAAGGGCAATGACAATAGCAATGTAGAACAAAGTTGGGATGCTGGCGAAATGGAGTATGATGGTGACGATGACATGTCATCAGCAGCATCACCGAGCCCCCAACCCGCGTCTCAAGCTGACGCCGCGGGGGTGGGAGGGCAGGGTGCAAGTACGCCGACCTCGCCGCCCGCGCTGGTGTCGCCCGGCCGTCCCGGTAGGGTGTTGCGCCAGCTCCCAAAGGTAGATTATAGAAGCCTTGCGTTAGGCAAGTGACCAGTGGATAATGTGTACATGTATGTAGTTGTAAGGAACTTTATGTACTTTAGTTTTATTATTATGTATTGTTATCTGTTGTTTGATTTCATTGTATCTTTCGAAATAAGGTTGGGAGATGTTGTATATAAACAAACATGTATGTTCGTAGCGATGCGCGGGCTTTGTACTGCGTGCGCAGACGACGCCGCGCAGCGCCCCGCGCCCCGCGCCCGGCCGCGGGCGCGCGCACGTTGTTTTGGAATAAAGCGTTAGTGCGTTTATAGGCAGCCGTTGTTTCACTTGTTCCCGTATCTAACGGGTATCAAATGAAAGGGCTTAATTAGCACATTTCAAATATAAAGGGTGATTGGAAGATGGGTGCAAAGCTTTAAGGCGAAGATAGTACAGACAATTTAGAACCATTTAAGCCATGGTTGTCTTAGACGAAGTCTTATCATTTGTTTTAACCTAATTTTTATGATTTATATCGAAAATTCCCAAAATTTTAACTAAACTGCTTATTTATGGCCAAACTGAATAATAAATGAATTCATTTTTATTCTATTTAATTAAAGTAATGTGTAAGCAATCTAGCAAAACATGTTTAAGGCCTTTAATTAGTCTGCCTAAAATTTAAAATTTCTCCCTCAAATTGGTTTGTAGGTCCTAATTTCAATAATTTGATTAATTTGTAAGATATCCACGTAAATTATACCCCAAAAGAAAGAGCGATTATCAAGCATGTTTTCAAAAATGTTTGAACATAAAAAGCACCCTCCGTTTTTTTAAAATAAAGTTTACAAAAAGTATTTATGAATTTTTAAAATTTTAATGAATTTTAAATGTCTGTAAAAAAAAATTCTAACGACACAGAGGCCTAAAACATAGTTTTCTAGATTGCTTACACGTTAATTTAATTAAATACAATAAAAATGAATTAATTTATCATTCAATTTGGCCATAAATAAGCAGTTTAGTTAAAATTTTAGGAGTTTTGGAAAAAAAAACCATAAAATTTGGTTTAAAAAAAATGGTAAGACTTCGCCTGAGACAACCATGGCTTAAATGGTTCTAAATTGTCCGTACTATCTTCGCCTTAAAGCTTTGCACCCATCTTCCAATCACCCTGTATAGATATGTCGTCGCGAACGATAGTTTAGCGATAGTACGTCACTCAGTTGATATCTTAGTACAAGTCAAGCTTAGCTCTGATTGGTTGTTCGTTTAGTACGTACGGTGAACGCCGTGTGGCGCCAGGATCGTTCGGTCGCCGCACGTGGACGGGGCCTTTGGGGGGTGTGCGAGCATTCTCTGTGGAGAGACTGGATCGAGAGCTCGAAAGAGGCACACGCTACCATCGAACCTATCAAGTTCACAGTACCTGTACCTAGTCATTACTTCTGTATACTCTTCAGTAATAGTCCTGCCACAGCATCATATTGGTTTGCCTGAGTAACCCACGCAATGGAACCCTTACCACAGGGTCGAAGAGATGAACCACCTATCTCTGCGCCCACGTTCCCGCCGTCATCAGAACTGGGATCAGCTCAGGCACCATCTACGTCTGATACATATTGGCGTAAGCTACTGGAACAGCAGAACCAGAACATGGAACGACTGATTCAGGCTATGCAAGTACCGTCAAAAATAAGTGCTGCAATTACGTTGCCTGAATTCAATCCGGATTTAACCGATGACGATGAACTGTTATCATATCGTGCTAATGAGATCACACGCGGTGATAGTGACAATAAAATCAGTGGCGGTTACTTTGTTTTTTACAAACTAAGTAGTTACAATAAACCCGATTCCGATGCGCGATCATGATGGTCAGATTCGTGTGCGTCGAAACTTTTGCGGCTACCCTCATTAAGGAAATAGTGTATCGCAACCAGCCAAGGACAGTATGTTGGAGAAAGCATCGACGCCGGTGACCTGTTTATTCTATGGCGAATCTGGTGAGTCGTTTTCAATTTGTTTGGACTCAGGTACTGAGTGCCCTCTGATCATGGGAAGTATAGCTAGTAGGTTACCTGGTAAATAACAGCAAAAACGGTTACAATGTTAGGTATAGCCTAACCTCGTTTACAATGCAATTTTTAAATTCTGTCTACAGCTCTCTGATGCAAGGGTCTCCGTTGCAAGTTATTACTGCGTATCGTCCCTGATTATTGAATTTCTACTACAGTTAGATTAAACGAGACTCAGTTCATTGGGATTCTGTTGTTTCTGAAACATGTTTTTATTTTAAGATTAAAATGGTCTTCGGTGGTATTGATAGTCAGTAGATTGTGGGGTTCCTTTTTCTTCACATTTTTATTGTGTCCATATGTAGTTGCGCCGGAGCATGTAAGAAGTACATGTGGGCTGCTTTTTATGTGCAGCATGCCCTTTGCGAGGGGTAGTACTTACGCAGCTGAGATGGTTATGGCCTCTGCGTACGGGTCACTCTGCCGACGGACTGCTATTGGTCAAACACGTGTATTCAGTACAGAATAAATCTTATTTAGCGTAATGATAGTGCCAGTAGGTCATGTACCAGTCCAAGTAGATACCTAGTGATTACAGTGGTGATGTAGCAAGCTTAAGTTGTGGTAGAAAATCGAGTAATGGTTTCTATCGGCCGTAGTGTGTGCGACCGTACCAGTAGTTCTGACGGAGGTCGAGGTCTGGAGAGACCATAGTGTGTAGTCAGTGGGTGATGCACACGGGCGATCCACTTGATGGATATGCATACAGAAGTTTTTATCCATGCGCTGGATGTGTGAGAGCAATGCGATTGCTAGTCGGCTGGAGAGCCGTGGCGTTAGAGGTTTTACTCGAGGTTTCTGTAAGCTTGGCAGTTTTGGTTGCAGTAGAGTTTTAAAGGTTGATTCGAACGACTATGGTACATGGCCCACTGTAGTGATTGTTGTATTTTCGATTATTCTCAATTTTACCACTTGATACAAGACGTGACCTTGTAAACATCTTAGAATAATTATAGTCTTGACTTTTTGATTAACGGTTTTCCTATAACGTGTGTTAACACTGGTGAGTTGGAGATAAGATTGATCGACCCTAATCATACAGTGCAAAGACATCCTTACAAACTGTCTCCGTACGAACGTCGAATCATGCGCGATACGGTTAACGAATTGTTGCAAGCTAAGATAATTAAACCCTGTAGTTCGCCTTTTCTTAGTCCGGACCTTTTAGGTATGATGGATCAGATCGTATGTGCATAGATTATAGAAAGCTTAATAATAATAATACAGTGCCAGATCGTTATCCGTTACCGCTGAGTCCATTAGAACTGTTGTTAGGTAAGGTAGCACATCCACTTCATTTATCAACAATGACGACATGACACACACCATCTTTTCACGACACCTTTTGGAACGAAGTTCCTTATCGCGCGTTGTGAAAGGGGGCTAGACGAAAAAAAAAAAAAAAAAAAATTCTCACGAAGGGTTGTCACGACACTTTTTGCTATAGTAAGCTGTTGTGGGCCGTGCGGCGTGCGCATGTTTCTCTGTCTGTCTCTCTCTCTCTCTCTCTTGTGGAGGGCGGGCCGGATATTTTCATTTCTGTTTCGCATTGAACGGTGTGGTGTCGTGGTGATGGTGGTGGTGGTGATGGTGATGATGATGATGATGGTGATGATGGTGGTGGTGATGATGATGATGATGATTTTAATCAAACTGTACAGTCTGGTCGTAGTTGTAACTGCGATTCTATGAGTCGTTCAGGGTGCAATGCGCGGCTAGATGTATGGTGGCTGGGTCTCTGTGAGACTACTGTTTGGGTCTGTAAGACTATTGTTTGGGTCTGAATAAGACTACTAATGGGTCTCTGTGAGACTATAATCAAACTGTGCAGTCTGGTCGTAGTTGTAACTGCGATTCTATGAGTCGTTCAGGGTGCAATGCGCGGCTAGATGTATGGTGGCTGGGTCTCTGTGAGACTACTGTTCGGGTCTGTAAGACTATTGTTTGGGTCTGAATAAGACTACTAATGGGTCTCTGTGAGACTATAATCAAACTGTACAGTCTGGTCGTAGTTGTAACTGCGATTCTATGAGTCGTTCAGGGTGCAATGCGCGGCTAGATGTATGGTGGCTGGGTCTCTGTGAGACTACTGTTCGGGTCTGTAAGACTATTGTTTGGGTCTGAATAAGACTACTAATGGGTCTCTGTGAGACTACTGTTTGGGTCTGTAAGACTATTATTTGGGTCTGAATAAGACTACTAATGGGTCTCTGTGAGACTACTGTTTGGGTCTGTAAGACTATTATTTGGGTCTGAATAAGACTACTAATGGGTCTCTGTGAGACTACTGTTTGGGTCTGTAAGACTATTGTTCGGGTCTGAATAAGACTACTGTTTGGGTCTCAATGAGACTACGCTGCCGAGCAGCCGGGTCATATTAGCGTTGTCTGTAAGGCCACCATTTCAAATTTTTGATGTGTTAGATGGCGATCGTTATGTTTTGAAATCTCTAGTTAACAAGCGAACTATAAATACGCTCATGATCGAATTGGGTGGATGTCTCAGAACAAAGTACCATCTGACCTTATTTGTGACCAAGTCTGATGTAGAAAGCGCTGGTGAAGGCACGCTAGACACAAACACCATGGCTACGTATTCGGCCGCACTGCACGCTTCAGTCGTAGTCGTAACTGCGATTCACTGGTGGGTCGTTCAGGGCGCGATGCGCGGCTGAAGGTGTAGGGTTGAGGCCTGGGTCTCGTGGAGACTACTTTGCAATGCTGCAATTAATGTTGAATACGCTGCCGAGCAGCTGGGCCATGTTGTGCGTGTGTGTGAAGTTAATTGTGTTTACTATACTATGGTCTGGTTATCTTGACTTTGAGGCATCTGTTCTAATCCTGTCTGTAATTAACCTGGCTTTAGTCAGGAGAGGCCGAGCTTGTAGTATACAGTAGCCTTATTTTGTTACAAGTACACACGAGGACTTGTGACTGTCAGTTCTGGCCGTGTCGTCGCGAACGATAGTTTAGCGATAGTACGTCACTCAGTTGATATCTTAGTACAAGTCAAGCTTAGCTCTGATTGGTTGTTCGTTTAGTACGTACGGTGAACGCCGTGTGGCGCCAGGATCGTTCGGTCGCCGCACGTGGACGGGGCCTTTGGGGGGTGTGCGAGCATTCTCTGTGGAGAGACTGGATCGAGAGCTCGAAAGAGGCACACGCTACCATCGAACCTATCAAGTTCACAGTACCTGTACCTAGTCATTACTTCTGTATACTCTTCAGTAATAGTCCTGCCACAGCATCATATTGGTTTGCCTGAGTAACCCACGCAATGGAACCCTTACCACAGGGTCGGAGAGATGAACCACCTATCTCTGCGCCCACGTTCCCGCCGTCATATATATTGTTAGCTATTGCTCGCGGCTTTGCTTGCACTCACCCGATGATTGGGAATGTTATGCGCTTTAATTGTTATGTTATATCTAGTTTTAAGTTATCTTGCTGCGCCCCAACGGGGTCTTTGTACTCACTAGTTGTAAGTTAAACCTGTAACTGTGTGTGCATTGTGCAATAAATAAATAAATAAATAAATATTTTCTAAAATCACGCATCAGTCCACTTGAGCCATACAGTTCTTCTCAAACCTAATACATAAATACCTAACAATTTTATTCTTCTTTAAAAAAGTAAAGTGGCGCTGTAACTGCTATAATTAACACGAAATTAAAACCAAAAACCAAAATAAATTAAATAAAATTAAGTTCAAAAACTGAAACCCAACTAGGTAGGTACTGAAAAATCACGCTCTAAAAAGTATGAAACAAGAAAATATTCTCATCTGAAATTAGAAAAAGACAGACAAATTCAAAATATTCTCATCTGAAATTAGAAAAAGACAGACAAATTCAAAATCCGGAGTCGCACGTCAGTTATGGCATAAATCGAACAGATTACCTACGTGTGACTCCGGAGTTTGAATTTGTCTGTCTTTTTCTAATTTCAGATGAGAATATTTTCTTGTTTCATACTTTTTTTTTTTTTTTTTTTTTTTTTTAGATCGTGATTTTTCAGTACCTAGTCGGGTTTTAGTTTTTGAACTTACTTTTTATTATAATTTCCTTGCATTAGTGATGAAAAGTAGAGTGATCAACTCGGGTGTAATTGATGTCTATTTCGATGCTTTGAAAGCTGAGAATAGTTAATTACATGTAAATTACTTGAGTAACAGAGTATTTCATAAGAATCAACGCTTTTTAAGAAATAAATGTTTATTATCATTTAATACTCAATACTCAATACTCAATATATTTATTTGCATTCCACAATGTTAACGTAGGTGGTAGGTACATTATAAAATATACATAATTTTAGATCATTGTGGACCCTGTCGGGCACAGCAAGATAGGATAGAGGAAGAGGCCTCTTATTATATTATTATTACATATTATTTACATTCGTTTTTCAAAAAAAAAACGATTTTTGAAAAGTAGTTTTTTCGCTTGTTCGCTTTTTTAACGATATTTTTGTACGTAAACAATATTATGTTTTAATTCCATTTAAAAAGGCCAGCATTGACCAGTTCCTAATTTATGCAATGTGTGCGGCAGGCTGTGCTCACACAGTGCGGCGAGCGCGTCGCGCTAATTACTGTAATAGCCACATTGCGCCGCGCGCTCGGCGGTGCGTCGCGCAGTCACCGCGGCGACGTCACCGCGACGCAACCCGCGCGCCGAGGGTGCCATTGTTACGATAATTATCTACCTTTCTCTTAAGGCTTGCTCGCCGTAAAAAGCGCGGTCACTGTCGGACTGCTTAGAAAAGAAAGAGAAGCGCGATGACACAACCCTGCTATTTTTTTTTTTGCAAAATATGAAGGAACTATCTATTTACAAAAAATCTATTGATTGGATTAAGAAAGAGGACAAGCCTTAACATGCTGCGTCCGGAAGCTCTTACAATGCGTTGCAACTAAGAATAGGAATGACCTTGCGCCATATTGTGAAGATTTAGCGAAACAGCACCTCGTTTACACATTTGCAAAGTCAGTGACATATTTTAACAAAAACAAATTCCAAAAACAGAACTAAAATGGATAAGGATAACACTACAAAACTTTGCAAGCCGTATATTTCTAGTTTCAGTTGACAGTTCGAGGTCATTGACGTTCCTATTTTTAGTTGAATCGCACTGTACTTGCTGATGTTACCTTCTTGCCTTAGCCGGCACAGTTAGTAGTATGTTTCCCAATGTCTTGCACCACTGGTGGCGCTAGTGCTGCGTGACGTATGGTACCTACAAATTGCCCTATGATTAATTGATTATCACAGCATGCATCTGTACTTCAGCTAAATGCAATTTGTAACCGATTAGTCATTAGTCATTTATTCAGTAACAATAATTTGTATTTGAATTTACACAAAAAGAAAAAAAAAATAATATAATAAAAATAAAATAAAATCTACATTCAAAAAATTAAATTACACACAAAACAAGACATATACTTATCATACTACTACTACTACTTAACACTTCGCAAATAATATTAAATTTCTGAGTTGTTGACGCTGCTCAATTACGTTTATTGTCGAAGACCTAACTCTAACAATACTAGAGCTGGCAGAAGCGGCTGCAACACCGCGAGAAGACAACGCGCCTTCAGCCGAGCTGGTGATGCAACACGTCGCCACGCTAATACTTCATTTTGTTTGTGTTTTAATATTCACTTATTTAGCACTCGAAGCCTTTACGATCTCACACGAATGCGTAGAACATCGCACATCGCCGCGCTTGCGCAGCGCAAGTAAACAGAACAAATGAAATAGGGACAGACCTTCAACCGAAGTTATCAGAAGCGTGTCAGCTTCACTTGTAAGTTTGCAGTGCTGCGGTAAGCTTTCTGGCTGCTGACGTCACTGCACACTGCGTACTTCTTACTCGCTTACCTAGCTGTACTATGTAACACGTAACGTTAAGCACGCTCAGTTCTACTGCCTTCAGATCCATCTCATCTGGACATAGTGATACAATCCGCACCGTAGCGTGCGTATGTCGGTGTTACTTCCTCAGAGATCAATCGGCTAGTGCCCTATCAGAAGCGAATCGTTGAATCTAAAGCCACAGGTCTGTTCTTTATTCATCTCTACAAGTAAGTATCGTGGGCTTTATGCAGCCGTATCGTGGTGCGGATGCAGACTGTTTATCATTCAGTCTGCAGTGCGCTGGAGGCGTGTGCGCTGCACGCGCGTGCACGACGTGCAAGTTCATGCAACGCATCGTTCTGTTGCCGACTGCGGATGCGGACGGCGGAACTTTACGGTCTACCTAACGCTTGCCAGTAACACTTGAACTACGAAAACCACCCTTACTGCTAGGTATTATATAAAGGCGCTACCAAAGAGAAACTGTTGGCACGCACGTGCGGCGGACTGTACCTACAGAGCATTTGTTGCGTACCAACCATAGGAACATTCTTAACCAACATTGTTCGCGTTTCCTGTTGCATACGAGCCTGATTACCATCTAATATCCTCCTTTACTTACATGCTATATACTCGTATAATACTTATACTTACATATACATTATATATTTTAGGAAGTCGACCGCCAAATACCTACAATGGAGCGAACTTAAATAGCCTAGTGAGTAAGGTACACATAGGTACTGAGTGATTAGTGTGGTTATCGTCTAAGCTTAGAACATTAACGAATGTACAAGTACTTTTATTCATTTATTCATTTATTCATTTAAATAATGCATATTTACAATATTAAGGCTTAAACTAAAATGGTAGGTATAATAATGGGATTAACCTGAACTAGGATAAACCTGTATCTCAGGTATCATAAGTGCAAATTTGTTTAGATAAATATTTCCTAAGATTGATGATAATACATAAAATGAATAACATAACAGACTAATGAAATGGAAACATTGAATTAAAAATAACATTTAACTTAAAACAAGCAGTAACTTTTCTGTGTCATCATAAGACAATTTTTGTAACCAAGTTTTAATTACATTTTTGCAATGAACCGTGTTTAATGCAGACATAGACAAAATTGCGTTTACTTTATTATAAAGAAATGGTCCTAAGAATATAAAAAATCTATACATAAAAGAATGCCTTAATCTATAATTATCCATACAGATGTCTTTACGTCTTTTATCAGTGACAACTCTATTGTAAGGCAATTTAGAGTGCTGTTTTAATAAAGTATTCATAATAAATAACTGCCGCACTGTCAGAACATTGCAAGATTGATATAAAAGTTGGGTCGGGAATAGGATAGGCCGGAATGTGGATACTTTCAATACAGCTCTTTGAGCGCGCTCCAATGGTAGCAAAACTGTTTTAGCCGCTCCTCCCCATGAGGTAATGCAATATGTAATGATCGATTGACACAAAGCATAATATACCTGTTTTATCACCTTAGAGTCGGCAAAAGGACGAATTTTCTTGAAAATGAACATCAATTTACGGACTCTACTGCATAATAGGTCAATGTGATTTTTAAATGTAAGAGTAGCATCTATAATTACTCCAAGATATTTAATAGTTTTCGTATTAAGGATAATTGGGCAATTACATTTCGAGTTTGCAGCTGTGTTACAAACATGTGCATGAATATCTGGAATTATTATAGATGGCTTTGAGTTGCGTAAGGAAAAGCGTATATATTTAGTTTTGTCAGCATTTAATGTCAATAAGTTATGTTGTAACCATCGATTAACTATATTGAAACCTTGCTGTGCACATAACCAAACTTCATGTAATGTATTTGCGGAGAACAGGAGTACGGTATCATCAGCATATGATATTATTTTACCCGAATTTAGATTGAGACTGCAGAGGTCATTTATATAAATAAGAAATAAGGTTGGACCTAATATACTTCCTTGCGGGACCCCAAAAGAAGTATTTTTTAGTTCTGAGCTATTAAAATTATCAATTTTCAAACGTTGACTGCGGTTATTTAGATAGTCTGCAAAAAGATTAAGCTGCTTTCCTCGAATACCTATTTTCTCGAGCTTATTCAACAAGATAGGAACAGATACGGTATCAAAAGCTTTTGCTAAGTCAAGAAAAATACCAATTGAAAGATTGCCTTTGTCTAGTTCTTGAGATATATAATCGGTCATATCTTGTACAGCATCAGTTGTGGATAATTTTGGTCTAAAACCAAATTGTTTATCCGAGAGGATGGCTTTAGACTCTAAATACTTCATTAACCTATTGTTAATTAATTTTTCTAGTATTTTAGATGTAGATGATAGTATTGAAATAGGTCGGTAATTTGAAGCTACTGTTTTGTCACCTGCTTTATGCACTGGGACAACTAAAGCTTTTTTCAGATAGTCGGGAAAAATGCCTTCAGAGAGGCAAATTTGGAAAATATGAGTTAATGGCGGAACCAAAATTTGCCTGAATTTCCTTAACACACTATTTGAGATACCGTCCCATCCAACCGCACAGACTACTTTCAGCCCCATAATAACCCTTTCGACTTCGGCTTTGTCTGTGTTCAATAAAACAAATGAAGTTAATTGGCTATTTTCCGATGACACAGTGGCCCTGTTTCCGTGTATGTTGTAATTTGTGTTATAATTACGTTTTATTTGCTCAGCAAGATTTTGACCCACATTAACAAAGTAACTATTGACATGATTTGCTGATGTAAGCGGCGAGGCGTGCGTTTGTAATAATTCTGATGATGATTCATGCTGTTTAGATACAAAAGCTAGATTTTTTATATGGCCCCACAACTTTTTATTGTCTTTTCCTGATTCTTCAAGTAAATTTCTGTTATACGTATTTTTCAACTTTTTTAGTAGATTGTTACAGAAATTTCTGTATCTTTTATATGAAGTTTGTAAAATGGTATTATCTGGAAAGGATTTTGCATGCATGTGAAGTTTATCCCTGTGCTGAATGCATTTTACTAGCCCGGGTGTGATCCATGGTTTTAGGTTATTGTTTTTCTTAGTTAGTTTTATGTTCGAAGTATTATTTACAATAGCATATTGCACTTTATTAATAAAGTAAGGCAGAGAAATGTTCACATCATCAGTTTTGTAAACTGGGTCAAAGTCGATATGATGTAAATCGTATTCAAGGTTTTTCATATTTATTTTAGAAAAGGTATTTGTGCACTTAGATCTAGAGGTTTTTACTTTTAAACTAAATAGGACTGCGCTATGATCGGTAACTGTCGGATCTGTTACTAGGGTAATGGATGCAAGGTTAGTTTTAAGCATGGTGTGGTCTAAACAGGATCCACTCAAATGTGTTGGAAGCAAATGGGCCGGAAGCAATCCCTTGCATGCGCACATGTTAAGGTAGTCTTTGGCAACTCTATCACTGTCTTCTGGGTTAATATCTATATTCATATCACCTGTTAGTACTACATTTTTGTATAGAGTTAGTTTTTGAAGTGCTTCATCCAACGACGCAACAAAATTATCAGTTTGCTTAAAAGCACAAGGCCTATAAATAGCTAGGATAGCAGTATCTAGGCCCACTTTTAGTAATAATCTGCTACAATCTTGTATGGGAGGTTCTTCTACCGATATGTTTAAACTTTGTTTGGCATAAACAACTACACCGTCATTTTGATTATGAACGGTTTTACTACTGAACATTTGGTAACCTGACAGAGATGGAAGGTTCTGTTGACATTTAGATAGCCAACATTCTGTCAGTACAATAATGTCACACTCAAAATTCAGACGTTTCAACAGAATGTGTAGGTTGTCCATGTTTTTATTTATACTGCGAATATTTTGCGTAAGAATAGTAAGCGATTTAGAGGGATCAGGGAGATATTGCTTAACTTTTTCAATCTTGCATGATTTTGCCACTGATAGGGAGACTACATCAAAATCAGTAAGTAACTTATCCATAATCTTATTTACTTTAAACTCCTAGTATAAAATTAAAAATGTATAAATTAAAACTACTTATTGATTAATGCAGATATAAAAGAGTAGGGGCGGCGCTCTTAGGCGCCTTCATTATAATCTATAGAGTTAATGTACCTGCTTTCAGCAATTTTCCTTGCCGGGCATTCCAGATCACCTGTTTTGTGGTTGCAGGGTTTTTTGAATCGCAAACAAGTTGCACACTGTGATGGTTCAGCACTCTTAGTACAATCATTTGACTGGTGACCTTGTTGTCCACAATGTCCACACGTGTGGGTAGCCTCCCGACAGGTCCTTGCAGCATGGCCGTACTGTTGGCATTTAAAGCACCTCGTCACAAGTGTGAAGTCCCTAACTAGGCAGGATGTCCAATTTATAAATACTCGATCCTGGTTAATAAGGGCTTTTCTTATGTTGGCAGGTACTTCTAAAATAAAATTGCACGTAGGTCCTTCTTTTTTACCCGACTTGTGACTTAATTTTAAAGAGGCCAGGAAAGAGTCACGAGTCAAATTAGGCATCTTGTCGGATAGGTTTTGTTTATATATGTAGTCAAAGACTTCTTGGTCAGTAAGGGCTGTGGGTACTCCTATCACTATAATTCTTGGTCTTCTCTTATGGGGCTCTTCCACTTTCAGGCCAGAACTACTTAGCTGTGATGAGTTTCGTAGTTTTTCTATGTCATCCTTTGTTTCGGTGCTGATAATAACTCCTCCGTTTTTGGTTTTACGCAATCCTCTAACGTGCAGTTTCATTTGTTCTGGGCATATAATTTTCTGGACAAGAGATTTAGTGTCGTCACTAGTCTTTAATTTATCATCAGGATAAATTGCGATAGAGCTGAGATTACTGGGGCGCAAGTAATTATTTTTGTTCATCTTTACCATATCAGCAAAAGAAACATTTTCTGCATTTGTTGATTGGGCGCAATTTTCTTTAATGCTGACTTGGATTGATTTACGGAAGTTATCAAGGCAATCCGCGAGGTCTCGTTTTTCTCTCAATGCTTGTAGTGAGTTTTGTACTTCTCTGGCCTTTTGTTTCAAGTCCTGGTAGAATACTGCCATCTGGGATACGCCATTTCCTACCTTGCGCGATAGGGAATTGATCCTTAGTTTTTGTTCGGAGTTCAGTTTTCCATCCTGAGCAATGGTACACACTTCATTCAGGCATTTTTCTATTGAGGTCATCCAGTTACTAATTTCATTAGTGTCCAAAGACTCAATTTTTTCTTCAGCCGCGTGGTGTTGGTCCTGTCTTGGTTTTTGGGGCGATGTAGGAGCCGGTGTCGGTACCGGGGTCGGTGTTGGTGGAGGGCTGCGCCGTATCATCGTGCTCCGATTAAAGGGGCTGCCTTCCATTTTTAACTTATATTTTATTTAGTCAGTCCATAATTTTAACCTATCACAATGATTATTTGTATAACTCGCTAATACACTAAAACTAGGTCACTGTTTATTCAAGCGTTAATTTATGTTATTGTTATTTTGCATTGATGAGCACGTCTGTATGCGTTGAATGCAGAAATACTTGGACGTTCGTTGTTACATACGTACATCGTTATTAAGATAATGGAAAAAAAAAATGGAGTACCCACCTAAACGGGTGTTAGCCATGGGATGTACTATGCCGGTAGCAATGGGATCGTGTTGGAATATAAAAAATTGCAGACTTGGGGCTCTCTGGTACTGGCGAGAAATTCAAGATGGCGGCCAAAAAGGACCTACGTGTCGTCGGGCGCGGCACGTCACGCGTGTCGCTGACTGATCAGTGATAGCACGCGACATGATGACGTGCGCCTCCCAGCACTGCAGCTCCGTGCGCACTGCGGCGAGTAGTCGACGTTCTCACGGACGTAACAATATCGCGGCGATTTTTTTTCGCGCTCTAGGTTTTCAACGCTCTGCTTAGCGCCGAGAGTTGAAATCCAACAGTGTGGTTTTTCGTCGCGCTAGAATCAATGCACTCTGTTGTTAGGTTGGATTCTCAATGCTCGGCTCAATAATGAGAGTTAAAAATCCCGTGCGCAATAAAATCCCGCCGCAATATTTTTACGTCCGTGCGAACGTCGGCTAACCACTCGGCTTCATAGTGCAAAGGGTTCAGGAACACGTCGTAAAGAAAGTTATGAGTTTGTATTTGGGTGGCTATAGGAATAGAAGACCAAATGAGCAATGGATGGATTGCGTGACAGATAGAAATGAGTTGTAGAACGGAGGGCTATAAGGGGTGACTACTGATACTCGTACGGTGGCCGATAGAAATGTATGAAAGAATACTTGCTGTCCAACGCCAAATAAATTGAGATAAAAGCAGGAGGGTGATGTTCCAGACAAACAGGGAGACTGGAGGTGCTGAGCACCTCGCGAGCGACGCCAAGCTGACGCTGGCGCCGCCGTATAATAAAAAAATATATAATAAGTAAATAGAAGGAAATAAAAAGTATTCTATCCGTCTTCTATTGATTCCGATCAGGAACAGCTAAACCCACTCGACTGATCGTGAAGCGAACCATATGTTTTTATAATATGTCGTCGAGTTACTGGAAACAGCGCGCTGATTGACACACACACATCACACACACACACACACACCCCAACTTGTCTCGGTCATTTGAGTGGAAACTAGAGAACTCAGTATACAACACAGGTTGGCTTACTTACTGAGTACAATGATGTATTTATAATACGTCATTGACTGCTGAGTACCAGTTCCCCAGCAGCCGGCGGCAAGCAGAGGTTCATCCTCGTGCTGATGACGAGCGGCACTGACGATGCTCGTGTTTAGATCAATCAGATGTTATGACCACGCACGTAAAACCATAGAAACAAGATAGAAACATATCACTGCGTAAAGCTGTGGCAACACGTACCTACGACTCTGTTCAGCGAGGCCGACAGCTGCACCTGTGTTTGTGAAGATTCCGCAACCGTTCTCCTAAGACCGATACGCCATTGGACTGTTCGTCGACAGGATATTTCATTTATTTCCGTTTATCCAGCAGAGTCTTTCATCTACAGACATTTCGCCGACAGAACCTTTCATATAATATATCGTCACTTTCGACGACAGCCCGTCCAGCTACAAAATGTTTCACCGACACGACGATAAACCTACTTATAACTCTTTTAACTACAGGGAGTCTACTCCCTAGGACCGTCCGTCTATCCGTCCGTCCGTCAGTCCGTCCGTCTGACATAACGATTCATCAAAACAAGTGTAAAAGTTCAATTTTTCGGACGGGAAAAAACACAACGGGAGTAGGGACAACTGTCAAATCGTGCTGTCATTCATACTTCGTTCGGGCCCCGAACCAATCTATCCGTAGGTGATACGGAGTAGGAAACGCCAGTAATGAAGCCCGAAAGTACGGGCTTTGTTCTTAGAGAGTAGACCCCCTGACCTTTCCATCTGCGACGGAGAATTCGCCGTCAATCTTATGACAAGCGACAATGCAAAAAATACACATACCTATCTACAGCTTACTGTATCTTTACTAAGACATCAGGGTCCGCTACTTGCCCTTGACAATTTAAACTTTGCTTACAACACAAATTAATAATAATATTTGCTGATGAAAAAATAATACTTGCTAGGGAAGCGGAAATAAATGAATCATCTTGTCGACGAACTGTCCAATGGCGCATCGGTCTTAGGAAAACGGTTGCGGAATCGTTCGTGAACCCGTAACACACCACATGGCAATACAGACGTGCACAGCTCCCTCTCGTGAGCTTCACTGTGGTGCAATCACTCAGTAGGTAGGCATTCATTCAATTGATTCAATAATTTTGATTGAGTGGGTCAACAAAGTGATGCTCCGAAGGTCCGCAGCGTCAAACATTGTGCCATCGGCATGTAATGAGTTAATTAGCGGCCTCAGCACCACGCGGGCCCATCAACAGATTGGCTCACGAGGGATTGTGTCGCAAGTGATAATTGTCGGCGTCATTAATTGCCGCTCGCAACCGGGGGCGCGTGGCGATGCGGAAGGTCGCACCTCGCTGCCTGCGCCAACCACTGCAGTGGCGCAACGCTCTGCCTGCTGCCAGGGCCTGCCGCACGGTTAGCTGGGGAACAGTCACACAGCAGGACCTTAGCCATCAGTGCACGACACGTTGATACACGCGGACCACCAGCAGCGGGGGCGTGTGCTGCACAGTGCAGCAAACATTACAGAATCTCTCTGTGCTCATAATAATCATGTTTGAAACAAGCACCGCATTTGGCATACTTAGACAATAATTGTCCATGGGTCACACTCACAGGGTGTCAGGGTGTATCGCTAATATAACTAACTGACGTATCTGATTTTGACATTTTGGACTAAGCCGACTTAACTTCATTTTTTTTGTAAACTGTAGAGAAATCGACTCGATTGTTGCGTTGCATTACCATGGGGACCGTAAGGCATAGGTACAGATTCGCTGATTAGACAGATCGATTCAACTTGGAAAATGTATCAAATTACTGTAGTTAGGTCGGCTATCGGCTTAGTCCGAAATGTCAGATACGTCAGTTAGTTAAATTAGCGACGAAATGATCTCGAATACCTACGTGTATAATATTAGGTACAGTTTACGTACCTTATCTAAATTATTATACCAACACAATCTATTATTTAATTATAATATACAAACCATACGCAAAATACGCGCATTGTCGTGGAGTTGCGGATACCAGCCCGTATTACCTAATATACAAAATTGAACAATTGCATAAACTGTTATAAAGTGTGGCAGACTTTAAGATATTATTTATACAGGGTGAAAGTGTAAACAGTGGCAATCTTTTAAGGGGTCATCGTGCTCATCATTATGAACAACTTCTACTATGGGACCAAACCTGAAATCGCGAAAAAAAAATCAGTTATTAGAATAGAATAAAATAGAAATAGGTCTTCATTTGCTTCCCTACATTTTACGAATTAAGGCTCTTACAGACAGAGGCGATATCGCGGTCGCGACGCGATATTTCGATATTATATCCGTAGAAAAATATCGCGTCGCGACGCGATATCGCCTCTGTTTGTAAGAGCCTTTATGCGAACATAAATGTACTGAACAGCTGCCTTTTTTTCGCGATTTCAGGTTTGGTCCCATAGTAAGTTGTTCATAATGATGAGTACAATGACCCCTTAAAAGATTGCCACTATTTACACTTACACTCTGTATAGATTTTGAATAAATAAGAAAATATGGGTGGAACTGCGGACGACATGAAAAACTATGAGGACTAGCATAAAACGACAAGAAGCAGAAATAGACGCTTTTCTTTAAATAATTATTATAATTAGGACATGCAGCTGTACAATAGCGGACAGTACCGGCAGCCGGCAGCCGCGCGACCTGCGCATGAGCGGTATGGTGACGTCACGAGTGAGTCAGCAGCCCGAGGTCGTCGCCCCCGGCACCCACTGAGTACGTCGTCTTCGCTAGCCGCTCGCTACGAGTTCGTCCCTCGCGCAGGTACCCGCCGCTCACGTGTAGGTAGCGCACATACCGAGCATTCCTTTTACTTTCATTTCATGTCAATTTAACGGTAGCGTTGGCCGATATCATTTTTTAACCGACGAAAAAAAAGGAAGAGGTTCTCAAGTCAATACGTATAAGTATTAAAATAATACCTAAATTATTTTTTACACGTATGACCACGCCTATATTTTTATTGAAAGATATTTCGGAAGTCGGTGGTAAAAAACGAAAATACAAAACCAAAGACACCAACTTCCGAAATGAAAGTTATTTTTCACTTTGTAGTGTGTTTTTTGGAAATCAGTTGCATTTTTTTGTAAAAAACTTTTTTTGATCGCGCGAAAGTACCTATAGCCGGCACGAAACTTGGCAAGAATCCTTAGATGCGCATTTGATTTATTTAGATATCTTCTAAACTAAGATGTTTAAAAATAAAAAAACTTTTTTACAAAAAACAAAACCGACTTCCAAAAAAACACTACAAAGTGAAAAATAACTTTAATTTCGGAAGTCGGTGTCTTTGGATCTGTATTTTAGGTTTTTGCCCCCGACTTCCGAAATGAAAGTTATTTTTCACTTTGTAGTGTGTTTTTTGGAAATCAGTTGCATTTTTTTGTAAAAAACTTTTTTTGATCGCGCGAAAGTACCTATAGCCGGCACGAAACTTGGCAAGAATCCTTAGATGCGCATTTGATTTATTTAGATATCTTCTAAACTAAGATGTTTAAAAATAAAAAAACTTTTTTACAAAAAACAAAACCGACTTCCAAAAAAACACTACAAAGTGAAAAATAACTTTAATTTCGGAAGTCGGTGTCTTTGGATCTGTATTTTAGGTTTTTGCCCCCGACTTCCGAAATTAAAGTTATTTTTCACTTTGTAGTGTTTTTTTGGAAGTCGGTTTTGTTTTTTGTAAAAAAGTTTTTATTTTTCACTTTTTAGTGGGTCAGTTTGTAATTTATCTAAGTTACAATAACCCAATGTCAACTGCTCATCACGTTTTACAAAATATTGCTTTTCCCGATGCAGGGACGTTAATTGTTGAGGAGTTCTCCTAATAAGGAGAACTGGAGCTCATGGTGAAGTCACCATCACCATTATGCATTATGACGAGCATAAACCATATTAAAGTAATCGAATCGCAACCTGTGATATACTTAGATATAATTGAGTATTTCCGATGGCCCTCTGTGGTCTTCATCATCAGTTCCAGTTCATCAAATGGTACTTTCCGAGAGCAAATGCATGAGTTACTATAAAAAATACCGAAATCGATATAAGTGTGCCCATAAAATTTGAGGGTTTCCCTCGATTTCCATGGGATCCCATCATCAGATCCTGACTTGATGATCATGGGACCATTTGGGAAGTATACCATTTTGAACAAAAAAAGAAAAATCCAAATCGGTCCAGCCATTTTCGAGTAATCGGGGAACATACATAAAAAAAAAAAAAATAAAAAAAAAAAGGTTCCGACGAATTGAGAACCTCCTCCCTTTTGAAGTCGGTTAATTATATCAATAATCATAGAATAATGGCAAGCAATAAAAGTAAAAAAAAAAAATGTAGCGCTACCTAAGTGTACATTGCGCGAATTTACTTCCACTTCGCTAAAACCTTGCCAAGTTACTATACCTACATCATCACAGTATTCGCCGTAAGTTGCAGACAAAAGTCAAGACAATCCCGCTGTGCAGCTGTGCAGCTGTGCAGCTGTGCAGCTTGCAGCTGTGCAGCTGGGCAGCTCAGCCGCACAATCGTTGATTGTCACGTCACCTTCAAGCAATGAGGTATATGTATACTATAACTAGCTTTTACCAGCGGCTTCGCCCGCGTGGATGTCGAAAAATATCCCACGGGAACGTGATACCAGGAATTCATTCCTTACCTATTCCTTGTCTACATTATAAAGGAAACCTGTGTGCAAAATTTCAGCTTTCTAGGTCCAACGGTTTGGGCTGGGCGTTGATGAGTCAGTCAATCAGTCAGTCAGGACTTCTCTTTTTAGGGTTCCGTACCAAAATGGTAAAAAAGGAACCCTTATGGTGTGACTCAGTCTGTCTGTCTGTCTGTCACAGCTGGATATCTCAAGAACTACTGATGCTATCAACTTGAAATTTGGAACATTTTTAGATGACGTTTACCCAACTATTTTGCAAATAAGAAAGAAATAAAAATATATGTTTTTTTTTTTTGCAACATGGGGTGAAAGGGGGTCTTAAAAATTCAAAGTGGAGCTACTAGGTCATGTGGGGTATCATATGAAAGAGCGCTGTTTGCACATTCTCAAACATATTTTAATTTTTTTTTAGGCCGCACAGTGTTCGACTTTTGATGAAAAATGTAAAAAAAAATACCGTTCCCCCCCTTATCTCCGAAGTTTGCAAAGATAAAAATCTGAAAATATTCTATGTGATAGAAGTTTATGTAAAGATTACAGGAAAAATAAAACGATGTCTCTAAATAGCACACTTTTTCCGAAATCGGAACGGAACCCTCGGTGCGCGAGTCCGACTCGCTCTTGCCCGGTTTTTATATAATAGATAGATATAACATCATTGCCTGCAGGCATACTCATGAACTGTTTATTTGGTTCGAAACCTAGAAGGAATTTAAATGTTCGTGTAAATATGAAAGTGCGTCATTAACCTAGCATGTCAAACCGACGCTGTTTATAATTATTTTGTTATGTAATGTATCTGCGGAAGTTATCAATGTATAGAACAGTGATATCATTATTTTGAGCGACATAATATCACATCCTATCGAACTCGAACTTCAGGCGGGCGCGGCGCCAGCGTGTTTGTTTATACTGTTTTTCAGCATTTTACACATTTCATTTTAATTCTTATATTGTGATAAATTATTTTTATGACACTCGTATTTACAGAAACAATTATTTAATAATTGACTTTCGTCGCTGAAGTTTCGGGCATTTTCTAACTCGGGAAAAGTTTATTTTCGATTCGCCCACTCAATATTTTGTTGTCATTCACAGTGTGACGCCCGCGCGGGGGTCTGCGCTCGGTAGTGGAATGCTCGCACGATCACAATACTTTTGCTTTGCTATTTACGTCACAGAGTACACATTCAATGACTTTGTCAACAAAACTAAATGAACACAAAAAATTGTACCTAAATACCGAATGATTTGTTATAAAATATTCAAATTCAAATTCTTTATTGCGAACTAAGTGGAGAATGTTGATGATGTATTATTGTAATGAGTACTATTAAACAGTAGGTATTTGAGTGTCCTCCACAGGCGTTATCGCGCTACTAACTGCGGAAGAACGTCATTAATCGTCAGGTGTTGCTGCAAGCGCTACCGAGTACCTCCCTGCCTGTACCTGCTGGTTGCAGCTGTCAACGAAGCTATAAACAGTTTGTTATCTGTGTTTACGCTACCGAGTACCTCCCTGCCTGTACCTGCTGGTTGCAGCTGACAACGAAGCTATAAACAGTTTGTTATCTGTGTTTACGCTACCGAGTACCTCCCTGCCTGTACCTGCTGGTTGCAGCTGTCAACGAAGCTATAAACAGTTTGTTATCTGTGTTTACGCTACCGAGTACCTCCCTGCCTGTACCTGCTGGTTGCAGCTGACAACGAAGCTATAAACAGTTTGTTATCTGTGTTTACGCTACCGAGTAGGTACCTCCCTGCCTGTACCTGCTGGTTGCAGCTGTCAACGAAGCTATAAACAGTTTGTTATCTGTGTTTACGCTACCGAGTACCTCCCTGCCTGTACCTGCTGGTTGCAGCTGTCAACGAAGCTATAAACAGTTTGTTATCTGTGTTTACGCTACCGAGTACCTCCCTGCCTGTACCTGCTGGTTGCAGCTGACAACGAAGCTATAAACAGTTTGTTATCTGTGTTTACGCTACCGAGTAGGTACCTCCCTGCCTGTACCTGCTGGTTGCAGCTGTCAACGAAGCTATAAACAGTTTGTTATCTGTGTTTACGCTACCGAGTACCTCCCTGCCTGTACCTGCTGGTTGCAGCTGACAACGAAGCTATAAACAGTTTGTTATCTGTGTTTACGCTACCGAGTACCTCCCTGCCTGTACCTGCTGGTTGCAGCTGTCAACGAAGCTATAAACAGTTTGTTATCTGTGTTTACGCTACCGAGTACCTCCCTGCCTGTACCTGCTGGTTGCAGCTGACAACGAAGCTATAAACAGTTTGTTATCTGTGTTTACGCTACCTAGTACCTCCCTGCCTGTACCTGCTGGTTGCAGCTGACAACGAAGCTATAAACAGTTTGTTATCTGTGTTTACGCTACCGAGTACCTCCCTGCCTGTACCTGCTGGTTGCAGCTGTCCACGAAGCTATAAACAGTTTGTTATCTGTGTTTACGCTACCGAGTAGGTACCTCCCTGCCTGTACCTGCTGGTTGCAGCTGTCAACGAAGCTATAAACAGTTTGTTATCTGTGTTTACGCTACCGAGTACCTCCCTGCCTGTACCTGCTGGTTGCAGCTGTCCACGAAGCTATAAACAGTTTGTTATCTGTGTTTACGCTACCGAGTAGGTACCTCCCTGCCTGTACCTGCTGGTTGCAGCTGTCCACGAAGCTATAAACAGTTTGTTATCTGTGTTTACGCTACCGAGTAGGTACCTCCCTGCCTGTACCTGCTGGTTGCAGCTGTCAACGAAGCTATAAACAGTTTGTTATCTGTGTTTACGTAGGAAGCTCGAAATAGTCGTCATTGAACTATCAGCTGGATAAATATTCGTTTACGAGTTAGACGACACTAAACACTAATGTAAACTAAGTTAATACACAGTTGAGTGTTACCTGAATGTGCGCAGTTTACACTCACGTGTTGATTGTGCACTTGAGTCGAGATATGCATGTGATCTCTCACAGAGCTGCGGCAGGAAGGTGGCGCTGACGCCGCAGCACACGGCATCTGTTGCAGAGCAGACGAGCGGCTAGGAATGCAGCCGGTGCTGCGAGCATCCTAGGTCTGTGTGTGTGTTCGTAATCCTAAATTCCTAATTAATTTTATAAATAAGTACGACAGTGAGTTTGTTTGTTACGCTGTCACGACAAAATGGCTACACGGATTTAGATGAAAAGCATAATGTGTAGACTATGATCTGAATTAGGACCTATAATACTTTTTATGCCGCTAGTAAGTTCCCGTGGGATAATAATTCCCGACCTACACGCGGGCCAAGCCGCCAGCAAAAGCTAATGAAGTAATAATAGTAATAGTCTATTATTGTGACAGCACGAAGGGCAACGACATCGTTTATTACAGTTTATAAAAAAGCGGCGCTTGGCGTCGGCGCGCGGCTGCGTACGACGCGCGACGCGTACACGTAGCCGCCGCGTACCGGCCAGGGAAATACGACGCGATGACGTAGGTTGTTATTTTGTCTTGCAAACGCTGACGCATTTTTTGCATTTCCACAGCCACCTTTCCACTGTTACTCTATAAATACAAAATACTCCCAATACATACTTCCCAATTTACAACGTATTAATTAATTTGTCTATGAGCAAAAAAAGAAGAAAATACAATAAGAACTTGTTAAATGCAATTGACGTAGTACCTATTCTGTGAAGTTTCCAAAGCCTTTGACTGCGTACACCCTGACAGGCTCTCACTGCGTCGTTGTGGTGCAGCGCTGGTGTCCAAAAAACGCTCTTAATATTATAGATCTAATGTTAGTCTAGGATCCGAATGCATAGATGTCAATAGGGTGAAACCAGGGTGACCAGTTCTGTTAGGTGTACCTCAAGGGTTAATACTGGGTTCATTATTGGCTGAAAATTTTTAACCGAGCTACAAATGTAATGAACTTACATCTGTAGGTTAAACACATATGAAAAAACTTTTGGGTTCTGAAACAAAAAAATTGAAGTTTCATATACTGAAGCGGTCTAATCTAAAACCTACTATAAATATAGGTAATGTAGGAATATTTTGTATGGAACACTAGCGGGACACTGTTTTTTTTTTTTTGTTTTGAATTATGTAGGCCCGTATGTCCGTGTCTCAAGGTACAGTGTAGTGGTGCAGTCACGCAAAAACGAACTTCTTCGCCGTTTAGCAAGTAACCGGTATCAACTGTTTATCGTGGCGTAGCAACAAGTAACCGGTATCAACTGTTTATCGTAGCAACAATGTTCCTTTGCTAGATAACCTCAAATCTTCACATTCTTCATTTCTTCAGACTTCACATCAGCTCTAGTTCTCCTGGTTCTTACTAGGAGAACTCCTCAACAATTAACGTCCCTGCATCGGGAAAAGCAATATTGTGTAACAGGTGATGAGCAGTTGACATTACGCTATTGTAACTTAGAAAAATTACAAAATGACCCACTAAAAAAAAAAAAAAAAAAACTTTTACAAAAAAAAAAAAAACTACTAAGTGAAACATAACTTTAATTTCGGAAGTCATTTGAAAAAACTAAAATACAATTCCAAAGACAAGAAATTAAAGTTATTTTTCACGTTTTTTTTTGTAAAAAAGTTTTTTAGTTTTCTATTTATTAATTTTGCAACTAGCAAAATAGCCGGCTATTTGTTATGTTACAACTCTCAAAGGTCTATAATGAAAAAACCTTTGAGAAGACATCGAATATCGTTATATATTCGTTATTTAGAATATCGTTTCACTTTCAATCGCTGCGTAGGTAGACACATTAACATATTCACACAAAAGGTCAAATGCTTGCTCTTTGATTTGATTGCCCATCTAATGTTATGTTATTTTAACACTAATTATTCGTTGTCAGACAAACTTTCTAAAACGGAAATATGTGTATTGAATCGATGTACAAAATCATGTAAACAAATACCTACTGTGTTTCATTTTAAGCGTCGCTGCGGGCGCTGCGAGCCGCACGAGGTCGGCCGGAGTAGTCCACAGAGTACATTTTTATATACATACACATATTATATAGGGTAGTAGTAGTCACAGGTCAGTTGTGTGTGCTCCGATGTCATGATATTTCGTTTCAATATTGCCATTTTGCATTGTCCCTACGATAATAATTAAGTATGTAGGTATGTGAATTGAAATGAAAATGTTGTCGACTAAGAATTAGCAACAACACAGATAATATTCTTAAAGATATAGGCCAAAGTTGAAGGCAGACACAGTGACGCAGGGCCCGGAGCCGACGCGGAAGCGTCCTTCACGCGGGCGAAGCCGCGGGCAACAGAGCATTAGTTGAATAATTATAATGTGGGCGGGAAGGCAGTGAGTGCGGAGCTGCCGGCCGAACGAGATGCTTGCAAGAAGAAGGCTGCTGCGCCGACACTAAGTACATTGGGGTAAGCGTAAGGGTGACGAGGAACACGAGCGCGGACATGTTACACTGCCTCGTGCGCTGCCCCGCGTGCGCTCCGTCAAATGGGAACACTATATAGATAGTATTCCCATTTAAATATGTGGGAATACTTACGTCCGACTGAGACTGAGTTTAGTTCAAAACGTCAAAAAGACGTTGAGTTTCAATTGGTGTTTCTGCATTTATGTGTGTTGTATGCAGCTAGTATCGGATGGTGTCGGACGAGAGCGAGACGGCACGGCATACACATTCCTCGCACGACACGTGTGGCCAGTGGGTACCTCCTAGTAGCCCAGGTTGGGTTTACTACTGAACGCTGTGTTTTGCGACGAGGAATCGACGTAAGTACCAAAACTTTGGATCGATAGTTACGTTTCCAAGAGTATGTAGGTACCTACTTTTGATTCTAAGATCCTAAAAGAGAGAAATGCTGAAATCAGCGTCAGCGTCCGTCATCAATATCAACATCATCGTCCGTCCAACAAGACGACTCTTTGAGACTTCAACACTAACAGTTTTCTTCGTCTACAACATAACGAAAATCATCGGGTCTGTCATTATCTGTGTGAGCCCTTAGTCAAAAGAATGTGCTAGAAACTAGTTTATGTAGACGACACACTTGTCGCTGGCGGGTCGCGTCGTGTGCGCAGCATTAGCGGCTAGCGGCGCATCTCTGCTAAGGAGCGGCTCATTTAGTGGCATTTGCGCTGTACAATAGTAATTACTTCAATAGTAAAGGGTGTCACCGTCCCCGTCGCATACAGCACACACACCACACAGTATTGCAGTATCATCAGCCCGCGCGCGCTCGGCCGCCGCGGGTGTACTTATATTAGTTGTTTGCGCACGCATTACTTCACAATGGACACATGCGCACATGTCACATTACGCTAATTAGTGCTAGTGTAGGTACTTATTCGTTTACATCTAATTGTATGATTATTGTGTGTCATGCCATGCATGTCTGTTTGTTGTGTTGAAACGATGTAATTTCATACAACATTTGTAATGATTTCCGAGTCGTTTACTGCAAAACAATTAATGTCCTTTGGGTTTAGTGAAACCGTCTCAAGCCCTCGTGAAGTCGTGATAATAGCACGGCTAAGATTATTGGGAAAGCATAGTAAATTATCTTAGCTCGTACCTGAAATGTGGTCAGAATAAATAACACATTCAGAATGTATCGACATTTCTGTTTCTGCAAGAGGAGACATGTGATGATAGACAGAGACAGCGACACTTCCGCGAGCGAAGTCGCAACGTTCGCCTGTTTATTTATACACACGACACAAGTCACAGGTCATGTCGTCCGCCAAATGTCTCCGGCTCATCAGCATTCTGCTGACTGCGGCCAAATGTCACGCGCCGCGCGCGGCCTTCCCGCGAGCGCGAGCGTGCCATTTACAAGTCAATTCGGGTCCATCATCATTATGTCTGCTACTTGTAATGGCGTCCGGCTCGCTGATTGGTTGCTTGTTATGTCATCGCTGGTAAGGTAGTGGTCGAGCTGCCGGGCAGCGCTGCAGCGAGCGATGGTCAAGCATGCGGCAGTGGTCGCTGCGGATCGTCGGGAACTCGGGACGCACCGCGCGAGCGGATGCCGCGACCATCGCCGTCGGTAGCTATACATAGTACGTGCCCGTAGAGGCTTTGTTTTATAATTAACTATATACCATCACGGACATTTGCGGAAAACCAATTTTGAACCTTATTGCTGTAGTGTTAATGTCGAAAAGTGGCTCACCGCAAATGTCCGCGATGGTACATCTAGTTCGTTTAACTGCATTGCTCACAGATACCCATTGAAAAATCAACGGAGATTAAGAATTAAAATAGCCCTTCGGCACGGCCCTTTAGTGGCCTTCTACGACACCTGCAGAAAAACTGCGGTTAGAGTTTAGTCGCGTACGGGCATTATGATCAGTGAAACATTTAAGATAAGTACTCGCATGCAGCCATTGATATATATGTTACACTAGATTAGCAATTGCCGCGCCAAGGCGTTGCCACTGAACATACGGCCACGGCCGTATGCGTAACTAACGTCAGTTCAGTGCTCTTTACGACGGCAGCCGAAGTGAACCGAGTGACACGCGACAAAAAATATCGCCAAAATGGGTAAATGCGTAATGAAAGAATGCGATTCTAGATCACAAAAACTACCGGAATTACTTTCCACACGTAAGTTTATTGTTTCTGTGTTTATATCATCGTAAAAACGCAGGAAAATAAATAAAATGTAGATTTTTTTTTAATTATGATCAGTGTTACAACTAAAAACTATGTTTTAGTTTCCCACATTTGTGGGAGTTTTTAATTTATGGAATAAGCGATTTTAAATATTTTTTAATAATGATTAACAATGTTCCAGACTACCTAAAGATGCTTCTCAATCAATAATCCGATTGCTGAGAAAAGATACTGACTGGCTACCTACTAAATCTACTGTCATTTGTTCGAAGCACTTCCGTGATCAAGATAAAATAGGACCAAAAAGCGAATGTGGCCGTGTTTATTTGTGCAATCAAGGAATTCTAATGGTTATTGTAAAAGTAATGATTTTTTGCGGCAATTAATATTATCAAATTATAGGTAATGCCAACAAAAAATGCCTTCTCATTAAACTCCCACAGCAACAAATTAGTTTATATCGACTCAAACTACATTGTTGAATGTTTTTTTCAACTTACTTTTTAGTTTATAAAGAGTTGTTTTGCCTACAGTAAATTGTATATTTTTCAGGACAACCGTTATTCTAATAGCAGGTGGAGCTTTCAGAAGAAGAAAATATGGATGTGGATGCTGTGGAAACCGACGAAGAGATAGACGAATTAACTGAAACGCCCCGAAAGCACAAAATGAGGAAAATAATTCACCGGTTGAAAAATGTATCGGCTAAAAGACTAACAAAAAAAAAAATATCACAAAAAAATAAAAGACTAGAAATAAAAAAAATAAACGGTGTTATTAGAGGAACTGAGTTGAGCGAAGAAGACGAAATGCAGCTAAATGTAAATGATAAAACAGTGCAATTCATGGAATAATTAAAAAACCTTCAAAAAGAAAAGGACTTATAGAAAATTGACTCTTTGGGGAAACCGAAGGTTTTGTCTTTGCGATTATGGACGAAGTTATGATGACGAACTACTACTGGAAATATATTGTGAAGGACGGCACGGTTGACATCTGTCGGGCATTCCACCGTCCGGGGGAATCAGTCCGTCAATTATTTCTGGCTGTTCTCGTCTGGCTAACGGAGACTACTTGCAGAGGCACAACCTTGTAGCCAGGATTATCCATCAGCAACTTACTCTGAAATACAGTCTTGTGGAATTGGAAGTACCGTACTATAGGTATATGCCCGACCCATTTCTCGAAAATGGCAATATCACGTTGTATTGGTATCGATCTATCATCACTGACAGGACTATTGTTGCCAATAAGACAAACATAGTGGTGATAGATCGATTAGAGCGTCGCCCAGTGATTATTGAAATAGCGGTCCCGCATGACGAGAACCTCGTGAAAGCTGAAAAAGATAAGCAGATTAAGTATCTTGACCTGGCTCGCGAGGTTGTCGACATGTGGGATGTCGATACAGCAATCGTTGTGCCGATAGTCGTGACGGCCAATGCCATAATTGCCAAGAGCCTCGATCAACACCTGAAGAGGCTCTCGTTAGGCAGCTGGATTAAGAAAGATTGCTCCAGAAAGCGGTACTTCTGGACACGGCGCGTATCGTTAGGAGGTTCCTCTCTCAGCAGCCCTGACCACCGGTACCCTAGACCCTGTTCCCGATGCCGGTGGGCTACTATTTTTTATATTCTTAAATGTTTTTATATTCTAATATTTATAAATGTAAATTATATGTATGGAAATGTACTAAAGGAAATAAAAAATGTTCAAAATGAAAATGTCTTGATTATTTTCATTAGTTATAAACTTCTAATACACATCCAATAAGAAATACATAATTCACATATTTAAAAAATAACTTAACGTTTAACGTTTAAACGTTACGTTTTTTTTTCAACGTTTAAAAACTTGGGTAAAATTTCGCATGGGTAGGCAACCCCATCCCGCCATTCACCGCCATTGCATGTTTATATTGCGATCTTTGTCTAATCTAAGCGACAGTATTGTTCATGCGACTTGTGTAAGTGAGAAAGATATATGTTTACTTTTAAATGTTTAGTGGTTTCAAAGCTACGTCGTCGCGTTTAAATAGTGGCTAGACTTTTTTTACACATTTTAATGAGGTTTGCTTCTCTAGTTATATAACTCAATGCATGCAGCAGTGTAGTTCCGTCGCAAATGCTCTTCATCCGTGAATAACATCTAAGAATAGCTCCAGCACGGCCAGTGATTGGTCGTGACAGCACGCAGCGCGGCGCCCCCCGCGCCTGCACTGGAGCGCGACGGTTTGTTTGTCCGTCTAGTTCACGATAAATATAGCGCGGCTGGAGCGAGCGACCTTCGCGGGCTCCTGCGCGCCTGGTCGCTGCAACGAGGAGCTTCCTCTACACGTCACGCTTCGTCCGCTGTGAGTGCACCGCACATGCTGTGCCCAACAAACATGACATAACATGTGCTGAAATGCGACGACAATAACTACACAGCAGTACAAGGTGCAGTGTGTGTGGTGTAGGTGTAGCTAGAACAACCAAAATTATTTTATGATGTCCAAGATACAGGTTGTTTTATTAGGGTTCAGTACCAAAATGGTAAAAAAGGAACCCTTATGGTGTGACTCAGTCTGTCTGTCTGTCTATCTGTCACAGCTGGATATCTCAAGAACTACTAATGCTATCAACTTGAAATGTAGAACAGTTTTAGATGACGTTTACCCAACTATTTTGCAAATAAGAAAGAAGTAAAAATATTTATATTTTTTTTGTAACAGGGACTGAAAGGGGGTCTTAAAAATTCAAAGTGGGGCTACTACGGCATGTAGGGTATCATATGAAAGAACGCTGCTTACATATTGTAAAACATTTTTTTTATTTTTTTAGACCGCATAGTTTTCGACTTTTGATGAAAAATGTAAAAAAAAATACCGTTCCCCCCCTCCCTTATCTCCGAAGTTTGCAAAGATAAAAATCTGAAATTATTCTATGTGATAGAAGTTTATGTAAAGATTATAGGAAAAATAAAACGATGTCTCTAAATAGCACACTTTTTCAGGAATCGGAACGGAACCCTCGGTGCGCGAGTCCGACTCGCTCTTGACCGGTTTTTACTAAAGCTAACATTTTTCCGACTTCTTTTGGCTTAAGCTATCTCAATTAGTACATTTTGATACCTACAAGTGGAGAACGTTTGTTATTGCATTCGAGGTGGAATTAAAACACCCGAGCCGTAGGCGAGGTTGTTTTTGAGCCGAGAACTGCAATAACAAATGTCCACGAGTATCAAACGACGTTTTTCAATACACTTTTGAAGAAATAAAATAAAATAACGGAAAATAATTTTCATTTTTTTTCGCGCTTTGCTTTCGCCAGGTTGAAGGAGAAGCAAAGGTATAAGGTAAAGCCATTGACTTATATATTACTTTTATATCAATGGGTAAAGCCGATAAACAGCCTAATATGAAAAATAGAAAATTCAAATATTTTTGAGTTTAGAACACAAATAAATGTTAATTTGTTCATAAACTTTTTTTTTATTGTAATAATCATAATTTTTGACGATATTCTATTTATAAACATTATTTAAATATTCAAAAAATATTAACGCCTTATAGATGCATATCTCTTTGCCAAAATAAAAAACAAAACATTCACCTCCGAATAGAGAGTTGTGAATAGAGGCATTGAACCAATTTGGACTAAGTATAGGTATAAGTTATCTAAGTATGGCAATTTTTATTCCCGCACACGGGTGGGAAAATGAAAAATCGCACGCGTGCGACATACATTGCATTGTGAACCTAATCGTAGTGCGATATGAACCAGTTTTCGAGGAAGTGTATTGAAATAGTACATTTTTATGAAAATATTTTTGCCATGAATGATTAGGAAACTATGATTTAAATTTTCTTTTTTTTTCGCGCTTTACTTTTGCCAGGTTGAAGGAGAAGCAAAGGTATAAAGCCGATAAACAGCCTAATATGAAAAATAGAAAATTCAAATATTTTCGAGTTTAGAACACAAATAAATGTTAATTTGTTCATAAACGTTTTTTTATTGTAATAATCATAGTTTTTGATGATATTCTATTTATAAACCTTATTTAAATATTCAAAAAATATTAACGCCGTAAGGACGCATACCTCTTTGCCGAGATTAAAAAAAAAACATTCACTCCGAATAGACAGTTGTGAATAGAGGCATTGAACCAATTTGGACTACGTATAAGTTATCTGTGGCAATTTTTATTCCCGCACACGGGTGGGAAAATAAAAAATCGCACGTGCGACATACATTGCATTGTGAACCTAATCGTAGTGCGATATGAACCAGTTTTCGAGGAAGTGTATTGAAAAATATTTTATAGGTGCTCAAACGGGAATGCTTCGATTTTTTCTACTATAGAGTAAAATACCGTATCGTGTAATTAAATTTAATTAATTAATTAGTAACTGTATGTGTGCATTCAGATACAATTTATTTGTATAACAGTAAATGACTAGACTATGACTATGTGCCTAGTGTGGGACCAACGATACCTCCATATTGTTTTAATTTTCGAATGTTGAATTATGCGACTTTACATTACTGCCGCGGCGCGGTCTGCAACGACTGCGTTGCTGGCAGTGCTGATGATGGCCGACAGTGCCGCGCAGCCGCCCCGCGCAGCTCCCCGCCAACACAGCATTGCAGGCCATGCACAGCTGGAATAAAGGCCGAGACCGAAGGTCGGGCCATAACGCCATTTCACTTACACACCGAGCTAGACCACGCTTGGATGCGGGGCCTTACGAAAAACTGCATTGCTTGCTAGTTTAGACAAGTATTTATAATAAGCGAGCGCTGCGTGCGGCCTCTCCACTACAAGACGTTGAGCCGCGCGGTGAGGAGGCGCGGCTTCTCGCGACAACGCGGGAACATAATATTTGGGTCGTCGCCCCCGCCGCCCCCGCCGCGCCGTCTCTATTAATATAATACCTGCAACAACATTGATGTTTTTATATATCAATGTGCAACAATGAACTATTTGGGTCGCGCAACTCGCGCAGTCATACCAGACCGCCGATTAACTGTTGTTGTCAAAACAAAAAGTTACTATAAAGGTGGAGATTTCTTGAAAACGGTCAAAAAGGTAGTTTTTTAAAGCATTGTATGTATCTCCTATACCGTAAATAATTTCGACATTACCAAAATATATGATATTTTAGTGATGGAACTCAAAACATTATTTAAACATAAAAATCTTTTAATCAAATTTTTCAAATATTCGTTGAAGTCAGAGGAAGGTTCTTAAGAAGAGAAAAATTGTAAAAGTTGCCGGAAAAATTGGAAAATTCGGAAAAACTGAAAGTGCATTTTCAATGGGAATTTTGTATGGCACAGGACGACGCCTGTCGGGTCAGCTAGGACAACGCCTGTAACGTTCCCATGGGATATTTTCCGACATCCACGCGGGCGAAGCCGCGGACAAAAGCTAGTAAAATAATAAATTGAATGCTTTCTTATACAACATTTTTTTTTGTTTACACTAAACCTCTTAAGGGGTCATTGTACTCATCATTTTGAACAACTTTTACTATGGACCAAACCTGAAATCGCGAAAAAAAATAGCTGTTCAGTACATTTTGACGAGTTTGATGTAGATAAATGTACTGAACAGCAGATTTTTTTTCGCGATTTCAGGTTTGCTCCTATAGTAAAAGTTGTTCAAAATTATGAGTATAATGACCCCCTAAGAGGTTTAGTGTAAACAAAAAATAATGTTGTATAACATTTTATTTTATGTTACAGCGGCGAATTTAAAACCCTGTAACCGTCTGCTGTTTCTTTATTATAAATGTAATTTAAGTATGTAATTTTTAGGGTTCCGTACCAAAATGGTAAAAAAGGAACCCTTATGGTGTGACTCAGTCTGTCTGTCTGTCTGTCTGTCTGTCACAGCTGGATATCTCAGTAACTACTGATGCTATCAACTTGAAATTTGGAATAGTATTAGATGAGGTTTATCCAACTATTTTGCAAATAAGAAATAAATAAAAATATTTATATTTTTTTGCAACAGGGACTCAAAGGGGGTCTTAAAAATTTAAAGTGGGGCTACTAGGGCATGTGGGATATCATATGAAAGAGCGCTGTTTGCACATTCTCAAACTATTTTTAATTTTTTTTTTGGTTGCATAGTTCTCGACTTTTGATGAAAAATGTAAAAAAAATACCGTTCCCCCCCCCCCTTATCTCCGAAGTTTGCAAAGAGAAAAATCTGAAATTATTCTATGTGATTGAAGTTTATGTAAAGATTACAGGAAAAATAAAACGATGTATCTAAGTAGCACACTTTTTCAGAAATCGGAACGGAACCCTCGGTGCGCGAGTCCGACTCGCCCTTGACCGGTTTTTACATATTGAGATTGTATTATTAAAAGTTGACTAAATATCTAATGACATTAAATCCTCTTCATCATCTCAGTCTTTGTCATGTTCTTGTAAACGATCTGACACTGGCAGCTTCTCAATACTGGTGCTACATGGGTCCTTGGCACAGGAGATTGTTATATCTTTTTAGATCCGTCTTTTTCGCCTTCGAAATGGGCAATCGTCGTTCATATAGGTAAATTGTCGAAAAAGCTCTGCAGCATACGCCGTTAGGAAAATTCGTGATTTAACTTGTTTAGAGACAGCCCGTTTAGTTTACTTTAGTTATTTTCATAGTGTGATGTCGTACGGTATTCTGTTGTGGGGAAATGCCGCCGATATTCAGACAATTTTTGTTTTACAAAAAAGGGCAATTCGTTAAATTTACAAATTAAGTCCCAGACACTCCCTCAGAGACAAATTTAAAGAAATTAATATAATGCTGCTGTGCCTTCTCAGTATATCTATGAAAATCTTTTGTATGCTCATAAAAATATCAATCTGTTTAAAAAATACAGTGACGTCCATAATGTAAATACCAGGAACAAACACAAATTTGTTGTTCCTACAACCTAAGAAAATAGGTGGTTCGTTTAGATGCCAATGTACACGTTTTTATAATAAACTACTTAGCCACATTCAAGAACTAAGCCTTAATAAATTCAAAAAAATTATAAACTTTGTCAGTAAGCCTTATAAACTGTCAAAGACTATATTGAGGACAAAGGCTTGGGATTGAGCTGCTCCAATAAATTTACACAATGAATGTTGATTTATATACCTTTTTTTTTACATATTCTATACAACGACATGAACAGACGACGACGACTTTGTAAAGTATTACTGATACTATTTTTAATTATTGTGAATGTGAAGAACGTGGAGCATTGTTTTTTATTTATTTTATTTGATCCTTTTCTCAGTTTTAGTCATAGTCTGGCAGTTTGAGTAATTTATGCGGCCTACCCAAATGTCTTTTCTTTGGTATTGTTCGTCGAATCGTTAAGCTCCTTAAGTTTTGAGTTGAGCTGCACGATTACTGACAAATGCGTGCACTGACTGGACAGGTCCACTCAATCTGTGTGGTTCTTTCCTCCAAAGACCATTTCAGACTGCAATCTACATGGTCTTCACATGATCTGACCAAGATTATGTCTGGACTTTAAAAGAGACTGTGACCTCTGAGTTTGTTTCGGCGTTTCTTCTCAGAGTAGTCAGATAGGAAACGTCGAACTCATCTAGTTTTAAAAAATATGATTGACGTGCAAAAGTGTTTATACAAACCTACTTACAGAAAATAAATCATTTATCATTTAGCGTTCCTGTGTGTCCCTTTCTTCGTTTTAATTTAAACTGTTTTGATGAAAATGGAATCACCAGAGAACAGAAGTATTTGGCAACGCTAAAGGGAGCTACTAGATAGAGGCTGGACGCTGCGACGCTGGTGCGCACGCGTAGGTTCATACGGGCAGGAATGAGGTCGGGCGGAGCAATGCGCCACTTGCGCACGAGTGGCGCGCGACCTCAGCTCGCGCCAGCCGCTCGCACGCGCCGACAGACGCACCACAGAGCGTCTCGATCTGACGCTTCTTGATCATTTTAACAGTGTGGTAGGTACCTATACAAAACTACAAATTACAGCACACAGTAAGAAGAAAGAAAATAAAACTTACAAACTGGAAGCTCCAAGACCTGGCGGTCTACTCCCTAAGCACGAAGTTTGTAGTTTCAGCCTTCGTTACGGACGTTTCCTACTCCTTATCACCTACGGACATTATGATTGGTTCGGGGCCCTAACCAAGTATGAATGGCAACACGATACGACAGTTGTCCCTACTCCCGATGTGTTTTTGCCCGTCCGAAAATTTTACTTTTACACTTGTTTTGATGGATCGTTAAGTCAGACGGACGGATAAACGGACAGACGGATGAATGGACGGACTTAGGGAGTAGGCCCCCAGACCCGATGTACCCGAGGCATTGCTCAGCATCGTACCAACTCACTGCTAGCTGAGCTCGTTCTAGCAGAGCCTCCTGTTCGCGCGCAGCTCGTGCGGCACATGGAAGCACTGCCAGGGGGGCAAAGTTCTATAGGTAAGTGAAACTGAGCCGGATAGTCACCGCCATCAACCGAGCACAAACCCAGACTGCGGCTGCTACTCAGAAGTGCGTGATGGAATAAAACCCAAGTAACACTGTGCCCGAGCTGGAGACCAACCCTCACACCTGTGCCCTGTCGTGTGTCGGTGCTGAGCAGGCGCTTAGCACGACCACACAAACAACAACAAGACATATTTCCAATTTCCTATGTAAGTAAACTGTGGACAGCATCACAGCTCGCTCACTAAGTGAAGTGACGGATTAGCTGTATAGGCAACAGGTTCTTGAACGTTCAAAGTAATAATATTACGGACATATACCTACTGAATAATTAACGAATACCTTTCGACTGATGACAGGACCTGACGTCAAATCTACAAAAACCAGATGTGAGCGAGCGAGGGGCGGCGCTGCGCCTGCGCGGTGCCTCTGCTGCACTGTGTGTCGTATCGCATTCGTGTCGTGCTCGTGTCGTGCTCGTATCGTGGCGGCATCAGGCGCGTCCATAATAAGAAAGGGCGCGCCATTCACTTAGGGCGAGCGCGCACTGCGGTGCGTTTCCGTTAGTTCTGCCGCACTGGGCGGGGCCTACAGTAACAAAACGCATGACCGCAGTGCGCGCACTTCAAAACATTCCACAGGACATTCCATAGTTCACGGATTATGCGGTAGAAAAACGCACCGCAGTGCGCGCTCGCCCTTAGTCGGCGTTCCCACGAGCGTAATAAAATCGCGGCGGGATTTTATCGCGCACTGGATTTTCAACTATTACTACGCTCTACGCTTTTTATTACGCTCGTGGAAACGCCGACTTACTCGACACGACACGACAAACTGTAAGTTTGTAGCCGTACTACAGCTCCGAGAGGCTGTGACGTCATCTAGTTTGGCCAAAAGTGGTTAGTTTGGTAAAACTTGCTTCTTTCAAACGAATTGGCTTTTGGTCAAAAACAAAATAGGATGGAAATAGTGGCTAAAGTAAGAGCCACACGGGTCGAGCGATCAAGGATTCAAGGCCAAGGAAAGCCTTCCGAGCTCGGTCCGACCGACCCCAACATAGTTGGGAAAACACGAGGAACCTAACTTGTTTAGAAAATTAATAAATAATAACCATTTCACAAAAGAATACTTAATAATTTGACTCCTCCGGTGCTCCTCCGCGGCTCCCCGCGGCTGCCCGCGGCTGCTCCGCGGCTCCGACGAATCTTGCCTACACATTATATAACAATTTTGGTGAAAATTAAATCAAGACAGCCAAATAAGATCTGATATTCAGGCAGCAGATACTTTCAAACACATTGGCCGTGACATTTGTTTGCTTTTCGACGGTCAGTTTGGTCGCACTTGCGGCACCAAACACGAATCGACCCGACAGACTACACGATCTTCCACCAAAAATATAGTGCTCTATGCGTAACTGCCAGACATTATATTTCTATGGTAACTACTATGAACTGCCAACTGACATCCTCGCAGCCTGCCGATAATCCAAAATAAAATTTAAAAAAATGCTTGAGTGTCGTGGAACACTCGGTTGAAACGAAGTTTTCAGCGACCTCAAAAACCATGAAATGACACCCATGACGAAAAATTTGATTTTTGTATCCGCCATCTTGGACTCAAAAACCATGAAAATGGCACCCATCCCAATATGTCATTATTATTACTTCCTTTATTTCATTTTATACATTTTAAGTTGTTGTTGTGTTGTTATATACCTATTGTTTGTTGTTGTTTATTATTAGTTTTTGTTACGTAATGATAAATAATAATAATTAAAAAAACAAAACAACATTTTTTCATCTTCAAATAAAGAAAGGGTCGTGTCGTGACGGAATTTCGTGACGGAAAAATCTTAATTTGTTTTCGCCTAGCCCCCATCCGACAAGCTCGTACCGTCCGATAAGGAACTTCGTTCCAAAAAACCGGTCAAGAGCGAGTCGGACTCGCGCACCGAGGGTTCCGTTCCGATTTCTGAAAAAGTGTGCTACTTAGATACATCGTTTTATTTTCCTGTAATCTTTACATAAACTTCTATCACATAGAATAATTTCAGATTTTTCTCTTTGCAAACTTCGGAGATAAGGGGGGGGAACGGTATTTTTTTTACATTTTTCATCAAAAGTCGAAAACTATGCGGCCAAAAAAAAAATTAATAACAAAAAAAAAACCGACTTCCAAAAATCACTACAAAGTGAAAAATAACTGATTTCCGAAGTCGGTGTCTTTCGTTTTTTTTTACTTTCTTTTTTTTTTTGCCACCGGCTTCCGAAATCAAAGTTATTTTTCACTTTGTAGTGATTTTTGGAAGTCGGTTTTTTTTTTTGTTAAAAAGTTTTTATTTGTCGCTTTTTAGTGGGTCTGTTTATAATTTGTATAATAAGTTACAATAGTCTAATGTCAATTGCTCATCACATGTTACAAAATATTGCTTTTCCCGATGCTGGGACGTTAATTGTCGAGGAGTTCTGCTGGTAAGAAGCAGGAGAACTCCTCAACAACCACTCACCACACGCATTGTGTGACGAGCGGAAATTGTTTAGCAACCATATTAAAGTAATCGAATCGCAACCCGTGAAATATTTATCATTGAGTAGTTCCGGTAGCCATCTGTGGTCTTCATCATCAGTTCCACTTCATCAAGTGGTGCTTTCCGAGAGCAAATGCACGAGCTACTATAAAAAATACCCAAATCGCTATAGGTGTGCTGTGCCTATAATATTTGAAGAGTTCCTTCGATTTCTCCAGGATCCCATCATCAGAACTGGATTTTGACAAAAATGGGACCATTTGGGAAGTATACCCTTTGCAACAAAAAAATAATTTTTCAAATCGGTTGGCAAACGACGGAGTTATGCGCGAACAAACATAAAAAAATACAAACATCCGAATTGAGAACCTCCTCCTTTTTTAGAAGTCGGTTAAAAATAGTTTGAGAATGTGCAAACAGCGTTCTTTCATATGATACCCCACATACCCTAGTAGCCCCACTTTAAATTTTTAAGACCCCCTTTGAGTCACTGTTGCAAAAAAAATATAAATATTTTTATTTATTTCTTATTTGCAAAATAGTTGGGTAAACCTCATCTAAAACTATTCCAAATTTCAAGTTGATGGCATCAGTAGTTACTGAGATATCCAGCTGTGACAGACAGACAGACAGACTGAGTCACACCATAAGGGTTCCTTTTTTACCATTTTCGTACGTAAAAAGCTTAGACGCTTTTTAGGGTTCCGTACCAAAATGGTGCGTGTCGGACACAATGAAGGGTTCCGTAGTTGGGATGAATTTTAAAAGGCATTTAAATAAATAATTTTATAACGTCACGGTCACTTCTCCAATATTGCAAATGTAAGTTTGTAATCGCAAAACAAAAACTGATACTGCTATAACATAGACTTGTATGCTGAGACTGAGACCTTACTTCTTACCAAACATGATTGTAGGTCAACGGGAAGTAGGTAGTTACCCTGTTTTTATTTAATTATTTGCGACCTACCTATCAAAATAATATAATAAAGTCGCTTAGATGCCCATAATATTTTTATTGCGTCGACTTAGCTTTTTTTTATTTTTTTTCTTCTTTATTTTTTTGAACAGTTATAGAACCTTTATCTTATTAGTATCGCTAATTGCTTCATGTTCGCATTCTTCAGCCACACTATCTAATCTGACGCTAAATTACTTTGTAATTAGTAAACCCGCAGAGCACCCAGTCAGAACCTACATCAACTCTTTGAAAAGCTCTCAGCGTGTCTTAAACATTACCGCTATCAGATAGCAACCAAAACAAATGTCATCATGACTAACTAACGGTAATGCCTCGGCCGCTAAGTGCGGCAGCCTGCGACACCAGCGCGCGGCGAGGAGCAGTGGTGATGGTGCGGGGCGGATGCGCCGGCGCAGGGGCGCGGGGGCGCGGGGGGCGGTCAAGGCCGCCGGCGCACGCGGCGCAGGCCCAGCGTCCGCCGGCTCAGTCCGCCCCGCGCTCCCTCAGCCAGCAGTCGCCTGGCGCAGTGCAGTCGTGAGTGAAGTGTGTGTTGTACAGTTACGTGCCGCGGCGCTGCAGCAGGTCGTCGACCGCGAGTATGAGCTCGCGCCCGCTCCGGCCGCCGCTCCGCCTCTCCTCTGACCAGTGATCGGGATCCGCACAGCTCGCTACCACAAGGTGAGCCCCGGCTGCGCTTCCTACCCCCGGCCGAGCACGACGACGCGCCGCTAACCGGTTGTGCGCTCTCCGCGCTGCACTGTCCGAGTCCGCAGCCGACAGAGCAGAGCAAACGTGTAGACACTCCACTGTGTCGCTATTATACTTTTGTCTTAATATGCGCCTGCGCATGCCTCTGAAGGCTCGACTCGATCGACTGTGAAGCTGATTGAGTCGAACAAGCTCTGATGGCATTGATAAACCTAACCTCGCTTGGCGGCGCCAGTTTAGACGAGGCGTGACGCTGTCAATTCAGCTAATTGTGTTGTGCTCATTTTGGGTAACGGTTGTATTATGAGTCCAAAAGCTTAGGCCCCTAAACGTATACTCCAACTGTGAAGACGACCCGCTGACTGAGGTTTCGGTCGCTAGTGGGATCATTAGAGTGTGCTGTTGCTAGTGGTGACTTGAGGTGCTCCATTGTATCCGCAAGACGTTTAGAAACTGTGCGCCTGTTTTAAAACCAGTTGCGGTAATGGTGTCAAGGTGCGGTCTTTCAAACGTTGCTCTACGTCGTTACATTCTACATCACTGCATTAGATCAGCCGAACGATCAGGAGTGAGTGAGCCCGCTCGCCGCGCACGCGCCGGTGCAACGTCCCCAGTCCTCTATTTGTTACATAGCAAGGCAGCTCAGTCGGGGCACTCGGGGCAGGCGAACCTGGAACCTGCAATAGAGTGCATTCCAGCCACGATACTCTTTATATAATTGTGCCGCGGGCTGTTTCTTGGCAAAGCAGAGCGCAATATTCTATACCCGATTATCCACAATTATTAAAAATCTAAACTCAAACCTACAAAAGCTATTATTTAAGCTCACGTATAAACAACGTGTAACAGATTTAAATGAATCTCTAAGGCGTTGTAGTTACAGTACTTAAAATTTTAACAAAACATAATAAACAACAGGACACGAGAAATAAAAAGTCGTGAGAAAATGCCTGAGACTATTAATTCTCGACGATATGTAAAGCCAAGTGAGAGGCCCCCGGGGGCCCCCGGGGGGCGGACTGACACTGACACACGCCGTGTCAGGTGTCAGGTCACTAACGAGAACAAGAAAAACGACTAGGAAACAATACAAACCAATCAATACAAAAGCACATACGGAAACCCAAAACCAGCACCAGCACCCGAAATGTTACATTCACGAATCATGAGTAATCATGACACATACAGGATCACCTCCCAGCGAACAAGTCGTCATCCGGTGTTGATGTCAGAAGAACAGCAAGCGCCGACGACCACACCAACAACAACCGCTATCAACCTCTGACGTCTGACGTCTGACGTCATTAAAAACTAACACTAGTTTGTGTTGTTCCGCGACTCAATCTGCCTTTTCCCAACTATCTTGGGGTCGGCTTCCAGTCTAGGCGGATGCAGCTGACTACCAGTATTTTACATGGAGCGACTGCCTATCTGACTTCCACAACCCAGTAACTGGTTAAGTAATACGATACCACTTGGTTAGACTGGTTGTCAGACTTTCGGGCTTCTCACGACCCGTAAAAACTGTTAAAGATCCACGAATGACAGCCGGGACGCGTGCTATCCGAGTCACAGAGGAGTCTCAGTATGAAAAGATGGTCGCCCACCTACGGACCAACCCCGGCAAGCGTAGCTTAACCTGATGGATCGACCTGTGCGGCTGTTATTACTTACGACGAGCTCCTCTTGTTCCTGATTCGGAAGAAAGTGACTAGTATTTTCCGAATCAGCCCTATACAGAGTCGTTTTCACACCATTGAGCACTTTGCAAACCTGCGGATGAATATATTGCCCTGGCTGACAGCGCCCTGCGACCCTCTGCACGTCAACATTACCCGTCTCGCTGCAGTGCCCAAGCCCCGCATACTTCAAAGGTTTTACCCCCTGTAACGCAGTCCCACCGAGTGTGACGGCGGCACTTCACGATACTCGGAGATTAGTGCCTGCCTTCAAAAACAGACACTCGCTCTTTTTAGCATTATAACTGACGGACACAAGTCAGACAGACATAAGTTTCCTGAGGGCGCTGCTCGCTGGGGCCAGCAGCACCATGTCGTCGGCGTAACTTATGTTACTGACGAGTGTCCGTGGGTGGAGCAGCCTGCCATAGTGCTGCTGAGCTCACGAATCAACCGATCTACGTACAAACGGAAGAGTTTAGGCAAAGACAGGCCTTCCTGTCACCATATTGAGCTGACGACCCTGACCTGAACAACTCAATCAACTCACCTGGAAGTGCTGTGTCATCGAACAGCAACTTCTCACCACAAACTTATTCACTTTGTAGTGTTATTTTTGGAAGTCGGGTGTTTTTTTTGTAAAAAAGTTTTTATTTACCCTTTACTGCTGCCTCCCGCCTGACGTAGTGCTGACCGCAGCGCGTGGCTGCTGCACAAGTTATTGCGCTTGCTGTGTTACACAGAACCAGCTACAGCCAGCACTTGCTGGCGCTGCGCTGTGGCTCCACCTCTTGTTCTTGGCAACTGCCGCCTGTTGCTCCCGAGACCACAGCTTAGCTAGTGGTCGCTGAGTGGTACAGGGTACAGCCATCATCCCCGCATCGCATGCGCAATGTCAAGGCCGCCCTGCGAGTTGTAGCTGTTGCTGCTTTACTTTGTGTTAAGTTACTTAATCACCGCTGCTCTCAAAACCGTGAAGGAAAACATCGTGAGGAAACCAGCATGACTGAGAATTAAAAATTCGAAGAAATGTGGCATCTACCAATCCGTTGTAGCGCGCTGACCGCTCCCTCTCACGAGCGGAGGCCAGCACTGCGAACATTATAGGCTGACATAGTATTCCCAATGTCGGGCAAGTTTTGTTTAACTTGATTCCTATTTATATGGGCTTTCGTAATTTGTATATTATATTGTAAATTGATTTTTACTGATTCCTCGTAACCGCTTACTCTAGCAGCGTTCACACAATTATTTTCTTCTGGATTTTTTCACATATTCAAAAACAAAACATGTTTGTGTAGACGCGAACCGTGCGCACTGCCGAGGTAATCCGTCTCCGGGAAATAAACAAACAGTAGTTACGTTATCAACTACTTACTTAGTTTTATTTTAGGATATTATATTTTATTTTCAAAACTTAATTAAAATATACAAGGTAATCAATACTAAATTATTTATACTATGTACAAGTAGGTATAAATAAATATAAAAAAAAACGTGGGGAGGAGCTCATAGGGCATCAAAAAATTCGTCCGCATCGTTGTCAGTGGGAAAAGTGCTAAAGGCTGGCGGCATTGCCATTGCATTGCCACGACTTAGTTATGTGTGATCATTTAAAGGTCATAATTAATCCCACCAAAAACATGTTCACGTAAAATGTTGTCAAGATGAGACCATAAATGGTTCGCACTGTCAAAAGTTATCAGATCTCATGTAAATCAAATCGTTTATTTGTGATGCATGGGTTATACAGGGTGTTTGGCGCATGGACCGACACAATTTTTTGGGGGATTTGGGGGGGTCATTTGCTACGTTTCACCTAAAGACCTCCATGTCCTAAGTGTGATGGTAATTGAGATATGTTTTTTTTTGTTCTTTCTTTGAATTACCCAAAATCTCGCCTTTGAGTCGATATATTTTTTTTGTTTATAGTTGTAAAAAACAAAATAATTCTTATTATAGTCTACAATGTATTCTTATTTGAAATAAAATAAAAAAAATATAATTACCGTAACAAGTCTTTTCTTAAAACACTCCATAACTGACTCTCTAACTAGTATTTTGACTACATTTGAATTGTTTTTCATAGCGTGTAGCATACCCTTAGAAAGGGTACAAGCTAAAGAACTTTTTAAGATAAAAATAAGGTCAAAATGGCTTTATTAAAAAAAAAAATGAATTTAAGAGAAGTAATTTTTCATACATTTAAACATTTTGAAGACTTTGGAAGCACATAAGTCATTTTCTACTGATCAATTACATCAAATAATAATTTATTTAGAATAAAAATACATTGCAGACTATTATAAAATTTATTTTGTTCTATTGCAACCATAAACAAAATACATATATCGATGCAAAGGCTAGATTTTGGGTAATTCAAAGAAAGAACAAAAAAAAACATATCTCAATTACTGTCACACTTGGGACATGGAGGTCTTTAGGTGAAACCTAGCAAATGACCCCCCCAATCCCCCAAAAAATTGTGTCGGTCCATGCGCCAAACACCCTGTATACAGGTGTTCATTACTTAATTATATACTTAATAATGTTCACGCCATGATCAGCAACTTGGGCATACAAATGATTAAATAAATGATAAATGAGAATATGATTATAAAATTCTAATAATTTGATATAAATTCTATTATTACTATTAATCACAACAAACACAAGACAACAACAATAAACTTTCGTCAAGATACATGAAACATTTAACAAATTCAAGTCAATAAAAATTCAGCAACAGAGTAATAACAATTTTGAATAAGAAATTGGAACAATTTATTTTTAAAGACATGAATATTGCCACATTCTTTTATGTCATTAGGAATCTTATTGTAGATCTTTGTGGCCATAGCAAACACACTTTTATGTCATTAGGAATCTTATTGTAGATCTTTGTGGCCATAGCAAACACACTTTTATGTCATTAGGAATCTTATTGTAGATCTTTGTGGCCATAGCAAACACACTTTTCCCAAAGAGGGCAGTTTTACACTGACGGGTGACATTATTATACAGGTACTTCTATTGCGAGATTTAACTTCTAATGTAAATAGTGATGGATGATGTCTAATAAACAAAACAATTTCAAAAATATATAGAGATGGCAGGGTAAGTATTTTTATTTTTTTAAAGTATTCTTTGCAGCTGTCAGCTCTATTGAGACCACATATAGCTCGCACGCACCTTTTTTGACATTGGCCAAGACCTAACCTAAGACATTTAAGACTTTTAAGACATTGGCCATGCAGAGCCAAGCTTCTAACTAACTGTACAAGCCCTAACTTCACAAACTCTACAACTTAGTCAAAATATGTGACTTGGCCGTGTCCTTACTACAAGAACTTTATCAGAAAAGTAATGAATAGTGAATAAATAAAAACAGTCTATAAACACTATGTGATAACTTCGTCAATTGAGAGTGCACTGCAATTTTATAGATAATAGCAGAATACCCACAGTTATTGTAAGAATCCCTAAGCTAAGTAGATGTTGTGTAGACCACTCTTAATCGAAAAATAATTTTAACAAACTAAAATGTGAAAACTTACAGAATACACGAACTGAAACTGAAACTGTGGCACGAGCTGTGAAATCTAGTTTTGTGTCAGGGTAGAACCATATAAATATAAAATAACCGGTCAAGAGCGAGTCGGACTCGCGCACCGAGGGTTCCGTTCCGATTTCTGAAAAAGTGTGCTACTTAGATACACATCGTTTTATTTTTCCTGTAATCTTTACATAAACTTCTATCACATAGAATAATTTCAGATTTTTATCTTTGCAAACTTCGGAGATAAGGGGGGGGGAGATAAGTTATATATTTTTTTTACATTTTTCATCAAAAGTCGAAAACTATGCGACCTAAAAAAAAATGAAAAATAGTTTGAGAATGTGCAAATAGCGCTCTTTCATATGATACCCCACATGCTCTAGTAGCCCCACTTAAAATTTTTACGACCCCCTTTCAGTCCCTGTTGCAAAAAAATATATAAATATCTTTATTTATTTCTTATTTGCAAAATAGTTGGGTAAACGTCATCTAAAACTATTCTAAATTTAAAGTTGATAGCATCAGTAGTTCCTGAGATATCCAGCTGTGACAGACAGACAGACAGACAGAGTCGCACCATAAGGGTTCCTTTTTTACCATTTTGGTACGGAACCCTAAAAACAGGGTTGAACCAATGCTAAGTAGAGGAAAACATATCTGACAGCTAGTAAATTAATAAAAATAAAATAAAAATAAATTTATTGAAGTATAAAGTAAAAGTAAGATTTAAATTAATTACAATTGAGGAAAATTGGAGCCTATCAGAGTCGCACTTTAACTAGGGTACAAAACAGATAAACAAAATGAATGTGATGAAATTTATGAAAATAACTGTGGCAAATAATATCAAAATAGCGCACGTCCGGGATACGGCGATACGTTGTGTCGGGCTGTGCAGTGTGCAGCAGCGCGCGCGCCTGCTCGAGGGGCACACACACAGATATAATACCTACAGGTCTACTGGCAGCAGTCGCAGTCCGCAGCGCCACTAATTCTCACATAACTACAATGTTAGGCACTCCGCCAAACGGAGCTGTCCTATGGCCTGCGGTGTGTTCTGCCGCATGCCGTGGCCGCGCGGCGCGAGGTAGTCAGGAGCAGCCTCCTGCGCCGCGTCGTGTCGCAGCTGCACTGCGCGTGACGCAACAGTGCCGCGCCTCGCGAGCATGCCGTGGCCGCGCGGCGCGAGGTAGTCAGGAGCAGCCTCCTGCGCCGCGTCGTGTCGCAGCTGCACTGCGCGTGACGCAACAGTGCCGCGCCTCGCGAGCATGCCGTGGCCGCGCGGCGCGAGGTAGTCAGGAGCAGCCTCCTGCGCCGCGTCGTGTCGCAGCTGCACTGCGCGTGACGCAACAGTGCCGCGCCTCGCGAGCATGCCGTGGCCGCGCGGCGCGAGGTAGTCAGGAGCAGCCTCCTGCGCCGCGTCGTGTCGCAGCTGCACTGCGCGTGACGCAACAGTGCCGCGCCTCGCGAGCATGCCGTGGCCGCGCGGCGCGAGGTAGTCAGGAGCAGCCTCCTGCGCCGCGTCGTGTCGCAGCTGCACTGCGCGTGACGCAACAGTGCCGCGCCTCGCGAGCATGCCGTGGCCGCGCGGCGCGAGGTAGTCAGGAGCAGCCTCCTGCGCCGCGTCGTGTGGCCGCAGCACTGCGCGTGACGCAACAGTGCCGCGCCTCGCGAGCATGCCGTGGCCGCGCGGCGCGAGGTAGTCAGGAGCAGCCTCCTGCGCCGCGTCGTGTCGCAGCTGCACTGCGCGTGACGCAACAGTGCCGCGCCTCGCGAGCATGCCGTGGCCGCGCGGCGCGAGGTAGTCAGGAGCAGCCTCCTGCGCCGCGTCGTGTCGCAGCTGCACTGCGCGTGACGCAACAGTGCCGCGCCTCGCGAGCATGCCGTGGCCGCGCGGCGCGAGGTAGTCAGGAGCAGCCTCCTGCGCCGCGTCGTGTCGCAGCTGCACTGCGCGTGACGCAACAGTGCCGCGCCTCGCGAGCATGCCGTGGCCGCGCGGCGCGAGGTAGTCAGGAGCAGCCTCCTGCGCCGCGTCGTGTCGCAGCTGCACTGCGCGTGACGCAACAGTGCCGCGCCTCGCGAGCATGCCGTGGCCGCGCGGCGCGAGGTAGTCAGGAGCAGCCTCCTGCGCCGCGTCGTGTCGCAGCTGCACTGCGCGTGACGCAACAGTGCCGCGCCTCGCGAGCATGCCGTGGCCGCGCGGCGCGAGGTAGTCAGGAGCAGCCTCCTGCGCCGCGTCGTGTCGCAGCTGCACTGCGCGTGACGCAACAGTGCCGCGCCTCGCGAGCATGCCGTGGCCGCGCGGCGCGAGGTAGTCAGGAGCAGCCTCCTGCGCCGCGTCGTGTCGCAGCTGCACTGCGCGTGACGCAACAGTGCCGCGCCTCGCGAGCATGCCGTGGCCGCGCGGCGCGAGGTAGTCAGGAGCAGCCTCCTGCGCCGCGTCGTGTCGCAGCTGCACTGCGCGTGACGCAACAGTGCCGCGCCTCGCGAGCATGCCGTGGCCGCGCGGCGCGAGGTAGTCAGGAGCAGCCTCCTGCGCCGCGTCGTGTGGCCGCAGCACTGCGCGTGACGCAACAGTGCCGCGCCTCGCGAGCATGCCGTGGCCGCGCGGCGCGAGGTAGTCAGGAGCAGCCTCCTGCGCCGCGTCGTGTCGCAGCTGCACTGCGCGTGACGCAACAGTGCCGCGCCTCGCGAGCATGCCGTGGCCGCGCGGCGCGAGGTAGTCAGGAGCAGCCTCCTGCGCCGCGTCGTGTCGCAGCTGCACTGCGCGTGACGCAACAGTGCCGCGCCTCGCGAGCATGCCGTGGCCGCGCGGCGCGAGGTAGTCAGGAGCAGCCTCCTGCGCCGCGTCGTGTGGCCGCAGCACTGCGCGTGACGCAACAGTGCCGCGCCTCGCGAGCATGCCGTGGCCGCGCGGCGCGAGGTAGTCAGGAGCAGCCTCCTGCGCCGCGTCGTGTCGCAGCTGCACTGCGCGTGACGCAACAGTGCCGCGCCTCGCGAGCATGCCGTGGCCGCGCGGCGCGAGGTAGTCAGGAGCAGCCTCCTGCGCCGCGTCGTGTCGCAGCTGCACTGCGCGTGACGCAACAGTGCCGCGCCTCGCGAGCATGCCGTGGCCGCGCGGCGCGAGGTAGTCAGGAGCAGCCTCCTGCGCCGCGTCGTGTCGCAGCTGCACTGCGCGTGACGCAACAGTGCCGCGCCTCGCGAGCATGCCGTGGCCGCGCGGCGCGAGGTAGTCAGGAGCAGCCTCCTGCGCCGCGTCGTGTCGCAGCTGCACTGCGCGTGACGCAACAGTGCCGCGCCTCGCGAGCATGCCGTGGCCGCGCGGCGCGAGGTAGTCAGGAGCAGCCTCCTGCGCCGCGTCGTGTCGCAGCTGCACTGCGCGTGACGCAACAGTGCCGCGCCTCGCGAGCATGCCGTGGCCGCGCGGCGCGAGGTAGTCAGGAGCAGCCTCCTGCGCCGCGTCGTGTCGCAGCTGCACTGCGCGTGACGCAACAGTGCCGCGCCTCGCGAGCGTTTGCCGTGTATTCCGTAAATCTTCCTCCATTGATGCGGACATTTATATAAAGAATATGTTTGTATTTTCGTCGACCTCGTGTTGTACGCCTCGCGCCTCCGGCGTCTCTTATATTTTTCTTTATTAATGTTAAGTCTACAAGCTTTGGCAATAAACATTAGGATTTAGTTAATTCTCAATTATTTATTGCATAGGTACCATAATGTATTAGTTAATCAATAGTGTTTGTAGATTTAAATAGATAGTTATGAAGTTACGTATAATTTATTCATAATAAATTATCATTTAAGTATTTGCTTAAACTATAGTCTCAAGGCTCAATTCGGCTTTAGAGGCGGCTTATCTACCGATCTCGCAATATTTGCACTGAAAAACACGGTACGAAGCTATACCTACTCGAAGAAACACCTCTGTTTTTACCTGCTTTCTTGATCTGAGCCGTGCTTTTGACTCAATTAATTATGGGAAAAGTTACGAAATTCAAAAGTACCGCCTATCATTATAAATATCTTACAATATTGGTACTCCAACCAAGTTTGGGGTACTCGTAGCAGTTTATCTAAAACATATAAATTATCATGTGGGGTAAGGCAGGGCGGGCTGACTTCTACGGTGTGTTAGAACCAGAGTCGGATGCCATGTAGGAGGCGAATGCCTTAACAAGCTAGCTACGCTGATGGTATGCTTGCTCAGCCCCTCTGCTGGCGCGTTGAGGGAACTTATAGCGATCTGCGAGCGCTATGCCGCCGCTCATAGTCTGACATAATATTTATAATGTAAATAAATCGGAAATATTGATTTTTAGGGTTCCGTACCAAAAGGGTAAAAAAGGAACCCTTATGGTGTGACTCAGACTGTCTGTCTGTCTGTCTGTCACAGCTGGATATCTCAAACTCAAAACCTACTAATGCTATCAATTTGAAATTTGGAACAGTTTTAGATTTATTTATTTATTATTTATTTATTTTAGACCTTTACCCAACTATTTTGCAAATAAGAAAGAATTAAAAATATTTATATTTTTTTGTAACAGCGACTGAAAGGGGGTCTTAAAAATTCAAAGTGAGGCTACTAGGGCATGTGGGTTATATATGAAAGAACGCTGCTTGCACATTCTTAAACTATTTTTATTTTTTTGTAGGCCGCATAGTTTTCGACTTTTGATGAAAAATGTAAAAAAAAAATACCGTTCCCCCCCTCTTATCTCCGAAGTTTGCAAAGATAAAAATCTGAAATTATTCTATGTGATAGAAGTTTATGTAAAGATTACAGGAAAAATAAAACGATGTGTATCTAAGTAGCACACTTTTTCAGAAATCGGAACGGAACCCTCGGTGCGCGAGTCCGACTCGCTCTTGACCGGTTTTTAAATATGGTAAAGGGCCGGAACATGTATTGCCTATTGACTTGTGTGGGTCTCCTCTTAAAGTTGCTGTTGTTGTCTATTGTCTAGCCGAGCTGCCGACACGCGACACGCGGCGCCACTACTAATGATTCAGGCTCCTCCCTCTCTGCGAGCTGCTCATCTACCTGCGTTGGGTAGTGGTTCATTTGATTGACACTCGCGAGCGTCCATACACATGATGACACTAGAGTGTGTCTGTGCGGGGGTGTTCAGCATCGTCAGCCGCACAGAACAGATCTGTGGTCAGCCGGGCCCGCTGACCGCGCGTGCGTGTCGCGGTGTCGTGCGGCGCGCGGCCACGCCAGGAACAGGCAGCGGCACACAGTGAAACGCGCCAGTTTCTCCACGCGGTGAAACTAGCGCCCGCGCAGCGCCGCCGCCGCGACAGCCGCGCTGGGAGCGTTCGCACACTTCGCACGCTGATCATAACACGACAATTAAATAATCAACACCACGCTGCTATTATGTGCTGCTGCCCGACACTGCACACAGCACAGCGGCAAGGTACGAGAGTGGGGCGGAGGGGGGCCGGCACCATTGTCTGTATTATCTGCCATCAGCTGAGCGGCGCGGCGGGCGCAGGCGGACACTCTCAGGGCTCCACACTCTCATCAGAGCGGCACAAGGCGCCGCAAGCGCGAGACTATATTTGGAGCATGGCTCGCACTCGGTGTCTCAGCCGGCGCAGGAGTGTTTGTTAGCACAGAGAGAGTGCTGCGGCGTGTTGCGCAACATGTCCACCAAGTCATGAGCTAACAATCACTAGCGCGAGGTGTACCCGCACCCGCACGACCGCTGCGGGAGGTCAGCTGCGCTAGCTGCGGACACGACTCGTGCGCAGGAGACAGCGCTTGACGCCCACGCTGCGGGCACGAGCAGTTACAATACAATGCACGCCGACAGTCTCGCGGACGAGAACACACGGACAGACAATCCGGATCGAACCAACACTCGTGTCGAAACTGCCATTTGACTGAATTAAATGTCCGAAAGTCTGTGCTGTTAGAAAGTAAAAATTACAGTAATTTACAGCTAGTACGGCTTTCGGTTAGTTCGTTATGTTCGTTGATAAGTATTATTGAAGTTTGGTTCCCTGCCAGTGACGTCATAGTCGCGTGCTGCGCCTGCAGGATGTGCGCAGGCGCACTGAGCACTGCACGTGACCCTCTGCTTCACCTTTACGAGACTCTACCTCTAAACATTATTCAATAAGGTTGTGAACTGCTACTGGTGGCGACATCTCGCGCAAGGCGTAAGATCTACGTCATACTATCTCTCGACTGTGATTTGCTTTGCGAAAAATATTGTTGCTACTGTCTCCTTGAATAATGTAAGATGGCAAATACATATTTTACTCGTTAAACTAGCGCATCGTATTTTTATTAAAAATCCTCTTCAGCTACACAATCTGAAAAATACGAAGTTTTCACCAAACCTCTCGCTGCTGCTAAATACTACATTAGCATTACTTCTATTGATTAGTATTTACATTTTTAGAGGAACTACAAGCACCAGGTTTTATGAGGCTCATCAGTATCAGCAGCCTTGTTGCACCCGATGCTGCATGTAGCCCTCCGCCCTTCTGTGGCATGCTCCCTAGTGTTGCACCCGATGCTGCGTGTAGCCCTCCGCCCTTCTGTGGCACGCTCCCTAGTGTTGCACCCGATGCTGCATGTAGCCCTCCGCCCTTCTGTGGCATGCTCCCTAGTGTTGCACCCGATGCTGCATGTAGCCCTCCGCCCTTCTGTGGCACGCTCCCTAGTGTTGCACCCGATGCTGCATGTAGCCCTCCGCCCTTCTGTGGCATGCTCCCTAGTGTTGCACCCGATGCTGCATGTAGCCCTCCGCCCTTCTGTGGCACGCTCCCTAGTGTTGCACCCGATGCTGCATGTAGCCCTCCGCCCTTCTGTGGCATGCTCCCTAGTGTTGCACCCGATGCTGCATGTAGCCCTCCGCCCTTCTGTGGCATGCTCCCTAGTGTTGCACCCGATGCTGCGTGTAACCCTCCGCCCTTCTGTGGCATGCTCCCTAGTGTTGCACCCGATGCTGCGTGTAGCCCTCCGCCCTTCTGTGGCATGCTCCCTAGTGTTGCACCCGATGCTGCGTGTAGCCCTCCGCCCTTCTGTGGCATGCTCCCTAGTGTTGCACCCGATGCTGCGTGTAGCCCTCCGCCCTTCTGTGGCATGCTCCCTAGTGTTGCACCCGATGCTGCGTGTAGCCCTCCGCCCTTCTGTGGCATGCATGTTATACTTATGAAATGTATTGCCGTGGTAGAAACAAGAATCTTTTGATGTTACAATGTATTTTGCTTCCGCGATGCACATCACGTGCAGTAGTGGTCAACTGTAACATTCACTAGAATGCGAGTGTTTGTGCATCTACTTGTAACGCAAATGGTCACTAGTATGCCAGTACGAGTGCGAGCTCAGTAGCGTTGGTTCGAGTGGTGCCATTGGAGATCGGATCCAGTTTGATTTTCTGGTTCATCATCTACATTACAGCACAGTGGGCGACATCTGAGCGGCTGCGAGCGTATCTCCGCGGCCACCTCCCGCGCGCTCGCGACACACTTTCTAACGAGCATCTATTCCGTGCGCGGCACTACAGCGCGCTCACTGAAATACAGACCGCGTATGTGAGACGCTGCAACGTAATTATGCATAACGAATGTCTTATGTAAGTGGTCATAAAACTTTTGGAATGGTGTTAGGAGCGCGGCGTGCGAATTGTTGCGTCACCGCATGCGGCCGCAGCACCCCAGGAGACTAGCACTGCGGCACCGCATGCGGCCGCAGCACCGCAGGAGACTAGCACTGCGGCAAGAGACATTCCAGTACCTTGGCCGTCCGTTTGCCTTCGGCGTATGACGCGATGATGAAAGTCTGCTTGTCCCATTTGAGTCACTTGAGCTTGAGCATTTCGCAAACTTCAGATGGTTCGCCGGACTCCAGGCGGATGCACACTCGGGTACCATCGACTGCTGGTTGACTGGTTCCTGAGCGGCGCGGCGCGAGTGAGCTGCACGTGCGCCCTCCCTGGCTGCTATCCTACGCTATCACAACAAGTCAAGGCGCTGTACGACCCTGCGGAGAACCAACTGCTGCTTGCTGTGGCGCACACCACATTGCTTTACGTCAGGTTAGGTTCGTCGAGTCGTTCCTGCGCATTAGGCAAATAAATCAATAAAATCAAGATAGTTTAGAAACTGCGTGCGAGATGATCGCGCTACATGCGCGCATTAGAATATTCATCGCTTGGTCCAGCGGTGGCCGGGCGGCTGCGCGGGCGCATCTCCGCGCTTTCTCTCCGCGAGCGGCGCCCACGCCGCGCCGCCGCCGTCCTCTCACGATGCACCCTTTGACATTAGCATGTGACGTCACGACGGCGGCGGCCTGACGTGTGCCGCGACTCACTTCCGGCGCGAGGCGTCAGCAACAGTGGCGTGACTTGACGCTACAGTATTGCATGTGAGCAATATTTCATTTCCAGGTGGTTGACCCTGTCCCGGCCGCGCGCCGGTCGGTCGGTCGCTGATATTTGTATTACCGCACTACATAATGAAACACAGGAGTTACAAGTTTCGCCTGAAACACAGGATTACCTAGTTCAGGCACAAGTCATGGGTGAACTTGCCATAGACTTAAGGAAAACTGTATTTATCGTTAGTCCTTATATATTTTTGAATAAATTTGAAATTTGAAAAAAATAATGTACCAGAGGCTAATGTTGTGCAAAGAGCAGAGGAACAAACTTGCTTAGGATCGCAGCAGAGGTGTTTGTGATGCAAGTTCAACGTGTTCAGTGAATACTTATTAAAATTTTATGAACAAGCTTTTAGTCGAGCCTTGGCCTTGAGCTGCTGCCGGCCCCGCGCCTCACCCAACCGATGAACTGACCTACTTGTGCTCTGTGCTATAATTCCTCAACTTCTAACACTCCCAGCACATGCGCTGGTGTATGTTCTACTCTTAATTATGCAGACCATCCATCCACCACCACCACCACCACCACCACCACCACCAACATCATCTTCATTTTCCTATCCATTTCATCTTATACCTCAACATAATATCATCTGTTTAGTTAAATCCCTTCGTATCATGAGGTGTAGCCGGCGGTGGAATGCGGATCATGCTGCTGCGGGATCAGTCCGGTGACCTGGTCGGTGCAAGGAGCCGTGCTTGATCCGTTAGACTCTTCAACTAATAAGCGTGGAACTGGTACCGTTCTTAAAATCGACACATTCACTGTAATTTCACGAATAGAAGTGATTCAATGCTCGCGTGCAGATAACATGAAGCCAATTAAATTCAGATCCGTGAACAAAGCGAACGAAATGAACAAAATCCGCGAAATTGACTGTGTGATGCAAGTGATCCTGGTCGGTCTGTAGCACGAGGCGTGGAGACGAGCTGGTCGCTGTCTCGCGTTCTCTGTTTACTGAGTGCTCACGGCGCACCGGCGGCGAGCCGGGCGGTGCCGCGGCTGGCGCTCTCACTTCTTGGCAAGCATGCAGTTTTACTCAAATTATTTTCTAGTGATAATTATAATTTATTTAGGTCACAGGTTTACTGGGCGAGTTAGTTGGCAAAATTAATTAAGAAAAACTTACGAGCGACTGTCGCCAACAAACATATCTGGGGCAGGGTACTGCCCTCGCCCAGACGAGCCAAGCGGAGCGCAAAGGCACTATACCTACCTTTTCTCGAAGCGCTTCGTCGTTTTATTGAACCCTCTCATAACTGGGATTTGGATTATACCAAATAAACAAAATTCTCCGGATATGATGTCAATTAGTGGACTTATTAAACAAATCAATTCCTCAGCTCTCATACTTTAGATTTTATTGATGATCTATAAAACCCGACTTCGTCTCTGACTCACTGATGAATGATGACTATCAAAATTCTTAGGGTACTTCCTGAAGTCCTAGAAAGCTGAAAATGTAAGCTAGTATTAGTGCTCAAACTACAAAAAAAATTGTAAAACTTATGACTTTTCCCCCCAACCCCAGGGTATGGAAGTTTGTATGAGACTTCCGCAAATTATGATACTAGAGGTCTGAAGATTGATATGGGAACTCCTTGTTATAAATAATAAAATACATATTTCAGGATTTTTAGTAAATCACCCCTCCCCCCCCCCTTCCACCCTTTAAATTAGGGTATGGTTTGTATGGGTTTCGCCATTATTATAAATAGCTAATAAACAGTAAACCAACAAAGAAAAAACCGGCCAAGTGCGTGTCGGACCACACACAATGAAGGGTTCCGTAGTTGGAAAGAATTTATCCCAAAAACAAACTTAACATTGTATCAATCAATCTGCCTAGCCTTTTCCCAACTATGTTGGGGTCGACTTCCAGTCTAACCGGATGCAGCTGAATACCAGTATTTTACATGGAGCGACTGCCTGTCTGACCTCCACAACCCAGTAACTGGGTAATACGATACCCCTTGGTAAGACTGGTTGTCAGACTTTCGGGCTTCTGACGACCCGTAACGACTGTCAAAGATCCACGAATGACAGCCGGGACCAACGGCTTAACGTGCTTTCCGAGGCACAGAGGAGTCTCGGTGTGTAAAGATGGTCACCCATCCACTGACCAACCCCGGCAAGCGTAGCTTAACCTGATGGATCGACCCGTGCGGCTGTTATTACTTAGCCACGAGCTCCTCGATATACATCAATGGAAAGAGCTTTTCAAGGGAGTTAATGACATAAATAGGTAACGACTTGGCGCCGAGGTTTAGGAATGTTCCTGGCGGCCAAGCAGTTACGTTGTATATCAATGGATAGTGCTTCTTAAGAGAGACATTTGTTACTAAAATACTTAAATATGGATTGGACAGCATTCCGACAAGACTTGCAGATCAGGAAAAACGAATGTCAAGTAAATGAGCAGTTTCATTGTGTTGCCGGGATCACCTAGTGCTGATGTGGCGGCTTGTCCAAACGGCGAGATTTCTGTGCTCTGCGTTAAATTTTACAGTATTATAGACATTGTAATAGCCACAGTATAGTGTTTGACACGAGGAGGTCCTACTGTATAGCCACACCGGTGGACAATCATAGTCAACGGGGATGTGTCTCTGTCCCTCTCTCTTCAACCCGTTTCGCCTAATGCTGAGTGAATGCTGCTCCTCCATTGCACGCCAATTTACCAGATCTTGGGTCTCCCGGATCCAACTCTTGCCTGCTACTTTGACCAAGTAGGTACTTAGTCGGTGAAGATTAAATAATGTGTATGAGTAAGAAATTATAAACGTCTCCGATGTGCTCATTCACAGGAATGTACATAATTACAGATACATAGTGAGGCACAGCTATTCTGAAACTGTGCAACCGTTATTATTCTAAGTGTGTACCGCTGTCATTGTTCAGTGAAGTCGCGAGGGATGTAAATACACATTCTGCCATGGCTTACGGTGACAGCAGCGCCAGGATTGCAGATGTCTGACGCATCCGGCACGATACTATGTCCCGACAGTGTGGCGGTGGCGCTGCAAGCAGCTCGGAGTCGTTCCGCGTGCCGACGCCGACGAGTTAATTCCGTCACAGACTCGCCGCACCTCAGCCGTGCGCATTATGTTTCACTAGTAAGTAACGAACACGCTGCGACGCGGACGTTATCAAACAAACTAATGAGTAGGCATGTTTAATATGTTCTTAAAGGTAATAATATCACCTACGAGAACAATCACTATAGTACAGGTTTATTTTGTTTAGTGTAGTGGAAAAATAAACTTCCAAAATGTGGCTCGGTTGTGACGGCTCGGAGTCGGGTGACACTGACAACCTGACGACACGACGGAGTCAATTATTTTGTATTGTTATCGAAGACCGTGCCTTCCCTCTGGTTCGGCACTGCTGCACTTTACGATATACTAGTTTGTATTGTTATCGAAGACCGTGCCTTCCCTCTTGTTCGGCACTGCTGCACTTTACGATATGCTAGTTTGTATTGTTATCGAAGACCGTGCCTTCCCTCTTGTTCGGCACTGCTGCACTTTACGATATGCTAGTTTGTATTGTTATCGAAGACCGTGCCTTCCCTCTTGTTCGGCACTGCTGCACTTTACGATATACTAGTTTGTATTGTTATCGAAGACCGTGCCTTCCCTCTTGTTCGGCACTGCTGCACTTTACGATATACTAGTTTGTATTGTTATCGAAGACCGTGCCTTCCCTCTTGTTCGGCACTGCTGCACTTTACGATATGCTAGTTTGTATTGTTATCGAAGACCGTGCTTTCCCTCTTGTTCGGCACTGCTGCACTTTACGATATACTAGTTTGTATTGTTATCGAAGACCGTGCCTTCCCTCTTGTTCGGCACTGCTGCACTTTACGATATACTAGTTTGTATTGTTATCGAAGACCGTGCCTTCCCTCTTGTTCGGCACTGCTGCACTTTACGATATACTAGTTTGTATTGTTATCGAAGACCGTGCCTTCCCTCTTGTTCGGCACTGCTGCACTTTACGATATGCTAGTTTGTATTGTTATCGAAGACCGTGCTTTCCCTCTTGTTCGGCACTGCTGCACTTTACGATATACTAGTTTGTATTGTTATCGAAGACCGTGCCTTCCCTCTTGTTCGGCACTGCTGCACTTTACGATATACTAGTTTGTATTGTTATCGAAGACCGTGCCTTCCCTCTTGTTCGGCACTGCTGCACTTTACGATATACTAGTTTGTATTGTTATCGAAGACCGTGCCTTCCCTCTTGTTCGGCACTGCTGCACTTTACGATATGCTAGTTTGTATTGTTATCGAAGACCGTGCCTTCCCTCTTGTTCGGCACTGCTGCACTTTACGATATGCTAGTTTGTATTGTTATCGAAGACCGTGCTTTCCCTCTTGTTCGGCACTGCTGCACTTTACGATATACTAGTTTGTATTGTTATCGAAGACCGTGCCTTCCCTCTTGTTCGGCACTGCTGCACTTTACGATATACTAGTTTGTATTGTTATCGAAGACCGTGCCTTCCCTCTTGTTCGGCACTGCTGCACTATACGATATGCTAGTTTGTATTGTTATCGAAGACCGTGCCTTCCCTCTTGTTCGGCACTGCTGCACTTTACGATATACTAGTTTGTATTGTTATCGAAGACCGTGCCTTCCCTCTTGTTCGGCACTGCTGCACTTTACGATATGCTAGTTTGTATTGTTATCGAAGACCGTGCCTTCCCTCTTGTTCGGCACTGCTGCACTTTACGATATGCTAGTTTGTATTGTTATCGAAGACCGTGCTTTCCCTCTTGTTCGGCACTGCTGCACTATACGATATGCTAGTTTGTATTGTTATCGAAGACCGTGCCTTCCCTCTTGTTCGGCACTGCTGCACTTTACGATATGCTAGTTTGTGGTTGACGTGATTAACATGGCATTGAATTCTGGTGGTAATGTGTGTCCCACACGAAATATTATTATGACCCGTGACGTGAATATTTATTTATTTATTTATCATAAACACTATCATTACAGGACATTCCTAATGCTAAACTATGCTAAATAACATAACACATACAACATTATTTTTGTAAATTTCATTCAGAGAGCATGAAAATAAATCGATCCTGTCAGCCGTGTCATTCAATGCGTGCAAGTCGGTGCAAGGCGCGCGTCAGTGAGCTGCTGAGCGAGTTGGCTCGTGCAGGTGGCACTGCTAGTAGCCGTGGCTTCTGGCGCCGCGATACGTGATTGTCAGGCACACTCAGACAAATCTCCTTCAAGACACCGGAATTATAGAAAAAACTAAACAATAATAATTAAATTATTATTGTTTAATTGTCTTCGACATCTCTCGGGACCCTGGGGTCCAGAGATTAGAATTATTATTAATTAAATTATTGATTTATTAAACGTTGCTTCACTCGAAAAACACGTTACTTAAATCACGGCATAATGAACTATCCGATATCGGTCTCGGCACGCGCCGATATCAATCATCTGATATGGTCTCGGCACGCGCCGATATCAATCAGTCCTGACTTTTTAAAGATTACTCCTTATCGATCGGAATCTACTCGTTTTCAATTAAATGTTTGTGCTGTTGATTATTATCGTGTACTGCTCGTATCGTGTAGGTATACGACATATGTCATCATCGTACTGGACTCTGTGAAGGCTGCCGCAGACGGGAGCGACGCGACAACGCGACGCATCTCTAGTAGAACAATTTATGAAGTTTTCATATCGTTTTCATAGAAATTGCACTAGTAGAGTCACGTGGCGTCGCGCCTGCCTGTGGGGGCCTTGCGGCAGTGAGGGCTCGGTCGCAGTCGCAGCGATTAACTGTGCTGACACTAAACCACATAACTGTATATTTATACAAAGAAACCATCATACGAAGCAGACTCGCGACCTTTGAGCATCTCTCATGTCGGTCCGTGCCGCCCACAGTCCGCGCCTGCCCGGTCAGGCGAGCGCTCCTCTCATGTGTGTGCCCGCGCGTGAGTGTGCTAGTGGAGTTACCTCTCATGTGCGTGCCCGCGCGTGAGTGTGCTAGTGGAGTTACCTCTCATGTGCGTGCCCGCGCGTGAGTGTGCTAGTGGAGTTACCTCTCATGTGTGAGCCCGCGCGTGAGTGTGCTAGTGGAGTTACCTCTCATGTGTGAGCCCGCGCGTGAGTGTGCTAGTGGAGTTACCTCTCATGTGCGTGCCCGCGCGTGAGTGTGCTAGTGGAGTTACCTCTCATGTGCGTGCCCGCGCGTGAGTGTGCTAGTGGAGTTACCTCTCATGTGTGAGCCCGCGCGTGAGTGTGCTAGTGGAGTTACCTCTCATGTGCGTGCACGCGCGTGAGTGTGCTAGTGGAGTTACCTCTCATGTGCGTGCCCGCGCGTGAGCGTGCTAGTGGAGTTACCTCTCATGTGTGTGCCCGCGCGTGAGTGTGCTAGTGGAGTTACCTCTCATGTGTGTGCCCGCGCGTGAGTGTGCTAGTGGAGTTACCTCTCATGTGTGTGCCCGCGCGTGAGTGTGCTAGTGGAGTTACCTCTCATGTGTGTGCCCGCGCGTGAGTGTGCTAGTGGAGTTACCTCTCATGTGTGTGCCCGTGCGTCAGTGTGTTAGTGGAGTTACCTCTCATGTGTGTGCCCGAGCGTCAGTGTGCTAGTGGAGTTACCTCTCATGTGTGTGCCCGTGCGTCAGTGTGTTAGTGGAGTTACCTCTAATGTGTGTGCCCGCGCGTCAGTGTGTTAGTGGAGTTACCTCTCATGTGTGTGCCCGAGCGTCAGTGTGCTAGTGGAGTTACCTCTCATGTGTGTGCCCGTGCGTCAGTGTGTTAGTGGAGTTACCTCTCATGTGTGTGCCCGAGCGTCAGTGTGCTAGTGGAACTGCCATCATTATCAAAGTTCGAGGAGCCCATTCAATCAGGTATAACTTACGTTCGCAACGAAAGTGTAACCTGTGTTTTGTTTGCGTGCCGCTGTCCCCGTCCCGCGCGCTCGCTCGTCGTGCTGACATGTATATAGCATGAGGCAGGCGGCAGTCAAACAAATCATTGAACCGCAACACTACACAAGCTGATTTCCGGTTAGAACGTTGTGTGAGTGAGTCAGTGTCGTGCGGGCACGCGGGGAGGAGGGGCGGGCACGCGGGGGGAGGGGCGGGCCGGCGCGGGCTTTGAGACCTGCTGCGCTGAGCTTGCGTCTGAGGTGCACCGGTTATAACTCACAAGACAGTGTTGCCAAACTGGGGGTTTTTTTTCGCGATTTTGGGGAAACTGGGGAAACTTTTGGGGAAAACAATTTGACATTGGGGATATTTGGGGTTGACTAAGAATGGAATATCCTATTACATACCTCAGGCAAATAAGGCAATAACTTAACATTTCAGAATGGTTGAAATCTATAAAACGTCTAACAGACTTGATTCTAGTGCCGTAAAACCCATGAACAAAAAAAAAGTAAGTTCAAAAAATAAAACCCGACTACTGAAAAATCACTCTCTAAAAAGTATGAAACAAGAAAATATTCTTATCTGTTTGAAAAAGACAGACTAATTAAAAATCCCGTGTTACGTGTAATCTATTCGATTTCTTTATTTATTTATTATTATTTTATTTGCCCTAATATGACGTGCGATTCCGGATTTTTAATTAGTCTGTCTCTTCCAAATTTCAGATAAGTATATTTTCTTGTTTCATACTTTTTAGAGAGTGATTTTTCAGTAGCCTGGTTTTAGTTTTTGAAATTACTTTTTATTTAAATTATCTTGGGGTTATAATTTCATGATAAAGCCGTTTATATTTTTTAAAGAAAAATAATTATTATATAGGTACCTATGTACTTTGGGTAGGTTTTGAGAGAAATTATGTTTGGGTCAAATCTGAGGCATGATTATAGAAATTAGCGCGTGCATAGCATGCAAGCAAAGCCGCGAGCAACAGCTAACAATGTATAATATTTGGAATGTGCTAATTAAGCCATTTCATTTGATACCCGCGGGGCATCATTATAAACAAGGTTTAGTAAGTACTTGTAATTCGACGTCTCGTCACCAAATCAATCTACCTAGCCTTTTCCCAACTGTGTTGGGGTCGGCTTCCAGTCTAACCGGATGCAGCTGAATATCAGAATTTTACATGTAATGACTGCCTATCTGATCTCCACAACCAAGTAACTGGGTACCTACCTCATGCACACACACACTACATCATCCTACATGATCCTGGTTGTCAGACATATCAGCTGCGGTTGTCTTACACTCTCCATGGTTTCGAGTATCAAATACCTAGGGGTGTACATTGATGAAAAACCATCTTCATATTTAAAGAGTTAAGACATTCAGCTGACCCTGCAACTTTGTCTTTGGTCTAGGAGAGTCTATGTGCATCTGACAGTATGGAGAGGCACTTATAAAAATCTTATAATTCAAATAGAACGTGCTCAAAGGGTGATTCTAAAGGTTATGCATTTGAAGCGTAGACATTATCCAACCGCTAACCGCCCTGCTGTACTCTGAAGCCCAAGTCCTACCGTGCGACAACTCTTCAACAACGCCGAGGTCGTCCAGCCTGCGACTGCGGCTCCGTCCTGTCGCTCCGCACGCGAGCCGCCATTACTCAGTCCTAAGCGCTCGTCTTTATAGGTTTCATCGGTTAACAGATATTTACACGTTGACCAAGTTTGAGCTGAAAGCAAAGCTAACTAATTGTTTGCAGAATTAGTCTTACGGCGATATATTTGCACACCATATGTAATGGTAGAATGTAATTGGGCCACGATAGTCTTAAGTTCTTGATTTCTAGCAAATAAATTAATTTGAATTTGAATTTGATACAGAGGATATTCTAGCGGTCACCTCCTGATTAACTGAGAAAGATATTGATGGGGTGATCGTTGGAGTACCTTCTGTAATTTATGTGTAGGCCGTGTATTCTTTCAGTTTCTCTCTACTTATTTAATATTTGCATAAAATAATGTTCGATGTTCACAAATATAAAAACATTATAGTAATTACTAAGCCTGATTGTATTTAGTTGTAATTTTCAATGTCTATGAGGAACTTTGGCTCCTGAGATACAAGTAATTATCTTTTTACTTAGTTCAGGAGCCAGCTGTTGAACCTGATTCTGATACCACTTGTACTAAGTATCAGGTTTAGTGCTTATGGTTCCTCCTTTATGTGTTTCTCCTTGTACAATAAACTTATTATTATTATAACCCTCGATAGTAATATAGGTACTCAACTTTCAAGCTAAATATTCTTCCATAGCAAAGAGTTCAGAAACATGATGTCAAACCAATAAAATCACTATAAACTCCGTTTAAATACCTCAGACGCGGGGCATTCGTGATGTGGACATTCCCCACTTGACGTAACGAGTGTACTCTCCACATCTTAGCTGGTACAAAGCGGCAGAGCGCGGCGCGAGCAATCTGTGCCGCTAACTGTACCGCTCCGCATTCCGAGCCGCTCCGAGCTGCCCCGAGCGCCTCCGAGCGCTGCCTCCACGCGACAGTTGCACTGCTCCCGCCTCCGTGACACTCCCAGCTAATCGGTCTGCGGTGCGCCTTCCGCAGCTTCACCGCCAGTAGTTACTAACTTGCGCGCAGCCACTAACACTGACTCGTGCTATTCCACACCACTCTCCCACTTGTCGGGCGTCGTCGGGCCGCCTCTGGCCGCGTCGTCCGGTACAGGGGCCTACTCCCCAAGTCCGTCCGTCTTTCCGTCCGTCCGTTCATCCGTCCGTCTGACATTACGATCCATCAAAACAAGTGTAAAAGTTAAATTTTTCGGACGGACAAAAACAGATCGGGAGTAGAGACAACTGGCAAATCATGTTGTCATTCATACTTCGTTCGGGCCCCGAACCAGTCATCCATCCGTAGGTGATACGGAGTAGGAAACGCCTGTAACGAAGGCCGAAACTACGGGCTTCGTGCTTAGGGAGTAGGCCCCCAGATGTGTCGAGTCCCGGTGCGGGTCGTGGTCATGGTCAGCCGTACTTAGTGTCAGATGTCCAGTAGTTTCGGCAAACGAGAGAAATATTTCCTCAGTTTATTGCTAGAGTCAATTACACACACAGTTGACACAGTAAACAAAAACTCAAAGCATTTACATATTTCAAAATCTTTTGAATTGTCAAGGGGTCGGTCAGTCAGGAAGACGTAGCTAGTTGCCAAGAAAAACCGGCAAAGTGCGTGTCGGACCAAGCACAGCGAAGGTTCCGGCATGAGCTTATCCCAAAAACAAACATAACATTCTAGTTGAAAAAACTTGACTTAAAAACTTGATTTTTTAGAACTGTAAGATCCCCTCTACATAATTATAACCTTTGAAGTAGCCTTTGCATTAATATAAAAACTAATATACACATAAGTCAATGAACCTTAGTCATTATTAGACATCTTTCATACATTGTTATTATTGTGATAAAGCCCGTATATTCTCAGCAGTCATGGTTTCATTTACTTTCTCTGCCTACCGTACAAATCCCAAGAGACCGTTGATTAACGTATTTGATATTAATTTCAACTTGATACCTCCACGCGTTCCTGAGAAAAAGGGTCTTGACAGACTGAGAGACAGACATATAAATGGACAACGAAGTGATCCTATAAGAGTTCCGTTTTTTCCTTTTGAGATACGGAACGGAACCCTAATAAAAACTAAAGACCTACCAAATGCATCTCGGACCTCGCACAATGAAGGGTTCCGTAGTTGAAAATAATTAATTCCAAAAACAAACTTAAAATTGTAAGTAGTTAAAGAATTTGAAATTCAAAAAAAAAATTCGTGCGATAAAGTTACAAATGATCGATTTGCCATGCTGCGCGTGGTGGCAGCAGCCAGCCTTCAGCCAGCAGCCGCGCGCTCGCCTCGGCCGGACTGCTCACTTGTCGGACATCGCACTCTGTTAGAGCGAGTTCACTGTCACGTCCGCACAATCATAAATTATGCTCTTAATAGTCGGTTGAGTGTCCTGTTTGATCTTTTATACCGCATTTACACAATTGTCTTCGCCATTCGCCTCGTCATTCGACGAACATTCGACGAAACATTCGTATACGAGTGCCGTCGCGAACTACTGTTCACACATTCGCGGGGTGAATTATTTTGACATTCGCACACGAACATGGAGGACGTGGAAATAATGGCGGCATGCGCGCTACGTCTATTGAGTTTATACAATTATATACAGGGTGTAAGGGACAGCCCTCCGCAAACTGATAGGGTGAATTCAGTACATCATACTAAGATGACCGGTACATGAAATTATTTCAGGAACGTTATGGGAATCCAATAAACCTGATTTGTTTTATTACCTCACACGCAATGTATCGCTACCGTGGCAAAACGCACGTAGCGAACGGCAGCGCAGCACCTACCCGCCACGGGGTCAATCAATTCTCGCGCCGCGAGAGTAAGCGTAGTGGCGGATCGCAAGTTAGTTGAGTAGGTAGGTACTTACGCGCAGGTACAGTAAAGGCGACAATAATTTAGGCTCCATTTAATTATTTTTATAACTGAAAGTTGTTTGAATGTTTTAAGTGGTGTATGGCACCTACTTATTGTCAAGTACGGGTAGGGTTCAATGAAAAATAAGGTTTTATGAAATAAGGAATAATAATTTACGATAATGGCTGTATTCCCTCAAAAACCTTTATCTGCACTAGCTCCAAGGAAACGCGAACGAACGCCATTTTCATTCTCCTTTTTTCATCAATTGAATGATGTTATAAACCATTTTTCTGGCTTGCATAAGTAAAACGTTGTATCGTCCACGAGCCATTTTTAAACAAATTAATACCAAAGTAGTTTCTGTACTTAACGCAAATAACAAATAGATGAAACTAACAGTCAATAAAAATAAAAAATACTACTGGCAAACATGCATTCAGGCACCTCATTGGCCGCCCTTTTACAACGAGTAAAGATAACAAAATAATAAACAATACAGTTAATTTTGTACCAAACAATAGCTAAAACTAATGTCGAAGTGTATTTCCCTTTTTTACCCGACTGCGGCAAGTTAAAAAAGGAGGGTTATGTGTACAACGTACCTCCAATTATTATTACATAGAAAATTAATAGAAATCAATCAGTCAATAGGTATCAATCAGGTTGTAATTGATAGTGCGTCGTGCACAAAAATTAATCCTACCTTAGAATCACCTGTGTGACCTCCACCGAGACGTTCACAGTTTCACACACGACGAGACGTGCACGGCACAGGGTCTAATCGAGCAGGATACCTATCAATGTAATTTCTGAACGCTTCACTAGCATTTCCCTGAGCTTCCCCGTAGCACATTATCATTTCGCCATACTCACGAGCACTAAATGTAGCCATTTCTCACAGACAACAGTCAACAACACAACAACAAATAAATCCAAATGGGTAAGTACGTAAACTTCACAATGCGACTGCAACAGCGAGCGATACTGCCAGATAGTGTCGCAGGACACTACGCGCGTGCGACACAGTCGCAGGACAACTAAATTGTACTAATGACTACACGAAAAATCCCACACAAAAACAGTGTTGTCAACTACTCGAAAAATTTTGCATGAAATTTCTTGCAAAAATGTTTGTACAAAAATACCACTATTTTAAGCTCGACTAAATAAATGTTAGCTGTTTTTTTTTTGGAGAAATGAAACGATTAATTTGTCAATTTAATTCAAAGTTTATGCTAAGCAGATTCATAGTAGTGATAGAAGACTGGGCTTCCATTACAGAGGGCTTACGTTCGATTCCCGACTGGACTACCAGTCGGTAGCTATCGTAAAGCCATGAAAAGCCCCTTGGGTGGCTTGTAAACTGGATCCAGTGATCGCTTGAAAAGTAGAATTCATTAAGTAATTAGGTATGTCCTACCACGAATACTCAAGGGCACATTAAGTGCGTCTTTCCTTTAGAATTTAAGTGCACGAAAAGATTTGCATTTAAAATTAGAGAAGTTCTTATGTGAACCAAGTTAGTTCTAACATTTTGGTTCACAAATAGAGGTTTGATAAGTTGGCAATACTGTTGCGACTCGGTAAATCGGAGCGTCTTGCGCGTCTGTGTTGTTGTATTGTATCAATTGTATGCAAGTAGTATGCGGTGAGTTTGATGAACTCTGAAGCTAGGCAGAAAGTGAACAGCTGATTTCGCGCGTAGTTCGTTAAAGTATTTCGACATCCATTGCTGTTTTTTGGATTTTAGCTGTTTTATTTACATAAATGGAGTGCTGCAAATAGAGAATGTAATTTTGGATTGAAATAAAGGAATATTAGCCGAAAAAACTTTAAAAAAAATGAAACTTTTCCTGAGAAAATTTCCGGTGGAATATGATTCACAATAAGGAGCTGAAGGCACCCTGTTAATTTGTGGAGGGCTGTCCCTTACACCCTGTATTTAGATGATGAATCGAAGATGCGTACGAAAGAATTCTTCTTTAATTTTAAATTGCTGACTGGCAATCCCATACTAGTTGGTATACCTTTCCATGCATCGTTTATCTTTTGTCTATTTTTATGATTGATATGTTTTGGGTTTCATATGGCTCTTCATTTTGATAAAGTTCTAGGAATTCTAAAATTCGCACGTCACTCCACTCCATTTTGTCTACACGTCCTGTTGGGTCGGGCGCTAGCTGTCAACTGAATTGCAGGCGAATGTGTAAACAGTAGTTCGTGTTCGCCATTCGTGCCCTTTGATTCGCGTCCGAAAAACCGCTCCCAACGCGAGCGCGCGAATCGCGAGGCGAAGCACGAGGCGAATAGCGAGCGCACTGTTTACATATGCGTGTTCGTTATTCGCTTCGCCATTCGCCTCGCGATTCGCACGAATGTGTAAATGCGGCATTAGATCTATGACGTGCTCCGGCCCTTGGCGGGGCCAGCTCTGTGCTAGACTCGCTCATTAAGGCCACACGGTGTTCCTTGAACTCATTTTGTGTGGGAGGCTTTGCTGGCGCATTCAGCTGCAGCAACCCGGCAAGAATTGCTCGCCTTTCTTAACTAAATAGTATCCTACAGTCGCAGTTCCTTCAGAGAGCCACACCGCGCATGTCTGTTTGTTTTGTGACGGACTTCCCGGTCCGCCGCCAGCTGCGGGGTATCCTTTACTTCTTTGTGACGGACTTACCGGTCTGCCGACAGCTGCGGGGTATCCTTTACTTCTTTGTGACGGACTTCCCAGTCCGCCGCCAGCTGCGGGGTATCCTTTACTTCTTTGTGACGGACTTCCCGGTCCGCCGCCAGCTGCGGGGTATCCTTTACTTCTTTGTGACGGACTTACCGGTCTGCCGACAGCTGCGGGGTATCCTTTACTTCTTTGTGACGGACTTCCCAGTCCGCCGCCAGCTGCGGGGTATCCTTTACTTCTTTGTGACGGACTTCCCGGTCCGCCGCCAGCTGCGGGTATCCATTACTTACTTCTTTTCACTTAACCAATTATTTATTCTGTGGCTTAACCTACACAGATAGGTCTACACTTTTGTGTTCTATCAATTCTGTCAAGTGTGACGCATGTCACGGACACGGTTGGTCATAAGTTCGTCATAGTCACAAATGTTTTAATTTAAGCAGCAATCAAATAATGTGAGAATTTTGTGGGGGAGCATCCGTTTAATGGGGGTTCTGTTTTCATTAAGTATGACAAGTTCAGCAAATAATGATAGTGTGGTCCGTGTGAGCTTCCTCGCCATGTGAGCGCGGCGCGACCTGCAGGCGAGTGCCGTCCGCTGTGACGTCAGCAGTCCGCAGTAGCTAACGTGTGTCTGTCCGCAGGTGATGCGCGGCTGGTGCGTGCGGTGGGGCGGCGGGGCGCGCGCGCGCCTGCGCTGGCTGGCGGCGCTGCTGTGCTGGGGCGCGCTGGCGGCGCTGGCGCTGCCCCGCCTGGCGCCGCCGCCGCGTCGCGGTTCCGCAGCGCCGCCCGCGCCGCCGGCGCGCCTGCTGCTGCAGTCGGAGCCGGCGGCGTCCACGCCGGCGCCGGGCGGCACGGCGCTGCCGCACACGGACGCGCGCGTGCTGTCGGAGGCCGAGCTGCGCGCGGACGCCGAGCGGCGCCTGCCGTCGCTGCCGCTGTCCTACTGGCACAAGCACCGCAACGACCAGAACAAGTTCTTCAAGAAGAAGGACTGCGCGCCCTTCCCGTCCATCTACGACCTGGAGTTCCACAACACGTACTGGCAGACGCTGCGCTCCTCCGAGGGCGTGTTCCACATGTTCGGCGCGTACCTGGACGCGCGCAACACGTCGCTCATCGGGCCCGCCGTGCGCATCCTGGCCGTGCACGACCGCATCCAGCCGCGCCTGGCCACGCACTGCCAGCTGTGGTTCGAGGAGCGCGAGGCGCCCGTGGTGGTGCGCGTGCTGGAGTACAAGTACGTGTGGAACAACAAGTGGGGCAACTACCGCGACCACGTGCTGCAGCCCTACCTGCTGGCGTGCGTGCTGCCGCCCGACGTGCGCGCGCTCGTGCCCGCCTCCGTGTCGCTGGTGGAGGGCGCGTGCGACCGCGCCACCAACAACCTGCGCGTGCACTACGCGCGCCCCGAGCCGCCCGCCGCGCGCAAGGACTTCGCCGTGTGCGTCAAGGGGCTGGACTTCCTGTACGAGGACCTGTCCGTGCGGCTGGTGGAGTGGATCGAGCTGGTGCGCCTGCTGGGCGCCGACAAGATCTTCTTCTACGAGCTGCAGGTGCACCCCAACATCACCAAGGTGCTGGACTACTACAGCGCGCGCGGCGCCGTCACCGTGACGCCCGTGACGCTGCCGGGCGGCCAGCCCAACCTGCCGGGCCTGCAGCACATGTACCTCAAGAAGAAGCTCAACCACAAGCGCCAGATGGAGCTGATCCCGTACAACGACTGCCTGTACCGGCACATGTACGAGTACCGCTGGCTGGCGCTGCTGGACATCGACGAGGTCATCGTGCCGCTGCAGGACGAGGACTGGCGCGCGCTGCTGCGGCGCGTGCTGCCGCTGGGCGCGCCGGCGCCCGGCAAGCCGCCGCGCTCCTCCTACCACGCCTCCAACCTGTACTTCCTGGACTCGCTGGGCCACCAGCACGGCTGGGAGGACGGCGTGCCGCACTACATGCACATGCTGCAGCACGTCACGCGCACCAAGAATTTCACCAAGCCCGGCCAGTACGTCAAGGTGAGCGGCTCCAGAGGGAGGGAACGGAACTGAGCTAGCGCAGCACCGCGCCCGGTGTGCTCCTTGATATACAGTGGTCTCAGTTGCATCATGTATCATGTAACATGAGGCATGGTCAAACCACGCTGGGGTCGGTGCATTTCATTCATTCATTGTGCAGGTTATTTTTAAAGCTATACATAACAAAATAAAGCCCTGTAATTGTTTCATACTAATGTACCAACTTACCAACATTCATTCATACTAATGTACCTACTTACCAACATTCATTCATACTAATGTACCTACTTACCAACATTCATTCACACTAATGTACCTACTTACCAACATTCATTCACACTAATGTACCTACTTACCAACATTCATTCACACTAATGTACCTACTTACCAACATTCATTCACACTAATGTACCTACTTACCAACATTCATTCATGAACGCTTCTGAAACTAGGCGACACCAACACTGCCATTCTTCTTTAGTCTCAATTCTAGTCTTTATTTATGTTTTCGTAAGACTCTGTTGGCTGGTCACGTGACCGCTGTTGCCAGCTTGCCGTGCTGAGCTGCACGTCACTGTTTGGAACACGAATGCAGATCAGTCCGCGTTACTCACGCATCCCGTGTGTGTTGCAGGCGTTCCACGAGACGGACCGCGTGCTGGCGCTGCACAACCACTTCCCGCTGGCGTGCCTGGGCGGCGCGTGCAGCACGTTCCCGCTGGACACGCGGCTGGCGCGCCTGCAGCACTACCGCGCCGACTGCGTGAGCGCGCTCAAGTCCTGCAAGGAGCTCAAGGCGGAGGCCGTGCGCGACGAGGCGCTGTGGCGCTGGCGCGAGCCGCTGGTGGCGCGCGTGGACCAGGTGCTGCGCGAGCTGGCCTTCCTGCCGCCGCTGCCGCACCGGTGACACTCCGGACGCCACTCGCTCTACGCTTACTCTTATGTATTAAATGCTAGTATTAAACCTATTTTTATAGTTACTCCACACGCTGTTTCACTGTTTACTTCATGCTGTGACGTCTCTGCGAGCGCAAGCAGTCCTCGGTTGGTCGTGGACTCACGGAGGACGAGGTCACGAGGCCGCAGTCTGTGTGGCTTGCTGGTGTTGTCACGAGGCCGCAGTCTGTGTGGCTTGCTGGTGTTGTCACGAGGCCGCAGTCTGTGTGGCTTGCCTGGTGTTGTCACGAGGCCGCAGTCTGTGTGGCTTGCCTGGTGTTGTCACGAGGCCGCAGTCTGTGTGGCTTGCCTGGTGTTGTCACGAGGCCGCAGTCTGTGTGGCGTGCTGGTGTTGTCACGAGGCCGCAGTCTGTGTGGCTTGCTGGTGTTGTCACGAGGCCGCAGTCTGTGTGGCTTGCTGGTGTTGTCACGAGGCCGCAGTCTGTGTGGCTTGCTGGTGTTGTCACGAGGCCGCAGTCTGTGTGGCTTGCTGGTGTTGTCACGAGGCAGCAGTCTGTGTGGCTTGCTGGTGTTGTCACGAGGCCGCAGTCTGTGTGGCTTGCTGGTGTTGTCACGAGGCCGCAGTCTGTGTGGCTTGCTGGTGTTGTCACGAGGCCGCAGTCTGTGTGGCTTGCTGGTGTTGTCACGAGGCCGCAGTCTGTGTGGCTTGCTGGTGTTGTCACGAGGCCGCAGTCTGTGTGGCTTGCTGGTGTTGTCACGAGGCCGCAGTCTGTGCGGCTTGCTGGTGTTGTCACGAGGCCGCAGTCTGTGTGGCTTGCTGGTGTTGTCACGAGGCCGCAGTCTCTGTGGCTTGCTGGTGTTGTCACGAGGCCGCAGTCTGTGTGGCTTGCTGGTGTTGTCACGAGGCCGCAGTCTGTGTGGCTTGCTGGTGTTGTCACGAGGCCGCAGTCTGTGTGGCTTGCTGGTGTTGTCACGAGGCCGCAGTCTGTGTGGAATTTTTAAGACCGCCTTTCAGTCCTTGTTGCAAAAAAAAAACATATGTTTTTGTTTCTTTCTTATTTGCAAAATAGTTGGCAAACGTCATCTACCAAATTTCAAATGTTCCAAATTTCAAGTTGTTATCATTTATAGTTCTTGAGATATCCAGGTGTGACAGACAGACAGACTGAGTCACACCATAAGGGTTCCTTTTTTACCATTTTGGTACGGGACCCTAATAAGTTGGTAATGGGGTTGCTGGTAGGGCTTTCAGTCTCGCTGCATTTCTGAGTCCCGGGAAAAAAAAATCGAGACTCAATGCGGTCTCTAAATTCCCGGGAAAAACGAGACTTTCGAGACTATTTCAAAAGTGGCTTTCATACTTATAGGCTAGGCATTTAGGCAGTCAAAATAAGATATTTCAACTTCTTGGGGTTTAACAATTTATTAAGGTCATATTTCAGCTGTTCTCCTGTTGTTAGACTTGTGAGCTCCGCAATCGTCGCATCATTTGGGTCACTGGTATTTGCGGGATAATTTTCAGTTTTTTTTTAGCTGAGTGTGGATTTATTTAACCTTTCGTACAATTATTTTAAAGACATTGTGATTTCACCGTTGCTTAACGTTTGAAAGGCGCTTGCATGCAGCTTTTTTTCAAAAAACTGAGAAGGACTACGCAAGTATTGTAAGACACTTTCCTCAATCAGTCTATTTTCCTTAATACGGATAGGTACGCAGTGAGTTGGCGAGACTTACGTTAAAAGAACTTTGTCGTATTTCTAATTGCTGTAAACAGAAATTTAGTGCATTTGTTAAAAGATTAGCGTCTCGCCTACACAGTACATAGTGCTTCTAAGGCCACTTTGACGATACCAAGTGAATTTGAGATTGCTTGCAATGTACTATACTCCTGATGCAGTGAACTCTACTCCGGATACCTACTAGATATATGAATTAGAGCTTTTCGGGCGAATATCTTTATTTTAAGAAATCATTCAAGAATTTCAGCTAAACTGGACCATCTCGTCTTGTAATCAATTATAAATTTTAGTTCTGTGTGGAACTCTTCTGTTACTTATTTAATACTGCCAAGTGACTTAAGTCTCAAAAGTCTCGTTATTCCCGAGACTGAAACTATCAGTCTCGAGTCTCGAAAATACCAAGAAATCGTCGAGACCTCGAAATTTTCGAGACCGAGATTCCCGGGATGAAAGCCCTAGTTGCTGGGGAGCACGACGTAACTTTACGCCAATAGTCTGAAAATACGTATATTATAGCTCCATGACTGCACATTTGTCCGCACCAAAGTCCATCCTGATGGCGCTACTGAACATTTCTATTAACTTTAGTACTTAGCTCCATCAGTCGCAAATTGTTGGGGGCAGAGAGTTTCAAGTCATCCACGTAAAGAAGGTGAGATATCAAATTCAAATTCAAATTCTTTAATTCAGACCATAGATCCATATAGTGTTAGTATACCTTAGCCTAATTGTTAGTAATTATTTAAAATGTAAATTAATTGGCGACATGTACACCTGTGCGCACATGTCTGCCCACCCAGTGCCTGATAAGCGGCCCATCTAGTTCGTCCGCCAGTGTAGCAAGGATGTTGTTAGGACTGTCTCTGAACCGCCGCAGCACGATGCACATCGCTTGCGCATGACGGCATAGAAGTCGTCTAGCCTCGCTTCCGCAAACATACCGGACGCGCTGCAAAATCGAGGCAGCCCCAACAACACCCTCAACGCATTGTTATACTGAACGCGCAGAGCGTTGTGAGCCTTCTGCGTATACCTACCCCACAAGCTGCACGAGTAGAACGACTGGCAATAAGCTCTGAATAGAGTCAATTTTACCTCTTTAGTACACCGTGCAAACCTGCGGACAAGCATATTGCATCTGGCTGCCAACGCCCTGCGCTCCCTATCAATATCCTGGTCATCCGAGAGCCAATCCGAGACCACATGGCCGAGGTATTTAAATTGAGTGACGACCTGCAACGGAGTACCTTGCAACTTCACAGGTGGGATATTTGCAGTTGTGTTATTACGCACTTTAAACACTATAACTACACTCTTTGTTGCATTATACCTGAAGCCATGAGCCTCGCATAGCTCTCACAAATGGCCAACAGCTTCCTTAGACCACAGTTGGTTGGTTTGGTGATATCACCTGACCACCTCTCCTCAACCGATAGCCTAGACCTGAAGCCTCCAGCAGTGTGCTTAGAGGATTCAAGCGGACTCCAACTATCGCCCTGAAATATTCTTGAAAATTATCCGAAAAAGAACCGGCGTTAACGACATAGCTTGCAGAATACAGCAAACAAAAGTGGCAGTGGGCTGGCCATGTGTGTCGAGGACCGATGGCCGCTGGAGCAGACGGGTCCTGGAGTGGAGACCGCGCATCGGTAAGCGTCGTGTGGGACGCCCCCAGCTACAGACTGGATGCGGGAAACGGAGGACAGGGTGTTGTGGCGCAGACTGGGAGAGGCCCATGTCCAGCAGTGAACTGCGGCAGGCTGAGTTGATTGAATCTTGATCGGTTCATTGATCCCGCATCTGTCGACATCCTGGATAGAGCAGGCCCGACCTCCACTGCCCCATACACGACATCAAGAAGGTGCGTACAGTTGCAGCTATTTTGTACAACTCCAGCACCCTAATGAGCCATGTATGTGGCACCGAGTCATAGGCCTTCTTGTAATCTATCCAACATGTCGACAGATCCTTGCGGGATCGACGAACCTGTTGGCTTGTGGCCATGTCTGTAAGGAGCAGCTCCATAGTACCGCGGGATCCATTGTGTCAAATGTAGTACCTAATATAATATTAACTCCTTGTTGGTCAATAAAGAACGTCATAAGTAAAGGAGAAACCAAAGAGTTTATCTAATAAATATGGAGATGAGTGGGCACTCTTCTCCCTATTTGTTACGGTATTTTTATGCAAACATGCACAGTGGCGCCTTCTACAATTAGTAACTGAATTAACCAGTCTATAGCTAGATAGTAATAATAGCACGAGAGATACTGACCAACATGATGAGTATAATGACCCCTTAAGCAGCTGTGCCTTCAATTAACCAGTCTATAGCTAGATAGTAATAATAGCACGAGAGATACTGACCAACATGATGAGTATAATGACCCCTTAAGCAGCTGTGCCTTAATTAACCAGTCTATAGCTAGATAGTAATAATAGCACGAGAGATACTGACCAACATGATGAGTATAATGACCCCTTAAGCAGCTGTGCCTTCAATTAACCAGTCTATAGCTAGATAGTAATAATAGCACGAGAGATACTGACCAACATGATGAGTATAATGACCCCTTAAGCAGCTGTGCCTTCAATTAACCAGTCTATAGCTAGATAGTAATAATAGCACGAGAGATACTGACCAACATGATGAGTATAATGACCCCTTAAGCAGCTGTGCCTTCAATTAACCAGTCTATAGCTAGATAGTAATAATAGCACGAGAGATACTGACCAACATGATGAGTATAATGACCCCTTAAGCAGCTGTGCCTTCAATTAACCAGTCTATAGCTAGATAGTAATAATAGCACGAGAGATACTGACCAACATGATGAGTATAATGACCCCTTAAGCAGCTGTGCCTTCAATTAACCAGTCTATAGCTAGATAGTAATAATAGCACGAGAGATACTGACCAACATGATGAGTATAATGACCCCTTAAGCAGCTGTGCCTTCAATTAACCAGTCTATAGCTAGATAGTAATAATAGCACGAGAGATACTGACCAACATGATGTGTATAATGACCCCTTAAGCAGCTGTGCCTTCAATTAACCAGTCTATAGCTAGATAGTAATAATAGCACGAGAGATACTGACCAACATGATGAGTATAATGACCCCTTAAGCAGCTGTGCCTTCAATTAACCAGTCTATAGCTAGATAGTAATAATAGCACGAGAGATACTGACCAACATGATGTGTATAATGACCCCTTAAGCAGTTGTGCCTTCAATTCTGAGACATGTTGTTTAGCATGGACGCATGGACGTATCAAAAAGTTACTTTTTTATGCGTCCATGATTGTAGGTACTGGATGGAACGTTCGTTGGTGCAACGGCATACCAATCAAAGCGCAAAGGTAACAAACGAAATTCAAATTTTCTTACGTTTTTAGGGTTCCGTAGGTGTACCTCAAAAGGAAAAAACGGAACGCTTAACCCTCCCCCCCCCTTCCCTTCTAGTCCGTCTGTGTTACCGCAGCCAGAAAATGTCGAAAATCGTCATTTGAATTTTATAGATAATTAGTGCCTCGGCTTCTGTAATTGTACCATCGATTTTTAAATTTGTACCTCTAATAGTTTTTTAGTTATTTGACAAAAACAGTTCTGGCTGGCGTAACGTTACCGTAGCCAGAAGTTTTGTTTATTAATGGGTATATTGAAATAAATTGTAGCCAAATATTTAGTGCCTCAGACGAGGTAAATGTACCAACTTAATTTGTATTTGTATCTGTTATGGTTGCGAAGATATTCAAGATCCTGCTGCGGTAACGTTTACATGTTTGCTGGATCTCTGAAACGGATAAGCCCCCTTTTATAGTATTTTGCACACGACTTCTTATGAGTTAGCTTGAATTTGTTCCTCATTAATAAAACAAAAAAATTGCACCGTTAAGGAGTTATTTAGGTAAATAGAAATATGCTTTAATCGATCCTAGCACTTCGAATAGAAGCTCTAAAGACTTACTTGTAACGTTATGTTATAGCTTATAACTGCCTTCAATTGTACCTGAAGTTTAATTTATTATCCTGTAAGCAATTAATAAATTATGATGAAATTTAAATTTACTTCGGGACATGATGCGCAGCGGTTTTTTAAACCACCGTTTAACCGAGATTCTTTAGGATTTATGAAATGAAAGTTATATCAATAATCAGTGCTTTTATTCAATTTTATGCCTGTACATTTGCAACGTAATCCACTCAATAATTAACGAGATAATCGAAAAATAGTCACTATGATGTGTGTGACCACGGTAACCCGGCCAAGTTTAGATGGTTACAGAAAAGCGGACCTTTAATACATTACGCTAACCTTCTGAAAAATACAGTATAATAGTCTTATAATTTTGGTACAGACGCGTACATTATGTTTTGAGTGAAAAATATAACCTTCTAGGTACCTAATAATAATAATGAACTTTTAAATTCAATAGTTTTATTTACTTATGTAGGTACCTATATAAGCACGTAAGTACAGACTAGTCTTTATGAATCTATACTATAATATTATAAATTCGAAAGTAACTCTTATCTGTCTGTCTGTCTGTTACCTTTTCACGCCTAAACCACTGAACGGATCTTGAAAAAATTTGGCAAGGCTGACATGGCATCCTGGCGAAGGCTACTTTTTGCCTCAAAAATAGTACATTTGCAACGTAATCCACTCAATAATTAACGAGATAATCGAAAAATAGTCACTATGATGTGTGTGACCACGGTAACCCGGCCAAGTTTAGATGGTTACAGAAAAGCGGACCTTTAATACATTACGCTAACCTTCTGAAAAATACAGTATAATAGTCTTATAATTTTGGTACAGACGCGTACATTATGTTTTGAGTGAAAAATATAACCTTCTAGGTACCTAATAATAATAATGAACTTTTAAATTCAATAGTTTTATTTACTTATGTAGGTACCTATATAAGCACGTAAGTACAGACTAGTCTTTATGAATCTATACTATAATATTATAAATTCGAAAGTAACTCTTATCTGTCTGTCTGTCTGTTACCTTTTCACGCCTAAACCACTGAACGGATCTTGAAAAAATTTGGCAAGGCTGACATGGCATCCTGGCGAAGGCTACTTTTTGCCTCAAAAATAATCCTGCGGGCGGTGACATAGGGGATGAAAGTTTGTATGGGAAACCCAGCATTATTAGTAGAGATCGGATAATCGGATGCATATTAACCTAAAGTTGAGGTGTTGGCTAAGTATGGAGTGGGCTTTTGGATTGAAAAATCCCAGAATTCCGGTATCGGCCAATTTTGACTTGCGATTATAGAATCGAATGTATAATTTACTAAAGTTCACATGTTAGTTAATATGGATTGCACTTAAAAAAAAAAAAATCCAGGGATTCCGGAACGAAAATTTTTAAGTTCTGATTTTGGAATCGAATGTTTTAGTTAGGTAGTTGCGTTCAGGTGTTGGCTAATATGGATTGTACTTTTGTATCAAAAAAAATCCCGGGATTCTGGGATTCACAAATTTATAGTTCTGATTATAGAATCGAATGTATATTTACTTACGTTTAGGTTTTGTCTAATATGGAATGCACTTTTGTATCGATCGTCAAAATGTCGCGATTCCGGAATTGATAAATTACGTATTTTTTGAAAGGGTAACTTTATTATCACTAAATTTTCATAGGGTGTTCTACTCATGAGCAACTTTCACTATATAGATAAATATCAAATATATAGATAAATCACGAAATATAAGTTAGTTGTTTCATACATTTTGGTCGAGTAGGTATTGAACTTTTGTATCAAACATCGTAATTTTTTTGTGATTTCAGAGTTGGTCCCTTAGTGAAAGCTGCTGAAAATGTAAATCCAAGATGGCGGATGCAAATATTTTTTTATTTTTCGTCATGGGTGTCGTTTTCATGGTTTTCGGGGGTATTAAAGCTGATAGTGACATTAAAATGTGAATCCAATACGGCGGCTGCGAGCATTTTCTAATTTTTCGTCATGGGTGTCGTTTTATTGGTTTTCGAGGGTGTTAAAGCCGATAGTGACACTAAAATGTAAATCCAAGATGGCGGATGCGAATATTATTTAATTTTTCGTCATGGTTGTCGTTTTCATGGTTTTCGGGAGTGTTAAAGCTGATAGTGACATTAAAATGTAAATCCAAGATGGCGACTGCGAACATTTTCTAATTTTCGTCATGGGTATCGTTTTATTGGTTTTCGAGGGTGTTAAAGCCGATAGTGACACTAACATGTAAATCCAAGATGGCGGATGCAAATATTTTATTATTTTTCGTCATGGGTGTCGTTTTCATGGTTTTCGAGGGTGTTAATGCCGATAGTGACACTAAAATGTAAATCCAAGATGGCGGATGCAAATATTTTTTTATTTTTCGTCATGGGTGTCGTTTTATTGGTTTTCGAGGGTTTTAATGCCGATAGTGACACTAAAATGTAAATCCAAGATGGCGGCTGGTAACATTTTCGAATTTTTTTCATGAGTGTCGTTTTCATGGTTTTCAAGGTTTGTAAAGCCGATAGTAACATTAAAATGTTAATGCAAAATAGCGCCTTCTTTAAAACTGTTGATGGTTTTTTGATTACTATCACACGTGTTTTCAGGTTAAAACGCGATACGCGCGTTAGTTAACTAAGCATCTGCCAAGCGTCACGCATTTTGACTCCACTGTGGGCTTCAGCACACTCTAAAACCATTAAAATGATAACCATGACAAAAAAAAATAAAAATTTCGCAGCCGCCATCTTGAATTTACATTTTAACGCCACTATCGGCTTTAAAACCCTCGGAAACCATGAAAACGACACCCATGACAAAAATTTTGAAAATGTTTGCAGCCGCCATTATGGGTTTACATTTTAACGTCACTATCGGCTTATACACCATTAAAAACCATGAAAACGACACACATGACGAAAAATCAGAAAATTTTGCAGCCGCCATCTTGGATTTATATTTTAACGCCACTATTGGCTTTAAAACTCTCGAAAACCATGAAAACGACACCCATGATGAAAAATTAAAAAATGTTCGCAGCCGCCATCTTGGATTTACATTCTAATGTCACTATCAGCTTTAATACCCCCCAAAACCATGAAAACGATACCCATCACATTTTTTTTTAAATTTTTTAAAAATCTTGAATTTACATTTTAACGCCACTATCGGCTTTAAACCCTCGGAAACCATGAAAACGGCACCCATGACAAAAAGTTTGAAATTTTTTTCAGTCGCCATCTTGGATTTACATTTTAATGTCACTATCAGCTTTAAAACGTCACTTCACGTCACTTCGTATGCAATAAGGAGTTTAGTTTTGCGTTTTTTTTTATAAATATGTATGATAGTCTGTAAGGTATTTATGTTATGGGTCTTAGTTACCCGAAATAAATGATATATTATTTGTCTTTGACATATCTCGGGACCCTGGGATCCCGGACCTTTGGAAGGCGTATGAGGGGCCGAAGCCAACTCGCAGAGGCCCCTTAGACAATTTTAAATGACGAGGCGGCATCAGCCGACGATTATCCCTGTATGCACTATGCATGTGCACCCAAGGACAACCCCCGGTTGGTGCAGGACTATTGCAGAACATGGATACAAAACATATTGGGCTATGGATTTGAGTGGTTGTGGACTGGTTACCTAAAACTATGAACTGACTATGGCCCCTGCCGGATCAATGTTTTATAATACACGGATAAAATGGCAGGGGGTGACTTGCACACTCAATAATGGGCCCCCGAAAACGGTCGCTAGCACATAGTGTCGTAGCGGCAAGGGGGCAACATGTCCTGAGGTGCTTGTGAGGAGTGGAGAGGTATCCTTATTTATTATTATTATTATTTTTTTTGTCTTTGACATATCTCGGGACCCTGGGGTCCCGGACCTTTGGAAGGCGTACGAGGGGCCGAAGCCAACTCGCAGAGGCCCCTTAGACAATTTTAAATGACGAGGCGGCACCAGCCGACGATTATCCCTGTATGCACTATGCATGTGCACCCAAGGACAACCCCCGGTTGGTGCAGGACTATTGCAGAACATGGAAACAAAACATATTGGGCTATGGATTTGGGTGGTTGTAGACTGGTTACCTAAAACTATGAACTGACTATGGCCCCTGCCGGATCAATGTTTTATAATACACGGATAAAATGGCAGGGGGTGACTTGCACACTCAATAATGGGCCCCCGAAAACGGTCGCTAGCACATAGTGTCGTAGCGGCAAGGGGGCAACATGTCCTGAGGTGCTTGTGAGGAGTGGAGAGGTATCCCACGGTTCTCAGAACAATCCCAGAGCCCGGAAGATGGTCAAGATCCCTACAAACACTTACTGGAATACTTCCTTCCTCCGAGCACGTTCGCTCTTGCGAATCTCCACTCAAGCCAGCCAATAAAGGCAAGAATGAGGTGGGAGCTCTGTTCCCGTCAGTGTTCACTCCAGCCGGCCAATAAAGGCAAGCCAGAGATGAGGAACAAGACTACTCCCGGGAGATAGGGTCCGTAGGGTCGCTACTGCCCAACAGCTCGCCACATGCTGCCCTGCGGGTTTCTGTATCTCTCTTGGTCTGGCTCCTCACCCTAGACCTGTGTCGGCAAAGTGCACTCTACTGGCACAGGCCCAGAGTTCGGAGCGCGCAAGCCCCACCACGACGTCAACGTAGAGATACGGCGGTGGGGTTATTATTATTATTATTATTAAAACCCCCGAAAACCATGAAAACGACACCCATGACGAAAAATAAAAAAACATTTGCATCCACCATCTTCATTTTAGTGTCACTATCGGCTTTAACACCCTCGAAAACCAATAAAACGACACCCATGACGAAAAATTAGAAAATTTTCGCAGCCGCCATCTTGGATTTACATTGTAACGCCATTATCGGCTTTAAACCTCTCAAAAACCATGAAAACGACACCCATGACGAAAAATGAAAAAATATTCGCATCCACCATCTTGGATTTACATTTTAGTGTCACTATCGGCTTTAACACCCTCGAAAACCAATAAAACGACACCCATGACGAAAAATGAGAAAATTTTCGCAGCCGCCATCTTGGATTTACATTTTAACGCCACTATCGGCTTTAAAACTCTCAAAAACCACGAAAACGATACCCATGACGAAAAGTTAGAAAATTTTGAAGCCGCCATCTTGGATTTACATTTTAACGCCACTATCGGTTTTACAACCCTTGAAAACCATGAAAACGACACCCATAACGAAAAATTTGATAAATGTTCGCAGCCGCCATCTTGGATTTATATTTTAACGCCGCTATCGGCTTTAACATTCTCGAAACCCATGAAAACAACCCCACCGATATAGTGACGGTACCTTCCAGGGACAACCGTTTTAATTCAGCAGCTTTGTATTTCTCGCGGGGATCATGTGAAACGAACGGAATATTTATGTGATCCCGATTTTCCGGTACTTCCAAATAAATAAAATCACATTATTTATGAAGTCGTTTCCATACCCTGTATCCGATTAGTTGTGCATTCCCTCATTTTCTGGAATACCGGTATTTATATTAAGAAAAAAAAATGCTGAGAAGCCGCTTCCATAGTTTGTTAGCCAAATATTAACTTTAGGTTAATATGCATCCGATTATCCGATCTCTAATTATTAGTGATACCTAAGTATGAAAATTGAAATTTATGCTTTTGGTAGGAAATAAAATTAGAAAAATAGGGGTTGATTTTAAAATACACAAAAATGCACGGATTTCGTTAGAAATTATTAATTTATTACCTACAGGAAATAACTTTTGAACAAGTGGATACTCGGTCTAAAGTTTTTTTTTTATTAGAACGTGACTGGCATAGTAAACATCTAAACAAAGTCCCCCCCACGCCGCGTCTGTCTGTCTGTTTGAATGAGATAAACTCAAAAACTATTAAACGTGTTTTTATACGATTTTCACGTTTTCAGCAATGGATAGAGTGATTCAGTGTATATTCATTAAGTTTTTGTCTAAATTGGCTGAAATATGACGATGATTGTTGAAGAGTCGTGAAAAATCATGCCGACTGGAAGCTTTAAGGCCACCATACACGGCAACGATATATCGTAAGAATTTGAGTTTGCACAGTTATATCGGACGGCTTTATGTTGTCCACATGTAAGTACGCTGAACGTATACATGTAGAGACGAGAGCATAGGGCCGTCCGAACGTACTACGTTCCCATGGAATACTTTCCATCATCCACGCGGGCGAAGCCGCGGGCAAAAGCTAGTACTTACAATAAGCCTCTTATCTTACCCGTAGTGAGGTACCTAGGTACATATAAACCCATTTTCAGACTACTGGCGTAAAATTACGTCGTGCAGGCAAAGAATATGTGAACTGTCGCTGGTAAAAACCCGTATTAAGAGCGAGCGCGCACTGCGGTGCGTTTCCAGTAGTTCTACCGCACTGGGCGGGGCCTACGGTAACAAAACGCATAACCGCAGTGCGCGCACTTCAATAGTTTTTGAGTTTATCTCATTCAAACAGACAGACAGACGCGGCGTGGGGGGGACTTTGTTTAGATATTTACTATGCCAGTCACGTTCTAATAAAAAAAAAACTTTAGACCGAGTATCCACTTGTTCAAAAGTTATTTCTTGTAGGTAATAAATTAATAATTTCTAACGAAATCCGTGCATTTTTGTGTATTTTAAAATCAACCCCTATTTTTCTAATTTTATTTCCTACCAAAAGCATAAATTTCAATTTTCATACTTAGGTATCACTAATAATGCTGGGTTTCCCATACAAACTTGCATCCCCTATGTCACCCCCCGTAGGATTATTTTTGAGGCAAAAAGTAGCCTTCGCCAGGATGCCATGTCAGCCTTGCCAAATTTTTTCAAGATCCGTTCAGTGGTTTAGGCGTGAAAAGGTAACAGACAGACAGACAGATAAGAGTTACTTTCGAATTTATAATATTATAGTATAGATTCATAAAGACTAGTCTGTACTTACGTGCTTATATAGGTACCTACATAAGTAAATAAAACTATTGAATTTAAAAGTTCATTATTATTTATTAGGTAGAAGGTTATATTTTTCACTCAAAACATAATGTACGCGTCTGTACCAAAATTATAAGACTATTATACTGTAATTTTCAGAAGGTTAGCGTAATGTATTAAAGGTCCGCTTATCTGTAACCATCTAAACTTGGCCGGGTTACCGTGGTCACACACACCATAGTGACTATTTTTCGATTATCTCGTTAATTATTGAGTGGATTACGTTGCAAATGTACAGGCATAAAATTGAATAAAAGCACTAATTATTGATATAACTTTCACTTCATAAATCCTAAAGAATCTCGGTTAAACGGTGGTTTAAAAAACCGCTGCGCATCATGTCTCACTGATCATCACTGATCACACAATTAGCGACTAATTTTTCATGTCAAAATTAAAATACCTGATGGTGGCCATGCCAGTGTCAGTCACACAATTAGCGACAAGTTTTTCATGTTGTCAAAATTAAAATCCCCGATGGTGGCCATGCCAGTGTCAGTCACACAATTAGCGACAAGTTTTTCATGTTGTAAAAATTAAAATCCCTGATGGTGGTCATGCCAGTGTCAGTCACACAATTAGCGACTAATTTTTCATGTTGTCAAAATTAAAATCCCTGATGGTGGTCATGCCAGTGTCAGTCACACAATTAGCGATAAGTTTTTCATGTTGTCAAAATTAAAATCCCTGATGGTGGCCATGCCAGTGTCAGTCACACAATTAGCGACAAGTTTTTCATGTTGTCAAAATTAAAATCCCTGATGGTGGCCATGCCATTGTCAGTCACACAATTAGCGACAAGTTTTTCATGTTGTCAAAATTAAAATCCCTGATGGTGGTCATGCCAGTGTCAGTCACACAATTAGCGACTAATTTTTCATGTTGTCAAAATTAAAATCCCTGATGGTGGCCATGCCAGTGTCAGTCACACCATTCTCAAAGATTGGACATTTTGGGAGTTGGACATTTTGGGAACTGGACATTTTGGGAATTGGACATTTTGACACCGTTGGACATTTTTAGAATTGTATATTTTGACCTTGAATGATAATTTATTATGTTGAGTAAAGGTTGATCTGCGAACCTATATACCTTATTATCTTAAACAAACCTACGCATTTTTTTAAATGATTATTTTACTTATAAATAAAAATACTCAAATAAACATATTTTTATTTAACACTTGTGTACGCGTATGTACCAAACCATACCACACTATCCTATAAATTTCAGAAGGTTAGCATAATGTATTAAACGGCCGCTTTTCTGTAACCATCGAAACTTGGCCGGGTTACCGCGGTCACACACACCATAGTGACTATTTTTCGATTATCTCGTTAATTATTGAGTGGATTACGTTGCAAATGTACAGGCATAAAATTGAATAAAAGCACTGATTATTGATATAACTTTCATTTCATAAATCCTAAAGAATCTCGGTTAAACGGTGGTTTAAAAAACCGCTGCGCATCATGTCCCGAAGTAAATTTAAATTTCATCATAATTTATTAATTGCTTACAGGATAATAAATTAAACTTCAGGTACAATTGAAGGCAGTTATAAGCTATAACATAACGTTACAAGTAAGTCTTTAGAGCTTCTATTCGAAGTGCTAGGATCGATTAAAGCATATTTCTATTTACCTAAATAACTCCTTAACGGTGCAATTTTTTTGTTTTATTAATGAGGAACAAATTCAAGCTAACTCATAAGAAGTCGTGTGCAAAATACTATAAAAGGGGGCTTATCCGTTTCAGAGATGCAGCAAACATGTAAACGTTACCGCAGCAGGATCTTGAATATCTTCGCAACCATAACAGATACAAATACAAATTAAGTTGGTACATTTACCTCGTCTGAGGCACTAAATATTTGGCTACAATTTATTTCAATATACCCATTAATAAACAAAACTTCTGGCTACGGTAACGTTACGCCAGCCAGAACTGTTTTTGTCAAATAACTAAAAAACTATTAGAGGTACAAATTTAAAAATCGATGGTACAATTACAGAAGCCGAGGCACTAATCATAATATATAAAACAAAGTCGGGTTTGTTCGAACACTTATAACTCGAGAACGGCTTAACGGATTTTCATGGTTTTTGATTTGTTGTATGTTTCTTCGTCCCGAATAGCAGAATAACTATTAAAAATATAGGAAAAGTATAAAAAAAAATATGAAGAAAATTCATTTTCACAAAACATTTGAACAGGGCTGTAATAGAATGAATCCCCATCTTTCATTCTATTAGAATTCCAAATTCAAATAAATTTTATAATCAGTTGTTTTCCCGCCGTTCGATTTATTCAAATTTGACAGGAACCGTCTGGCGGGTCAGCTATGTAGTATTGTAAAATAAAAATCAATTGCCACTTCAGAACGGATGCAGGACAAGGTTAGTATGAAAGAAACTTCTAAACAGTTTATTGTTACAGAGTTAATTTACTAACACTACTATACTAAATATGTGGAGATTTGATACAAATACAAACGCACTATCCCAATTTATTTGGGGTCGGCGCAACATGTCCCTTTCTTCCATACTTCTCTATTAGTCGTCATCTCGGTAGTCACTCCCTTTCTAGCCATGTCATCTTTCACACAGTCCATCCATCGTTTCTTTGGTCTTCCCCTACTCCTAAAGCCTCGACATTCATACTCAAAACAATTTTCTTTTGTCAAATTTGTTAGCTCGTATTAATATTTTTCATATTTTAGACTTTTTTACTTTAACTTTATTCTGGTATTTTACTTTTCAACAAAAATCGTAGATAAATTCTTAAAATATAAATTAAGTTTTCTTACACAATTCAAAATGTTTTCAGCTTGCGCCTTCGGGAACTTCGTGCATTGGAATATTCATAGCTAAGACAGGACAAAGTCTGTCGGGTCAGCTAGTTATCTATAAAATTCAAATGACGATTTTCGACATTTTCTGGCTGCGGTAACGCACACGAGTCGGACTCGCGCACCAAGGGTTCCGTTCAGATTTCTGAAAAAGTGTGTGCTATTTAGAGACATCGTTTTATTTTTCCTGTAATCTGTTCACACATACATCCATATTCAACGGGCACACTACAGCGACGTCTCGTCCACGGGCAACGCGGGACGGCGGCGGCGCGGCGCGGGGACCGGGCACGCACCAGGATCCTGCGGCGGCGGCGCGACATTGCTTCGTCCGACACGACCGCGCTCGGACCTATTTCGCCTATTTTGCTATAGTATTTTGTGAACCACCTATTAAACCGTAATTACAGTCCGCTTGCCTCTTTATTTCCTACTGGCCATACAAGACATGTTCATCTGGAAATGAATTCATTCATCATTTCACGACTGCCTGTCTGACCTCCACAACCCAGTAACTGGGTAATACGATACCCCTTGGTAAGACTGGTTGTCAGACTTTCGGGCTTCTGACGACCCGTAACGACTGTCAAAGATCCACGAATGACAACCGGGACCAACGGCTTAACGTGCTTTCCGAGGCACGGAGGAGTCTCGGTATGTAAAGATGGTCACCCATCCACTGAACAACCCCGGCAAGCGTAGCTTAACCTCATGGATCGACCCGTGCGGCTGTTATTACTTAGCCACGAGCTCCTCTTATTTAATTGTAAAATATCTATTTCTTTAAATGTTCTTTTTGGTGTTATTGTTTCGATATAATTTTTGAAAATAGTGACCTTAGCTTTGTGACTAGCTCGTCTTTTTTTGTAAGTGCTGAGCTGTGAATCGTTATCTTCAGGCATATTAAATATGTGGGGCTTTTTGGTATCCTCAATAATAGTTATGCAATTGAAACGATACTTAAATTAATTAGGAAATGTGGCAGGCACTGTGTGACGATCACGCAACTTTACCAGTTACCCTCGGTGTGAAATGTGGCAGGCACTGTGTGACGATCACGCAACTTTACCAGATACCCTCGGTGTGAAATGTGGCAGGCACTGTGTGACGATCACGCAACTTTACCAGTTACCCTCGGTGTGAAATGTGGCAGGCACTGTGTGACGATCACGCAACTTTACCAGTTACCCTCGGTGTGAAATGTGGCAGGCACTGTGTGACGATCACGCAACTTTACCAGTTACCCTCGGTGTGAAATGTGGCAGGCACTGTGTGACGATCACGCAACTTTACCATTTACCCTCGGTGTGAAATGTGGCAGGCACTGTGTGACGATCACGCAACTTTACCAGTTACCCTTGGTGTGAAATGTGGCAGGCACTGTGTGACGATCACGCAACTTTACCAGATACCCTCGGTGTGAAATGTGGCAGGCACTGTGTGACGATCACGCAACTTTACCAGTTACCCTCGGTGTGAAATGTGGCAGGCACTGTGTGACGATCACGCAACTTTACCAGTTACCCTCGGTGTGAAATGTGGCAGGCACTGTGTGACGATCACACAACTTTACCAGATACCCTCGGTGTGAAATTCTCTCGGTGCGCTCAGAGCGAAGCGATGTATGCTGGATAACAAAGGAATATGTAAGTATTAGATTATGTTTATCTTAAAATAAGGTGGTTGGCAATTGGAATGATTCGAAATACTATAATAATTACGAAGTAATTTTATAAATTTTTTATGTAGGTAGGTGAATAAAAAATCCTTAGGTGATTTTTTGAACGAAATCATAATCTTTACATAAACTTCTATCACATAGAATAATTTCAGATTTTTCTCTTTGCAAACTTCGGAGATAAGGGGGGGGGGGACGGTATTTTTTTTACATTTTTCATCAAAAGTCAAAAATTATGCGGCCTAAAAAAAAATGTTTGAGAATGTAAAGTAATGTAAAGTAATAGGCGGATTGGCTTTCCTATCTGCGAATCTATCCAGCACCGTTCTGCGCTTGCCCGACGACACTTTCGCGTACAAAGTTCAATTATGTACAATAAAATCAACAAGACCCTATCTATTTATAAACTAACCCTGCATAAGGTCAAGCAGAATCTAAAGCCTTGGTTACTGTCCCTCAATTACGACGAAACAGAGCAAATTCTAAAAACTCTTTCGTAATATCAATTCTAATGATACCTAGGCACTCAACTTCATCCTTTACTCGCGATCCCAGTAAATTTTTCCTGTACTTCCAATTCAATTTACATATACACACACACACACATACTTCAAGCACACACCCACACACACCCCCACACACACACACCACACACATTACACGCACACACACAATCACCACTACAGGCTCATTCTAAACAATTTTCATTTATTTATTTAAGTTGTATTATTTTAGTCTTTTTATTTTTCATTGTTAATCTTATTGCATAAGTTTTCAATAGTATTTCCTCCCGGGAGAGGGCACTGGCTCTTGTAACACAGGTTAACCACCTAGTACAAGTGTCAGGGACTTCACATTAATTGTAACCACTTCCTTATGTAATAAAGATCATTATTATTATTATTATTATTTCTTTTATTTCATTTTACACATACTGTTTACATTTTTAAATATTAGAATAAAAAGAATATAAAAACATTTAAAAATATAAAAATAGTAGCCCACCGATATCGGGAACAGGGTCCAAGCTACCGGCGGTCAGGGCTCCAGAGAGAGGAACCTCCTAACAATGCGGGCCGTGTCCAGAAGCACCGCTTTCTGAATCAAGCCCTTGATCCAGCTGCCCAACGAGAGCCTCCTTAGGTGTTGGTCGAGGCTCTTGGCAATTAAGCCATTGGCTGATACGACTATCGGCACAATGATTGCTGAGTCTACATCCCACATGTCGACAACCTCGCGAGCCAAGTCAAGATACTTGATTTGTTTATCTTTCTCGGCTTTCACGAGGTTCCCGTCATGCGGGACCGTTATGTCAACAACCATTGCGCGCCGCTCTGTTCGATCCACCACCACTATATCAGGCTTATTGGCTACAATAGTCCTGTCAGTGATGATGGATCGGTCCCAGTACAATGTGATATTTCCATTTTCGAGAACTGGGTCGGGCACATACCTGTAGTATGGCACCTCCGATTCCACAAGGCTGTATTTCAGAGCAAGTTGCTGATGGATAATCCTGGCTACAAGGTTGTGCCTATGCAAGTACTCTTCGTTAGCTAGACGAGAACATCCGGAGATAATGTGTCGAATTGATTCTCCCGGTCGGTGGCATGCCCGACAGATGTCAACCGTTCCGTCTTTCACAATAAATCTCCGGTAATTGTTCGTCATGATAACTTCGTCCATAATTGCACATACAAAACCTTCGGTTTCCCCAAAGAGGTCACCGGAACGCAGCCAGGCTACGGACGCTAGCAAATCTACATCGGGTCCATGTAGGGCCCGGAAAAAGCGTCCGTGAAGCTCCTTACTCTGCCATACCTCCATGCGATCGTTAGTGTCAAGCACTACAGGTTTGCGCCAGTTCTCTTTAGCCAAGGAGAGCGGGGTGAAGCCTTTGTCCACCGCGACCACATCTCGATGCATCCCCACGTCGGCTTCTAGGAAATATTCCCCGAGACTGCATATCTCGCGATTGTGGAGGGTCTTAGCGTTTAAAAAGCCTCGGCCTCCACACTTTCGTGGGATATACAGTCTCATTACCGATGACCGTGGGTGATGCATTCGATATGCAGTCAACAGCGTACGGACCCTCCGATCCAGGGCATCGAGTTCAGTCTGAGTCCATTTGAGTATGCCGAAAGAGTACATCAAAACCGGCATGACCCAACCGTTGAAGGCGCGCACCTTGTTTCCGCCTGATAGAAGACTATTAAATACTTTTTTCAGGCGGCCAAAGAAGCGCTCCTTCAACGATTGCTTCATGTCAGCAACATTGATGCCTAACGCTTCCGACATACCCAAATACTTATAGGTTTCGGCTGCGGAGAGGGTTCTAAGGTTTATGGAATCCGAAAGTTGGGTTCCCACGGATTCCACAATCTCCCCTCGCTTTACATGCATGACCGCACATTTGTCCACTCCAAATTCCATCCTGATGGCGCTACTGAAAGTTTCAGTTACTTTCAGTAGCTCCATCAGTTGCAAATTGTTGGGGGCAAAGAGTTTTAGGTCATCCATGTAGAGGAGGTGGGATATAACCTGACCACCTCTCCTGAGCCGATAGCCTAGACCTGAATCCTCCAGCAGTGTGCTTAGAGGATTCAAGGCTAAGCAGAACCAAAGTGGACTCAAACTATCGCCCTGAAATATACCTCGCTCGATCCTTATCGGCTCGCTATTCCTCTGGATATTTCGACATCCTGGATAGCGAAGGACCGTCCTCCATTGCCCCATACACGACACCAGGAAGGTGCGCAGAGTTGCATCTACTTTATACAACTCCAGCACCCTCATGAGCCATGTATGTGGCACCGAGTCATAGGCCTTCTTATAGTCTATCCAACATGTCGACAGATCCTTACGGGAACGACGAACCTGTTGGCTAATGGCCATATCAATGAGGAGTAGCTCCTTAGTACCACGGGACCCGTTCCTAGATCCATTTTGAGAGACAGACATGATGGAGTTGGTGTCTATATGTTCGTTAATTTTAGCTCTCAAAATGGATGTAAGAACCTTATAGACCGTCGGTAGACAAGTGATCGGTCTATAATTTTTGGGCTCCGCAGTACTACCTGATTTATGGAGCAGGTGGGTTATTCCTGTCGTTAGGAAATGGGGTAGCGACCCTGACTGTAAGGCTGACTAAAAAACTGCGATTAAAATTATTAAAACTGAAAATGATTATTATGAAAACAAATGTGACTTGTTGACTTTGGTGTTGCCAGCTTATTATTATTAATGTGCAAACAACGCTCTTTCATATGATACCCCACATGACCTAGTAGCCCCACTTTGAATTTTTAAAACCCCCTTTCAGTCCCTGTTGCAAAAAAAAACATAAATATTTTTATTTCTTTCTTATTTGCAAAATAGTTGGGTAAACCTCATTTCAAACTGTTCTAGTTCTCAAGTTGATAGCATTAGTAGTTCTTGAGATATCCAGCTGTGACAGACAGACAGACAGACAGACTGAGTGAGACCATAAGGGTTCCTTTTTTACCATTTTGGTACGGAACCCTAATACGGCCATTTATGTGACATATTTTGATACTCGCAAGTAAATCAAAACCTTTAATATAGGGTCCTGCCCGTTGTTCTAGAAACATGAAATTAGCCAAGAAGCTTTTCCTTTACTTTAACTTTTTCCTTTACTTGTGCTGTAAAGGAAAAAGTCCGAAAATTGTTGGTTGAGATGAGTGTTCAGGTAGGATAAATAAAATGGTAGACTGGAGTTGTAAAGAGCGTATGTATTCCGAAGAACAGAGAAGCACAAGAAAAATCTGTAGGTATTATAACTAGGCTCTATAACTAATTCATCGTCACAAAACAAACGCCTGATGAAATGTTCATTGCAATAAGTTGCACGAAGATGGTTTTGATTCTAAACATTGTTAATTTGTAATTGTACCACTTAAAAAAATATTTTCAAGTCTGTCAGTCTATCAAGACCCTTTTTCTCAGGAATGCGTGGAGGTATCAAGTTGAAATTAATATCGAACACATAGGTTTATGGTCCCATACTTCTAAAAAAATCAAGCTCGTAAGTCAACGCAATAAAAAAAAAACCGGTCAAGAGCGAGTCGCACTCGCGCACCGAGGGTTCCGTTCCGATTTCTGAAAAAGTGTGGTATTTAGAGACATCATTTTATTTTTCCTGTAATGGAGAAGATTGGGAGTATCCTCCTGGTGGTACGAGGACTAAATAAAACCGGTGACTTTATAATGGACTGTAATACTATGAAATTGTACAAGGATAGCAAACAGATTAAAATTTAAAAGTGGCGAGAAAATCAATGTATGTCGCTCAATAGCGCGGACGATGACGCAGTGAGGTGCCGGTCAGCCGTGCTGCACGCTCGCTGCTCGAGGGCCCCCCCGCGACCGCAGCTACCGCCCGCGGTCGCCCGGCGCGGTGTGATATTCTCAACATGCTCCCGGCGTTGAAGACTGGTGTTCAATGATCATACTGGAAGAGGACAGATGGTGTTGTAAGCGCGCCGGACTATTCCCTTTTTTGTTCTTACGTCTGCGACTCTGCTTATTCCGTCCCTCCCAGGTATGAGACGTACGATACGACCGAGTGGCCACAACAGTGGCGGCGACTGTCTCTCCTTGAGTGCCACCATGGCTCCCTCTTCAAGCACCCCATCGGAGTCCGTCCACTTGGTTCTCTGTTGGAGGTAGAAGATGTACTCGTTAGAGAATCTGTTCCAGAACTGTTGCTTTAGGTGCTCGAGACGCTGGAAGCGCTTCAGGCTGGAAATATTCTGGTTGATAACTTGCGGATGCGGCAGGGATGTGAGTGATCTCCCAATAAGGAAATGAGCAGGAGTTAAAGGGTATAGGTCTGATGGGTCAGTGGAAAGGAGTGAGAGGACGAGAGTTTAGTATTGCTTCAACCTGAACCAGACACGTAGACATCTCTTCGTAAGATGTGCGAAGCCTAATATACCTACGCCTCAGGTGATGCTTTATGGATTTTACGGCAGACTCCCATAAGCCACCGAAGTGTGCGGTATATGCCGGAATAAAGTTTAAATTGATACCTGTATCTGCCATTTCTGAAGAAAAGTCCTGTTTCAATATGTCAGCTATTTCGAGATCGTAACAGGTGCCAATAAAGGTTGTACCATTATCGGAGTAAATGGTCTTTGGTTTACCACGACGAGCAATAAACTTGTTTAGTGCTGCAATGAAGGCATGTTTTGTTAGATCTGAGACAAGCTCCAGATGAACCGCCCTCGTGGCTAGACAAACAAAAACACATATGTACGATTTAATCGGTCTACATCCTCTACCTTTGCGGTCGGCTAGGAGGATGAGTCCGGCATAGTCGGTGCCAGTCTCTAAAAAAGGAAACTCTAACTGAACTCGTTCCTTAGGTAAATTACCCATGATGGGTTGAACTGTTCTACCGTTGAATCGCTGACACTTTACACACGTATGCACAGTTGATTTGGCAAGGCTTCTTCCACCTAAAGGCCAATACTCATGTCTAACTGTGGCTAAGAGTAGCTGTGGACCAGCATGGAATAGGAGTAAGTGATAAGTATTAAAAATAAGTTCAGTAAAGTTATGTTTGCTGCAGATAATTATAGGGTGCCTGACATTATAATCGTAGCAAGAATTACCTAATCTGCCTCCAACTCGTATTTAATACCAGACTCGATAAATGGCTATAGTTTCATAAGACGATTTTTATTAGGTAAGGGTTTACCTGATGAAAGTAGCTCGTACTCTTTAGGAAACATCTCCCTCTGAACTGTTTTAATTATGAAATCAGCGCTGTAGGACAACTCTGAATTAGTAAGAGTGACACTATGACTATGTACCCCTTTAGAACGATTAATGAATCTAAATACGTATGCTAATAGACGTTGTAAGTGTGAATAATCAGATGAATTATTAATTAAAGTTTGAAATAAATTATCATGTATATTTATATTAGGATTAGTGATTGGTAATGATTGATTATTAATGTTAATGGAATGTGATTTTAATAGTTCAGGTAGTACTGTGTTCACATCTGTGTTAGGCGTTGAAGGCCAAAGAGCTGGGTCCGTAAGCAAGAATGAAGGCCCTGACCACCACATGGAAGACTGACCTATGAGCGCTCAGACCACGGGAGACGAGATCTGCGGGGTTGTCCTTGGACGGCACATAGCGCCAGGTATAAGTACCAAAGCCTTTCCGTATCTCCGAAACTCGATTTCTGACAAACGGCTTAAGCGTGGCAGGTGAAGCAGACAGCCAACCTAAGACAATCATTGAGTCACACCAAAATATGCATTTGTCGGGTTTTAGTGACAACGATTCTAGTACTTTTGCACACAACCTGGTTCCTATAAGGCGCCACAAAGCTCTAGCCTTGGGATTGTAGTCGACTTGATTGGTGCAACTTTACTTTTAGACGTTAGCAGATGTGTACGGACGGAACCATTACCAGCTACAGAACGAATGTATACGCAAGCTCCGTATGCTTTTTCTGATGCATCCGTAAAAATATGTACTTCTACGGTTATAGGGCTATCACATACCACCCAGCGTGGTGTGCTGAGAAGATTAAGCTGTGGTAAAGTCTGCATGAACTTCAACCATAACTTTTTAATGTCCACATTAACCTCGTCATCCCATGCACACTTGTCTATCCATAATTTCTGCAATATTATCTTGACCTCGATAATACATGGAGAGACAAGCCCCAGTGGGTCGAATACTTGCGCTATTGTGGAAAGTATGTGTCGTTCTGTGATTGAAGTATCTGTATGTTTAGGTATGAATCGAGAATGTAAGACAGTCAGTATGAGAATGCCAATTAAGACCAAGGGTTTTACTCGGTTCATCAACACTGAAGCTGACTGTGTTATGTATGTCCGTATGTATTGTTGTGGATGTGGTATGAGCGGATGAATCAAGTGTATCTGAAGTGACTGCCTGAAGTATTTGTGCATTGTTAGACTGCCACTTCCGAAGGTTGAGTTGTGCAGTCTTAAATATGCTGATGACATCTCTACACAGCTCTATAGTGCTCTCTATAGAGTCATCTCCGGACAGATAATCGTCGACGTAGAAGTCATGTTGTATAGAGTGTTGTGTACGTGTGTGCGTTGCCTCCTTTGCCCACTGAGACAAACATCGTGTACTAATGAACGGAGCGGATGCTGTTCCGTAAGTAACGGTGTTTAATGTATATGTTTTAAGAGGTAATGATGGATCAGAGCGCCATAATATCCGTTGCAGAGATCGCTGCGATTCGTCAACTTCAATTTGTCGAAAGAATTTTCGATATCTGACGATATGACGAATTTATGCTGGCGAAACCTCAACAATATGGATATTAAGTCATCCTGAACTTTAGGTCCTATGCCTTGAATGTCGTTGAATGACTTACCAGAAGTTGTGACGGCTGATGCGTCGAAGACAACTCGAAGCTTGGTCGTTGTACTGGACTCTCTGAAAACACCATGATGTGAAAAGGCATACGGAGCTTGCGTATACATTCGTTCTGTAGCTGGTAATGGTTCCGTCTGTACACATCTGCTAACATCCAAAAGTAAAAGATTAATGTGCGTGGAACTTCTATAATGGGACAAAACTACTTCAAAGTTGAAACTAAACAATGATGAAAAAACAACGAACAACGATACTAACTAAAAGTGTAGGTATGATTGATTCTACTGGATAAGCAGGCTAATTACGTCTGTCTGTCTGTCTGTCTTCTATTATACGTAGGTCTATAGTCCCATGGAGTCCTAAAAAATCAAGCTTCTAAGTCAACGCAATAAAAAAAACCAGTCAAGAGCGAGTCGGACTCGCACAACGAGGGTTTCGTTCCGATTTCTGAAAAAGTGTGCTATTTAGAGACATCGTTTTATTTTTCCTGTAATATTTACATAAACTTCTATCACATAGAATAATGTTTCAGATTTTTCCCTTTGCAAACTTCGGAGATAAGGGAACGGTATTTTTTTTACATCAAAAATCGAAAACTATGCGGCCTAAAAAAAAATAAAAATGTTTAAGAACGTGCAAACAGTTCTCTTTCATATGATACCCCACATGCCCTAGTAGCCCCACTTTGTATTTTGAAGACCCCCTTTCAGCACCTGTGACAAAAAAAATATAAATATTTTTATTTCTTTCTTATTTGCTAAATACACACATCAACACGGTCTAGGGATATTTTTAAAAAAGCGAATTACTATCAATGTGTTAATTATTTATATGACATGTATATATTTAAAAGATACGTTATTTAATATTCTACCATTTTTTAATAATGGTTATGGTACTTAGATTAAAATTTCAGGATTTTATGGAAAAAAAATGAAGCATAGACGGAAACCGTATATGAATTAACTTTTAATTTGTGAGTAAAAACTGAAAAAATAGAAAAATCATTTAATTTGTGCTTATAAACTTGAAGTTAGTAGTCTGAGAAAGCGCCCATGATGTTCATAACACATCGGCAACGATTCGGCATGCTCAGAACAAGGTTGTCAATGTCTTGCTGCGGAATATTGTCCCATGTCCTTCTGAGGTGCGCAAAAAGTTGATCTTCTGTAGCCAGATTTTCAGGAACTTCCTTCAGAGCTCTTCTTTGCAGCATATCCCACGCATGCTCAATGGGATTTAGATCTGGCGATTGAGCAGGCCAGTCTAAGGCCCTAACATTGTGTGTATGTAACCAAGCTGCTACCGTTCTCGCCGTGCGTGCCCGGGCATTGTCGTGCATGAGCAGGAAATCTTGCCCCATTTGTGTTCTGTGGGGCAAGATTACGGGCCCCAGCACCTGTTGGACGTATCGTTCTGCCGTCATATTGCCCCGCACCCAAACGAGATCCGTCCGTCCTCCAAGACGAATTCCTGCCCAAACCATAATTGTTCCTCCTTGGTATGGTTGAACTTCCTGAGGGTTCTGAAGACGGCTCTATCGTCCAGGAACTCGCCAAACACGCGTCCTTCGTGAATCTGGATGGAAGCCGAACCTGGATTCATCCGTGAACAGCACATTGGACCATTGCTCACGGCCCCAGTCCACGTGGTTCCGAACCCATTCTAATCGTCGTCCACGATATGCCTCTCCGTAAAGGTGGGACCCGGAGTGGTCTACGAGAGCGTAGATTGCTTTCATGCAGTCGCCTTCTTACAGTTTGGTCACTCACAAGCACTTGGTGTTCCACTCGCAGCCTTTGGACCAATTGAGTCGCCGTTGCATTTGGTTGAGCTCGCGCAGTAATTTGCAAAAATCGGTCTTGTCTGGGGGTAGTGATGCGACTTGGCCCCCGGTGCCTCTCCGCTACTTCACCTGTGGCACGATAGCGTGTCCACAATCTTGAAATTACATTTTGGTGGGTCCCTATGGCCTCAGCAACATTACGCTGAACAGACCCAGCTTCCAGCATTCCCACAGCTCGTAACATCTCCGCCCTCGTCAAATGTTGTCGTTGCATGGCTACAATACCTCAATTTTAACTTTATCTTTCGTTTAAAAATGAAAAAAAAAAACTGTAACTAAACGTAATTCGTATTGTTTTCTAAATTTCGCACAAATGAAAATTCCCTCTCCTACACATCAAGACATTTTTATGCCACCGAAACAAAAGAATTACAAACAGAGATAAATTACAAACAAATCGGTGTATAAAAGATTCCAATGCGGCCAGTACTTTTCGAGTTATTTAATTGAGTATGAAATATCCCTAGACCGTGTTGATGTGTGTAGTTGGGTAAACGTCATATAAAACTATTTCAAGTTGATAGCATTAGTAGTTCTTGAGATATTCAGCTGTGACAGACAGACAGACAGACAGACAGACAGACAGACAGACAGATAGACAGACAGACAGACAGATAGACAGACAGACGGACAGACAGACTGAGTGAGACCATAAGGGTTCCTTTTTTACCATTTTGGTACGGAACCCTAAAAATGATTGAGATTGGGCAAACAGCGTTCTTTCATTGATACCCCACATGCCATAGTAGCCCCATTTTGAATTTTTAAGACCCCCCTTCAGTCCCTGTTGCAAAAAAAAAAATGTAAACATTTTTATTTCTTTCTTATTTGCAAAATAACTAGTTGGGTAAACGTCATCTAAAACTGTTCCAAATTTCAAGTTGATAGCATTAGTAGTTCATGAGATATCCAGCCGTGTGTGTTCCTTTTTTACCATTTTGATACGGAACCCTAAAAAGAGAAAATTTAAATCATAGTTTCCTAATAATTCATGACAAAAGTATTTTTTGTTATTTTATTTTACTTCTTCAAAAGTGTATTGAAAAACGTCGTTTGATACACGTGGACATTTGTTATTGCAGTTCTCGGCTCAAAAACTACCTCCCCTGTACGGCTCGGGTGCTATCTATCATAGGACGGGTGCTACACACAAAAACTACCTCGCCTGTACGGCTCGGGTGCTATCTATCATAGGACGGGTGCTACACACAAAAACTACCTCGCCTGTACGGCTCGGGTGCTATCTATCATAAGACGGGTGCTACACACAAAAACTACCTCGCCTGTACGGCTCGGGTGCTATCTATCATAGGACGGGTGCTACACACAAAAACTACCTCGCCTGTACGGCTCGGGTGCTATCTATCATAGGACGGGTGCTACACACAAAAACTACCTCGCCTGTACGGCTCGGGTGCTATCTATCATAGGACGGGTGCTACACACAAAAACTACCTCGCCTGTACGGCTCGGGTGCTATCTATCATAGGACGGGTGCTACACACAAAAACTACCTCACCTGTACGGCTCGGGTGCTATCTATCATAGGACGGGTGCTACACACAAAAACTACCTCGCCTGTACGGCTCGGGTGCTATCTATCGTAGGACGGGTGCTACACACAAAAACTACCTCGCCTGTACGGCTCGGGTGCTATCTATCATAGGACGGGTGCTACACACAAAAACTACCTCGCCTGTACGGCTCGGGTGCTATCTATCATAGGACGGGTGCTACACACAAAAACTACCTCGCCTGTACGGCTCGGGTGCTATCTATCATAGGACGGGTGCTACACACAAAAACTACCTCGCCTGTACGGCTCGGGTGCTATCTATCATAGGACGGGTGCTACACACAAAAACTACCTCGCCTGTACGGCTCGGGTGCTATCTATCATAGGACGGGTGCTACACACAAAAACTACCTCGCCTGTACGGCTCGGGTGCTATCTATCATAGGACGGGTGCTACACACAAAAACTACCTCGCCTGTACGGCTCGGGTGCTATCTATCATAGGACGGGTGCTACACACAAAAACTACCTCGCCTGTACGGCTCGGGTGCTATCTATCATAGGACGGGTGCTACACACAAAAACTACCTCGCCTGTACGGCTCGGGTGCTATCTATCATAGGACGGGTGCTACACACAAAAACTACCTCGCCTGTACGGCTCGGGTGCTATCTATCATAGGACGGGTGCTACACACAAAAACTACCTCGCCTGTACGGCTCGGGTGCTATCTATCATAGGACGGGTGCTACACACAAAAACTACCTCGCCTGTACGGCTCGGGTGCTATCTATCATAGGACGGGTGCTACACACAAAAACTACCTCGCCTGTACGGCTCGGGTGCTATCTATCATAGGACGGGTGCTACACACAAAAACTACCTCGCCTGTACGGCTCGGGTGCTATCTATCATAGGACGGGTGCTACACACAAAAACTACCTCGCCTGTACGGCTCGGGTGCTATCTATCATAGGACGGGTGCTACACACAAAAACTACCTCGCCTGTACGGCTCGGGTGCTATCTATCATAGGACGAGTGCTACACACAAAAACTACCTCGCCTGTACGGCTCGGGTGCTATCTATCATAGGACGGGTGCTACACACAAAAACTACCTCGCCTGTACGGCTCGGGTGCTATCTATCATAGGACGGGTGCTACACACAAAAACTACCTCGCCTGTACGGCTCGGGTGCGAGGAGGTATCAAGTTGAAATAAATATCAAATACGTAAGTCTATAGTCCCTTGCAGCTCTAAAAAAGTCATTCTTCTAAGTCATCGCGACAAAAAAATACGGCCATATATACGACACATTTTGATACTCGAAAATTAATCAAAACCTACAGGGTACTTCCCATTGACCTAGAATTATGAAATTTGGCAAGAAGCAAGGTCTCAGAGCGTAAAGGAAAAAGTCCGAAAATTATTAATTTGTAGTTTTATCACATTTTTTTTTTGCCGGTAACAATGTTTTATTTGTTTTTGGGATAAATTCTTTTCAAGTACGGAACCCTTCATTGTGCGTGGTCCGACACGCACTTGGCCGGTTTTTTTGGGGTGTATTTCTTGTACATCAGAGGTGCCTTTTTTTACAAAATCTAAACACCGCGATTCAGAAAAATGACGTCACAGCACAACGCCATCTATCGGTCACGTAGTTAAACTATCAAAATATTATGCATGGAAATTCGTTCCGACAAACACTATAAATGCTACGTAGACTTCCGAAAAGTACTTATATACAAGTGTATTAATATTATTCTTAGGTACTTACTTATTATTTGCGGAAGTCTCATACAAATCTCCATCCCCTAGTTTAAGGGGTTGGGGGTAAAAGTTCCAAGTTTTAGAATTTTTTTGTTGTTTGTGTACTAGCTACTACTAGCTTACATACTAAATTTCAGCTTTCTAGGACTTCAGGAAGTACCCTAAGATTTTTTATGATCATCAGTGAGTCAGTGACGAAATCGGGGTATTTTAGATATCAATAAAATCTAAAGTAAAGAGCTATGCAATTGAAACTTTATAGGTTTAATAAGTCAACCACTGACATCATATCTCGAAAATTTTGTTTATCTGGTACTAGCTTCTGCCCGCGACTTCGTCCGCGTGAAATTTCTTGTCCCCAACGACGCATCGCATCGCAAAGCCTGCCCGCGCTATTACTTCGTTTGCGCTTAAGCAAGCAGTCTGACATTTTTTCTTTTTGTTCGGCTCCTAAGGTCCCTAGCGTGATGTTAAATAGCCTATATCCTTCCGCATCGCCTGCCCGCGCTATTACTTCGCGCTCGGCTCCTAAGGGCCCTAGCGTGATGTTAAATACCATAATTATATCCTTCCGCATCGCTTGCCTGCGCTATTACTTCGCGCTCGGCTCTAAAGGGTCCCAGCGTGATGTTAAATAGCCTATATCCTTTCGCATCGCCTGCCCGCGCTATTACTTCGCGCTCTGCTCCTAAGGGCCCTAGCGTGATGTTAAATAGCCTATATCCTTTCGCATCGCCTGCCCGCGCTATTACTTCGCGCTCTGCTCCTAAGGGCCCTAGCGTGATGTTAAATAGCCTATATCCTTTCGCATCGCCTGCCCGCGCTATTACTTCGCGCTCTGCTCCTAAGGGCCCTAGCGTGATGTTAAATAGCCTATATCCTTTCGCATCGCCTGCCCGCGCTATTACTTCGCGCTCTGCTCCTAAGGGCCCTAGCGTGATGTTAAATAGCCTATATCCTTTCGCATCGCCTGCCCGCGCTATTACTTCGCGCTCTGCTCCTAAGGGCCCTAGCGTGATGTTAAATAGCCTATATCCTTCCGCATTGCCTGCCCGCACTATTACTTCGCGCTCGGCTTCTAAGGGCCCTAGCGTGATGTTAAATAGCCTATATCCTTCCGCATCGCCTGCCCGCGCTATTACTTCGTGCAAGGCTCCTAAGGCCCCTAGCGTGATGTTATATAGCCTATAGCCCTCCTCAAGAACTGGGTTATAAAATGCAAAAAGATTTTTTCAAATCCGACTGGGGTAGTTCCAGAGATAGCGCGTTCAAACAAACTAACAAAGAAACAAACTCTTCCGCTGTATTCCACCGACATTATTGAAATAATAAATCGAGAGGGTCGTCAATCCGCGGAAAAACTCGCAATTCAGAAAAATTACTTAAATAACTATGGGTAAATTGATAAAACGTTCGAACTAAACATGTTCGCTCAAGAGCGACCGGTATGAATTAAAGTTATTTTGCGTTTTAGTAATTTTATATTATCTCCGAAACTATATGACCAATTGACATACTGTAAAGGCCAAATCTTATCTACATGATGTCCTTGTGATCATAAAATAACTTATTTTGATAAGGATTAATGTTTTGTTGTTTAAATAATCATCCAAACGTAAGTATGTCTAAAAATACTTTTTTAAAGCAATAAAAGATGTATAAAAGATAAAATATAAAAGATAGAAATATGGTGTCGCGGACTTTTTTGTAGAATTATTTAAGACGGACCAGACTGCCATACATTGTTCTCAATTATAAACAACCGTTTAGGCAGCGCATGCCCAAAAGTCTGTTTAAAGAGGTATTTCTTTCCGACTTGTTTGACAAAAAAAACCGGTCAAGTGCGAGTCGGACTCGCGCACGAAGGGTTCCGTACCATATTATATGTTTAACAATCGCAAAGATAACTTTTTACTTATTTTATAATGATACTGTGAATTACAAGGTTATTTTTTGCAGTTGCAGAAAATCACCCAGGTTTAAACAAAATACCTTATGAATCGCCGTTTTCAGTATTGTTGATTAAATACAGTATTCATGGTACTTACATGGTATAAAGAAGTTTCAAAGTCCCAATTTGTTGAATTGTTGCGCTAGAGCTCGTACAAAAATGGTCTAAAATTTACAACCTTTGCGGCCCCCTATTTCTTAATTTTAAAAGATAAAAAAAAATATGTTTGTACTCTACTCAATGAGTTCTAGACGATGACACCCCACATAACACATAATCAGCCTATAATGTTCCCACTGCTGGGACACAGGCCTCCTCTCGGTGAGAGGGAGTGGGCCGTAATCCCACGCGGGCCCAGTGCGGGTTGGTAGATGTCACATGTCTTCGAATTTTTGGTTCTAGGACATGCCGGTTTCCTCTCGATGTTTTCCTTCACCGTTTTGAGAGCAGCGGTAATGAAATAATGACATGACATGACACCCCACATGCTAGATTAAAAATTGTATTTATTTTTTTCAAAATGAAAAGTTTATTGTATGGGGACCGACCCCTTAAATTTTTAACTTTGCTTTATTTTTATTATTTGTTGTTATAGCCGTAATAGACAGCGGAGGCTTAGTAAGTTTGTACTGGGCTGTACGTGGTTGTCTGATTTCATGGATTTTAATTTTCTTGCGCGGAACCCTAATCATTTTTCTAAAATAAAAATAGCCTAAGGTACTCCTTAAAACATCAGCTATATGCTGTCAAAATCGGTGAAAATTCGTTTGGCAAGTTTCCTAACTTGACTCAAAGTACCATTTTTTTAATCGGACAGCGCTTTAAAATTCTTCTATACAAACTTTAACATGCCTAAACCTCATTTGAGGTGTAGTTTTGAAAAACTAATAATGACAAACATTATTACTTACTTATGCAAGTATTTGTGCTAAGTTTCAAGTTCATTAACCAAATCAATAAGATTTTTCATATACATAAACTGTATCTCTGTTTTCACGAACACAGATACCTAAAGAATTTCAAAAATCGTCTGGTACTATGTTTCCATAACTTGACTCAAACATTATTTACACCAATTTTAGAGTTAATCAAGCCCCCGATAAAATCCTCCGCTATAAAATTAACTTTTCACCCCTTAGGGGTAGATTTTTGGAAAACCCTGATACACATTGTCTTAATTTTTGGTCTCAAGTATAAAAACTGAGTTTTGAGTTAATCGGACCGCGTGTTAAAGTTCCTCCATACAAACTTTGACACCCCCCAAATCCCTCCTTAGGGGGTAGTTTGGGAAAACTAGAAATGATAAGCTTTATAATTTACGTAGATGAATATTCGTGCTAAGTTTCAAGTCTATTAACTCAAGGGATAGGATTTTTCATACAAACTTTCAACCACTGTTTTACCCCTTTAGGGATGGAATTTTCAAAAATTCTTCCTTAGAGGATGTTTACACTATATAAGGTATCTATGTGCAAAATTTCAAGTCTCTAGGTCCATTGGTTTGGGCTGTGCGTTGGTATATTAGTCAGTGACTCAGTCAGGACTTTGATTTTTTTATATATATAGATTTAGTATGTTATTTTAATACTACAGACTTCTTATAGGTTTTCCTATAATCTACAGGTATAGAACTAATTTCTATATTTTTTTCAAAATTTTAGGCTCAGTAGTTTCGGAGATAAGGGGGGGGGAATGGTCAATTTTCGTCTATTTTCTTAAATAACTTTAAAACAATAAATTTTAAAATTATAAAAAAAATATATTTGAGACTCTCATAGTAAGCCCTTTCATTTGATATGTCACTCGGTACAGTTTACAAAACTTTTTTTTTTAATTTTCTTATTTTCCCCCTAAAAGTGACTCTCTTATTCAAAATTCATATATTTACTTTAGCTGTACGTGTTTGGGTCACAGAAATCCATATGTGTACCAAATTTTAACTTAATCGGTCCATTAGATTCGGAGCAAATTGGCTGTGACAGACGGACAGACGGACAGACACACGAGTGATCCTATAAGGGTTCCGTTTTTTCCTTTTGAGGTACGGAACCCTAAAAATTGTGATAGCTCGGCTAGTATGCATGATATAAATATAATGTATAGCCTATAGCACTCAGGAATAATGTAGCTTTCTACTTATGAAAAAATTTTTAGAATTGGATCATTAGTTCCGGAGATTACCCCCCAAAATACAAACTTACAAACTTACATACAAATTTTACCTCTTTATAATATTAGTATAGATTACATACAAATTTTACCTCTTTATAATATTAGTATAGATAATCCAAACCCAAGTTAAGAAGGTTCAAAAATACGACAAAGCGCTTCGAGAAAAGGTAGGTAGTGCCCTTGCGCTTCGCTTGGCTCGTCTTGGCGGGGGCACTCCCGTGCTCCCAGATACAGAAAGTATTTCAGTCTGAGGAATGTTTTGTTAATTAGAAGCGATTTTAATGTTTAGGTAACAATACCTAACTGCTCTTCAAAATCTTTTGGCTAATTTGACATCTGTAATCTGTGTCTTCTTACTTTATCACACTAGGTAACTGCTGCCTCACTAGGTACCTGCTGCCTCACTAGGTACCTGCTGCCACTCTAGGTACCTGCTGCCTCACTAGGTACCTGCTGCCTCACTAGGTACCTGCTGCCTCACTAGGTACCTGCTGCCACTCTAGGTACCTGCTGCCTCACTAGGTACCTACTGCCTCACTAGGTACCTACTGCCTCACTAGTTACCTGCTGCCTCACTAGGTACCTGCTGCCTCACTAGGTACCTGCTGCCACTCTAGGTACCTGCTGCCTCACTAGGTACCTGCTGCCTCACTAGGTACCTACTGCCTCACTAGGTACCTACTGCCTCACTAGGTACCTGCTGCCTCACTAGGTACCTGCTGCCTCACTAGGTACCTACTGCCTCACTAGGTACCTGCTGCCTCACTAGGTACCTGCTGCCTCACTATGTACCTGCTACCTCACTAGGTACCTGCTGCCTCACTAGGTACCTGCTGCCTCACTAGGTACCTGCTGCCTCACTAGGTACCTGCTGCCACTCTAGGTACCTGCTGCCTCACTAGGTACCTGCTGCCTCACTAGGTACTGTAGAGGTTTTAATACGTACAAGCCAAAGTATGGGTAACTGGCTGACATTCCGATCATTCAAACATCGAATATTCTTATAAAAAGTGATGGTCGATTTTTATAAGCATTGTCAGTTAGCGGATAGCTAGGGCTCCGCGTAGGACCTAGGGAGTGAATTATAATTTTATTTCTATTTTAATATAGCGGGCTTCAGCCCCATTTCTTCAGTACACTACTGTCTTTTATTATAAAGTAGTTAGCCTCCCGCTGTGAGGTTCGAGCCCTCACATTTGGTGGAGGCGCCGCCGCCGTAGAAGAAGCTTCATAACGACCGCGAGTACGCCCGCGGTACCTCTCTCGAAGGTTTTTTGGAGTGCGCCGATACGGCCGAGTTAAGCAGAGCGAAGTATTTAAGAATTTGTTGGTGTTTGGCGTAGAAGTTATTCCGCCGGACGCAAGACACATCACTATCGCATGCCGAGCGATATGAGGAGCAGTGGATCCCCTTAAACAGAGTAAGTGGTTTTAAATATTATTATTATTAGAGAGTGTTCGACATGGTGCTGATGTTGGATTATTATTTCACGGGCATCGACGCCCGATGTCTTGAAAAATTTATTGCTGATTTCTTACGAATAGCCAACATTAATGGATGGCGAGAAAGCGATTGGTCGCTAATATTGGGTGCGTTTCTTGCAAGTGCTGCAAGATCTTTCTACAATTATACATGGTCGGACGGTATGTCCTTTGAGGCACTGTGTAACGCATTATGGGCAGAATTCCCATGTAGATGCCATAAGGGAAAGATTATTAGTTGTGCGCGACAAGAGGCGGACGCACAAGAGAGGTCTGTTGAAGACAGACAGGAAAATGTTTTATGTGTAGATGATAACATGCAATTAATTTCTAGTGAAAGAGAGCAGGAAGTTGATGTGTTAGAAAAATGCAATGCAGGCAGTGAAGTAGATAAAGATGAAGTTGAAGTCATTGCTGAGCTCAGCTGCGCAGAGAGCAGCCCTATGGTGACCGAAAACGATGTGCAGACAGACGAGGTGCTTATGAAGGAAGACCAAGAAGCACTGGAATACTCGGGTCTGTCCAATCCTGTTATTATTATATCTAATTTGTCTGTGTGTCAACACGATCATGTTCACGATGTGAAGAATAATATAAATAACATCGCTTGTGAACAATTTGATCAAGACGATCAAGATAATTTTAATTTAAAATCTTCGATTTCAAAGGAGAATGCCCATTCCGATCTGTCGTCGGAGACAAAGGAGATTGGTGATTTTTGTCTTTTGGAAGTCGATTTAAAGTTAGGTGAACAGAATGTGGAGTCATGCGCAGTCGAGACAACGGTTGATATCGCGCAAGTAGAAAATAAATATATTGAAAAAAGTTGTGATAAGTTCCCTAATATCCCTTTACGACACCGAAGTGTCATGTATAATCCAAAACGTGTTTTATTGAAGAAGAAAAAGAATTTATCTATAAGGAAGATAAAATGTAAAAGATTGGTTCCTAAAATAAATAATTTAAAAAAGGATAAGAAAACCAATAATTATTTTGTAAAGAAATTTTCCATTTCAAAATATATGTTTTGTATATTGTATAAAAGGAGGTGGAGAGATATTTTTGAAAACTATATTATTAGATGTAAACTTTTTAAACCTCTTACATTTATTGGATGGAAACTTTTTCTTTTAAGAATTATTTAATTGTCATTGTCTTTATTTACAGTTTATCATGTCACTGCATTACATTTATGACATCAGCAGGGCATGAAATATTAATGTGTATACTTTCAAATGTTCTAATATTGTGTTTTTTGTGTAATATTTCATATGCTGAGACATCGGACGCAATCAACAGCGTGTGTGGTACACCACAACGCTGCCCACTACATTGAAGAGCATGAGGGAGTGAACACCTACGACAACGTCGCTTCGTTACGGGTCGATAGAGCAGATTAGCATGAACATCCTCCAGCATTTTAGTATGACGTATTAGGAGTAGTGGAAGTTTTGAGAAACTGTGAATACCTTCTAGAGGGGGGGTGACTTTGGTATGAGTTGTAACCAGCTTTGCTGACGGGACATAGTCCTTGCAAAGTGTGTTGAGTTGACACAATTGGTGCAGTTTATATCGGAGTATCCACAGTTTGGTCAATATGGATCAGTAGTAATACGTAAGGGTTCAGTGTTGACATTACGCGATACTTTACTTTGAATTTGCTGGAGATTGAACATGAGTTAGGTTCTACGTTAGAATTTTGACTTCCTGGCGCATTCCTCCCTCTGGCTCGATACTGTCCGATGGATTAATGAATCACGATGTTGAGTTCTTTAGATTTCAACCCCTTCTGGGCTGATGTGAATTGTCACATCGTATTGTTTTTTTAGGGGGTACGTCATTCTTTTCCCTCTGGGTTTTGTTTGACGAGGCTCAGACTGGATAAATGCGATATTTTTGGGTGCACAATGGCACACTTTAATGTTAACTTATCTGACACTTAACATAGTGTTAGATTTTCGCGTTTCGTTTGTCCAGAGCTTAGCCTGTACATATAAGTATGAAACCCCGAATTGTCGCCGTTTTCCCGGAGTTAGGTAGGGTGTCCATTTTTAGGTTTAGGTAGGTTTTGTCTGTATGATCGAATGTTTTGGTCTGAATAAAAGTTTTATTTGGAAGTTGACTACGTTAATCCTTTTATTCAAGGGTGGGCGTAGCTCATGTAGAGGTTTTAATACGTACAAGCCAAAGTATGGGTAACTGGCTGACATTCCGATCATTCAAACATCGAATATTCTTATAAAAAGTGATGGTCGATTTTTATAAGCATTGTCAGTTAGCGGATAGCTAGGGCTCCGCGTAGGACCTAGGGAGTGAATTATAATTTTATTTCTATTTTAATATAGCGGGCTTCAGCCCCATTTCTTCAGTACACTACTGTCTTTTATTATAAAGTAGTTAGCCTCCCGCTGTGAGGTTCGAGCCCTCACAGTACCTACTGCCTCACTAGGTACCTGCTGCCTCACTAGGTACCTGCTGCCTCACTAGGTACCTACTGCCTCACTAGGTACCTGCTGCCTCACTAGGTACCTGCTGCCTCACTAGGTACCTGCTGCCTCACTATGTACCTGCTACCTCACTAGGTACCTGCTGCCTCACTAGGTACCTGCTGCCTCACTAGGTACCTACTGCCTCTGGCGGGATTTTTTCGGGTTACACAAGCCCCGTTCATTGGGCTCTACATAATTAAAGTAGGTAGGTAGGTACACAACATTTCGTTGCTCCGCTCAATTGCGACAAACTGGAAATTTAGTTTTTGCAGATAAATAAGCCTTATCGCGTTCGACACGCAAACGTCAAGAATATCATGAAATGTTGATAACACAGATAAAGCAGTTCAGGTGTCAAGGCCACGCTGCGGCGCGGGGCGGGGGCGCGGGGCGGGGGGCGGCGGCCGGCAACAGGCGCAGCGCCCCGCAGCAGCTCACGAACGACTAACTGCAGGCTCCTTTGAGCTAGGTATTCATTATTTAGGACTCATAACGCCAAGTTGTCAGCGAGCCACATGAGGTGTCACAGTTCTGTACAGACTTACAGACTGGTTGTGAAGTAAAAGGACCAACATCGTGATAGCGAACAAATGTCCAACTGTCCCATACAAAACTTCAATAGGTACCTACTCGACGCTAATGTATGCGACGACTGATTATTTTTTCGCGATTACGATGTTGGTGCCATGGAAAAAGTTGTTCGGTTAAGTAATTTTTTTTTTGCAATTTTAGGGACTGAAAAGGGGGTCTTAAAAATTCCAAGTGCGGCTAGCCCTCACATGCCCATAATATAATACCTCACATGCCCTAGGGCATGTGAGGTATTATATTAATGAAAGAGCGCTGTTTCCAAAAAACTGGTCAAGAGCGAGTCGGGTTCCGTTCCGATTTCTGAAAAAGTGTGCTATTTAGAGACATCGTTTTATTTTTCCTGTAATTTTTACATATTTAAACTTCTGTCACATAGAATAATTTCAGATTTTTCTCTTTGCAAACTTCGGAGATAAGGAGGGGGGAACGGTATTTTTTTTACATTTATCATCAAAACTAGAAAAATATGCGGTCTAAAAAAAAGAAAAAAAATGTTTGAGAATGTGCAAACAGCGTTCTTTCATATGATACCCCACATGCTCTAGTAGCTCCACTTTGATTTTTTAAGACCCCCTTTCAGTCCCTGTTGCAAATGAAATATAAATAGTTTTATTACTTTCTTATTTGTAAAATAGTTGGATAAACGTCATCTAAAACTGTTCCAAATTTCAAGTTGATAGCATTAGTAGTTCTTGAGATATCCAGATGTGACAGACAGACAGACAGACAGACAAGACAGACTGAGTCACACCTAAGGGTTCCTTTTTACCATTTTGGTAAGGAACCCTAAAAACGATGTCTCTAAATAGCACATTTTTTCAGAAATCATCAACAAAAATTACATAAGTATAAATGGTACGGAACCCTCGGGCACCATGGCCTGTCCTGCTGCAGGAGCGCAGGTCGCATAGTGCGGCTCGCCAGCATCAACGATATTATTCGTCGAGCTCTTGTCACCGCCGGCGTGCCAGCGGTATTAGAACCAAACGGCTTGCTACGTGGCGATGGGAAGAGACCAGATGGCATGACATTGTTGCCTGGGAAGATGGGCAGGCCTCTGGTGTGGGACGCAGCCTGTGTCCACACAACTGACCCTGTTGCAAGCACGGCGGGCGGTGCTGGCGCCGCGGCTGCGGCTGCTGAGACCCTCAAGCGGCGCAAATACTGTAACCTTAAAGGTAACGTTCTACAGTTTTGAGCCGTTTGGGGTCGAAACGCTCGGGTCATGGGGGCCGAGTGCGCGTTTTCTGTTTAGGGAAATTTCTCGGCGACTGGTCGAGACATCACGTGACCAGAGGGCTGGCTTGTTCTTTGGCCAAAGAATTAGCTGCCATTCAACGTGGCAATGCTGCCAGTCTTCGACTTCTTTATTTGTACCTATATTTAGTTAGTCATTTACTTTAGTACCTAGTACAAATAGTGTTCATTTGTATATTGTTTATGGTAAATTATTTAAAAAGAATTGATATTAAAATTAATAAGATTTTTCATATTAGCTATATTCCCTGTTTTCATCCCCAGAGCGGTAGAATTTTAAAAATCTTTTGGGATATTTCCGTAACTTGACTGAAAGATTATGTACACCAATTTTCGAGTTTATCAAGCCCGCAGTAAAATCCTGCCCTGTAAAATTAACTACCCCTTTTCAGCCCTTTAAAATCTAACCCTGAGGGGGTAAAAACCGCTCTAATTAGGGGTAGATTTTCGAAAAACTCTGATACACGTTATTCTTCATTTTTGGTCTCAAGTATAAATAAATGCTGAGTTTCGAGTTAAGGCTTGTCCGCCGTAAAAAGCGCGGTCACTGTCAGACTGCATAGAAAAGAAAGAGAAGCGCGATGACAGAACGCTTGCAAAATATGAAGTAATTATCGATGTACAAAAAATCTATTGATTGGACTAAAGAAGTAATCACATGAAATCATTCCTTATTATTTTGTAGAGAACTGTATAAAATGAACACTTTTAATGAAAATTGTAGGCGTCATAAGGTAAAAACTAGAAAAAATAGACAGAAATAGACCTGGGACCCAATTCCGGGCTCGAGCTAGATATCACGACCATGGAGATCAATCTCTGTTTCAAATCTCCGCATCAATGTCCGGTTCAAATCTCGATACTATCAAAAAACCGTATTCTGGTAGACCATGGAGAAAGATTTACAACGGAGAAAATAATCTCGTCTAAAAGACGTTCCATTTTTATCGATTCACTTTGATTATAATCGATTATGCTACGTTTTTCTTTTTTTAGTATTAATAACGTAATGTTTAATTTATTAAATCCAAGCAAACACATTATAAAAGATAATTTTAGTATATTGTGTTTCTATAACTGTGTTTTTTTTTTATAATTACCTACTTAGGTACTGAAAATAGTAATTGCAAAGTAGCGTGATCCGAAACGCATTTCGCATGATTTGTGTAGTATTATATAGTGCTCTGTGATTTGTGTCCTTTTTCTGACGTAGGTAGGTTTTAATTTTCAAACTAAATAAAACTATTTTTAATCGTGATATAGGTGTGGAATAAAATTAGTTGTCATGAACTAAAATTCACACCAACATAACAATTTTTTCCAATTTTTTCTTTTGCTTATATCTCGAAAACGGTGTGTCCTATCGCAAAAATAATGAAAATTTGGCCCCCCTTTATGAAACCCATAAACCCCGAAGCCTCTACATGTAGGTACCAAAAAAATACGAATATAAACCTACGAATGTAAATTTTGACAGATGTTCCAACGGAGATTTCATATCTCCATACCTTAGGACCAGCCGTGATATCTCGCTGGTTTGCGATCGAAAAATTTATGAATGGAGATCGCTAGAATAGCATTTTTTCGTTTTCGACGGAGATAAGCAGTTTCTCGACTGATATTTCGACCATGGAGACAATTTCCATGCCGCCGGAATTGGGTCCCAGCCGTGATATCTCGCTGGTTTGCGATCGAAAAATTTATGAATGGAGATCGCTAGAATAGCATTTTTTCGTTTTCGACGGAGATAAGCAGTTTCTCGACTGATATTTCGACCATGGAGACAATTTCCATGCCGCCGGAATTGGGTCCCTGGATTTAGATTTTTGCCCTTAGTTCTACTTGAAACTAAAATAGATTTCAGGATAATTCCTATGTGTTGTAGATTGCTGTGTATTTTTTCCTAAAAGATGCTATAAGTAGTTACTGTAAAAGATGGATACAAAGTTACTTAGTTTCGCCGTATTTTAGGAAGGAGGAGCCTTAATCAGACCGGGCGTTAAAATTCCTCCGAACAAGCTTTGATACCCCCAATTCCTCCTTAGGGGGTAGTTTAAGCAAACTAAAAAAAAACCGGTCAAGAGCGAGTCGGACTCGCGCACCGAGGGTTCTGTTCCGATTTCTGAAAAAGTGTGCTATTTAGAGACATCGTTCTATTTTTCCTGTAATTTTTACATAAACTTCTATCACATAGAATAATTTCAGATTTTTTTCTTTGCAAACTTCGGAGATAAGGGGCGGGGAACGGTATTTTTTTTTACATTTTTCATCAAAAGTCGAACACTGTGCGGCCTAAAAAAAAATAAAAATATGTTTGAGAATGTGCAAACAGCGCTCTGTCATATGATACCCCACATGACCTAGTAGCTCCACTTTGAATTTTTAAGACCCTCTTTCACACCATGTTGCAAAAAAAATACATATATTTTTATTTCTTTCTTATTTGCAAAATAGTTGGGTAAACGTCATCCAAAACTGTTCCAAATTTCAAGTTGATAGCATTAGTAGTTCTTGAGATATCCAGCTGTGACAGACAGACAGACAGACAGACAGACAGACAGACTGATTCACACCATAAGGGTTCCTTTTTTACCATTGTGGTACGGAACCCTAATTACAAACTTTATAACTTACTTAGATAAGTATTCGTGCCTAGTTTCAAGTCTAGTAACTCAAGGAATATGATTTTTCATACAAACTTTCATCCCCTATTTGACGCCCTTAAGGATGGAATTTCTAAAAATCCTTCCTTATTCCTTGTCTACATTATAAAGGGAACCTCTGTGAAAAATTTCAGTTTTCTAGGTCCAAGGGGTTGGGCTGGGCGTTGATGAGTCAGTTAATCTGTCAGTCAGTCAGGACTTCTTTTTATTTATATATATAGATGGATAGATGTATGTTCAAAAGAAAACCTTAACTTACCTTTCCGAGGCGGGGTGCTAAAATTTTTGAGCTAATAGCGGTTATGACGTAATCTTGAAAAAATTCAGTGAGGCCACAGATAATAATACGTGAGGCTAAAGGCCGAACAGTTCGTCTATTCTATTTCAATTTGTGTTGGTGTAAGCAGGTATGTCATTTTTGTCATCATACTTATTATGATTAGTAACATTAGTACCTCATGTAACATGAGTGTGGAACTCAGCTCATCTTCGACTGGGAAATGAGAGAGGCCTCGCAGAGCTGATGTCGCCCGCGTCCGCGCCGACCTAGCGCCGCCGCACACATACTGTATCCGCACAACCGAGCAAGTTTGTGGTTGGTTCGCGTCGCTCCCTTCACGCTTCCTCACCGAGTGCGCACGAGCTGTTGGCTCGTGGTTGAGTTTCAATAGATCAGCAGGCCAGCTGATGCTGGTCTTGTTACTAGTGACGTGCGCTCGTGCTGCCCGGACGTGTTGACTTCCGAGCTGCAGCCGGAGCCCCGCGCGCACACAATGTGGCCGACACAAGGAGCGAGCACGCGCGGCCTTCACTCCGCGCTTTTGGTATCCGTTATTGCGACCTGTCCATTGTCCACTGTCCACTGTCCACTGTCCAGGGTTGCCAGCACTCCGCTCCACTAGCGTCTACGTAGAAATGCGTGTTACTGCTGATAGCATGTGTAACTATGTTATGCAATGATCGGAAGCGCGGGAAAATTACAGAATGACAGCGGGCGTTCAGCGCGAGTGCAAGGGGAAAGAAAACAGCCGATAATCCAGCAGCACGTACTGTACAAGCTGCACTAAACTAAAGAATCCAGCAGCACGATACAAGGGTGTCGTAAGGTTCGCACTGTACAAGCTGCACTAAACTAAAGAATCCAGCAGCACGATGCAAGGGTGTCGTAAGGTTCGCACTGTACAACCTGCACTAAACTAAAGAATCCAGCAGCACGATGCAAGGGTGTCGTAAGGTTCGCACTGTACGAGCTGCACTAAACTAAAGAATCCAGCAGCACGATGCAAGGGTGTCGTAAGGTTCGCACTGTACAAGCTGCACTAAACTAAAGAATCCAGCAGCACGATGCAAGGGTGTCGTAAGGTTCGCACTGTACAAGCTGCACTAAACTAAAGAATCCAGCAGCACGATGCAAGGGTGTCGTAAGGTTCGCACTGTACAAGCTGCACTAAACTAAAGAATCCAGCAGCACGATGCAAGGGTGTCGTAAGGTTCGCACTGTACAAGCTGCACTAAACTAAAGAATCCAGCAGCACGATGCAAGGGTGTCGTAAGGTTCGCACTGTACAAGCTGCACTAAACTAAAGAATCCAGCAGCACGATGCAAGGGTGTCGTAAGGTTCGCACTGTACGAGCTGCACTAAACTAAAGAATCCAGCAGCACGATGCAAGGGTGTCGTAAGGTTCGCACTGTACAAGCTGCACTAAACTAAAGAATCCAGCAGCACGATGCAAGGGTGTCGTAAGGTTCGCACTGTACAAGCTGCACTAAACTAAAGAATCCAGCAGCACGATGCAAGGGTGTCGTAAGGTTCGCACTGTACAAGCTGCACTAAACTAAAGAATCCAGCAGCACGATGCAAGGGTGTCGTAAGGTTCGCACTGTACAAGCTGCACTAAACTAAAGAATCCAGCAGCACGATGCAAGGGTGTCGTAAGGTTCGCACTGTACAAGCTGCACTAAACTAAAGAATCCAGCAGCACGATGCAAGGGTGTCGTAAGGTTCGCACTGTACAAGCTGCACTAAACTAAAGAATCCAGCAGCACGATGCAAGGGTGTCGTAAGGTTCGCACTGTACAAGCTGCACTAAACTAAAGAATCCAGCAGCACGATGCAAGGGTGTCGTAAGGTTCGCACTGTACAAGCTGCACTAAACTAAAGAATCCAGCAGCACGATGCAAGGGTGTCGTAAGGTTCGCACTGTACAAGCTGCACTAAACTAAAGAATCCAGCAGCACGATGCAAGGGTGTCGTAAGGTTCGCACTGTACAAGCTGCACTAAACTAAAGAATCCAGCAGCACGATGCAAGGGTGTCGTAAGGTTCGCACTGTACGAGCTGCACTAAACTAAAGAATCCAGCAGCACGATGCAAGGGTGTCGTAAGGTTCGCACTGTACGAGCTGCACTAAACTAAAGAATCCAGCAGCACGATGCAAGGGTGTCGTAAGGTTCGCACTGTACAAGCTGCACTAAACTAAAGAATCCAGCAGCACGATGCAAGGGTGTCGTAAGGTTCGCACTGTACAAGCTGCACTAAACTAAAGAATCCAGCAGCACGATGCAAGGGTGTCGTAAGGTTCGCACTGTACAAGCTGCACTAAACTAAAGAATCCAGCAGCACGATGCAAGGGTGTCGTAAGGTTCGCACTGTACAAGCTGCACTAAACTAAAGAATCCAGCAGCACGATGCAAGGGTGTCGTAAGGTTCGCACTGTACAAGCTGCACTAAACTAAAGAATCCAGCAGCACGATGCAAGGGTGTCGTAAGGTTCGCACTGTACAAGCTGCACTAAACTAAAGAATCCAGCAGCACGATGCAAGGGTGTCGTAAGGTTCGCACTGTACAAGCTGCACTAAACTAAAGAATCCAGCAGCACGATGCAAGGGTGTCGTAAGGTTCGCACTGTACAAGCTGCACTAAACTAAAGAATCCAGCAGCACGATGCAAGGGTGTCGTAAGGTTCGCACTGTACAAGCTGCACTAAACTAAAGAATCCAGCAGCACGATGCAAGGGTGTCGTAAGGTTCGCACTGTACAAGCTGCACTAAACTAAAGAATCCAGCAGCACGATGCAAGGGTGTCGTAAGGTTCGCACTGTACAAGCTGCACTAAACTAAAGAATCCAGCAGCACGATGCAAGGGTGTCGTAAGGTTCGCACTGTACAAGCTGCACTAAACTAAAGAATCCAGCAGCACGATGCAAGGGTGTCGTAAGGTTCGCACTGTACAAGCTGCACTAAACTAAAGAATCCAGCAGCACGATGCAAGGGTGTCGTAAGGTTCGCACTGTACAAGCTGCACTAAACTAAAGAATCCAGCAGCACGATGCAAGGGTGTCGTAAGGTTCGCACTGTACAAGCTGCACTAAACTAAAGAATCCAGCAGCACGATGCAAGGGTGTCGTAAGGTTCGCACTGTACAAGCTGCACTAAACTAAAGAATCCAGCAGCACGATGCAAGGGTGTCGTAAGGTTCGCACTGTACAAGCTGCACTAAACTAAAGAATCCAGCAGCACGATGCAAGGGTGTCGTAAGGTTCGCACTGTACAAGCTGCACTAAACTAAAGAATCCAGCAGCACGATGCAAGGGTGTCGTAAGGTTCGCACTGTACAAGCTGCACTAAACTAAAGAATCCAGCAGCACGATGCAAGGGTGTCGTAAGGTTCGCACTGTACAAGCTGCACTAAACTAAAGAATCCAGCAGCACGATGCAAGGGTGTCGTAAGGTTCGCACTGTACAAGCTGCACTAAACTAAAGAATCCAGCAGCACGATGCAAGGGTGTCGTAAGGTTCGCACTGTACAAGCTGCACTAAACTAAAGAATCCAGCAGCACGATGCAAGGGTGTCGTAAGGTTCGCACTGTACGAGCTGCACTAAACTAAAGAATCCAGCAGCACGATGCAAGGGTGTCGTAAGGTTCGCACTGTACGAGCTGCACTAAACTAAAGAATCCAGCAGCACGATGCAAGGGTGTCGTAAGGTTCGCACTGTACGAGCTGCACTAAACTAAAGAATCCAGCAGCACGATGCAAGGGTGTCGTAAGGTTCGCACTGTACAAGCTGCACTAAACTAAAGAATCCAGCAGCACGATGCAAGGGTGTCGTAAGGTTCGCACTGTACAAGCTGCACTAAACTAAAGAATCCAGCAGCACGATGCAAGGGTGTCGTAAGGTTCGCACTGTACAAGCTGCACTAAACTAAAGAATCCAGCAGCACGATGCAAGGGTGTCGTAAGGTTCGCACTGTACAAGCTGCACTAAACTAAAGAATCCAGCAGCACGATGCAAGGGTGTCGTAAGGTTCGCACTGTACAAGCTGCACTAAACTAAAGAATCCAGCAGCACGATGCAAGGGTGTCGTAAGGTTCGCACTGTACAAGCTGCACTAAACTAAAGAATCCAGCAGCACGATGCAAGGGTGTCGTAAGGTTCGCACTGTACAAGCTGCACTAAACTAAAGAATCCAGCAGCACGATGCAAGGGTGTCGTAAGGTTCGCACTGTACAAGCTGCACTAAACTAAAGAATCCAGCAGCACGATGCAAGGGTGTCGTAAGGTTCGCACTGTACAAGCTGCACTAAACTAAAGAATCCAGCAGCACGATGCAAGGGTGTCGTAAGGTTCGCACTGTACAAGCTGCACTAAACTAAAGAATCCAGCAGCACGATGCAAGGGTGTCGTAAGGTTCGCACTGTACAAGCTGCACTAAACTAAAGAATCCAGCAGCACGATGCAAGGGTGTCGTAAGGTTCGCACTGTACAAGCTGCACTAAACTAAAGAATCCAGCAGCACGATGCAAGGGTGTCGTAAGGTTCGCACTGTACAAGCTGCACTAAACTAAAGAATCCAGCAGCACGATGCAAGGGTGTCGTAAGGTTCGCACTGTACAAGCTGCACTAAACTAAAGAATCCAGCAGCACGATGCAAGGGTGTCGTAAGGTTCGCACTGTACAAGCTGCACTAAACTAAAGAATCCAGCAGCACGATGCAAGGGTGTCGTAAGGTTCGCACTGTACAAGCTGCACTAAACTAAAGAATCCAGCAGCACGATGCAAGGGTGTCGTAAGGTTCGCACTGTACAAGCTGCACTAAACTAAAGAATCCAGCAGCACGATGCAAGGGTGTCGTAAGGTTCGCACTGTACAAGCTGCACTAAACTAAAGAATCCAGCAGCACGATGCAAGGGTGTCGTAAGGTTCGCACTGTACAAGCTGCACTAAACTAAAGAAAGTAAATAACTAAGTATACATTTTCAGGATACGGCAAATTATATCAGATGTAGAACTTACTCATTCAAAATAACTGTACAATGAGTAACATGATCGTGTGCCACGTCCGCGTCAGCCCTGTGCCGCTGAGCGTGTACTTTGCATCGTTTGAATGTATTACAGCGCAGCATATAAAGAGGACAATGGCTATTTGGCAGCTTCATATTGAGTTGGCGTGCGGCAGGAGCAGACAGGTGAGTGGAGGAGCGAGCGCGGCGGGAGCGCGCCGAGCACGTGTTCACACGTTGCTGCTCATCATTAGTGCTTGCATCGTCAGACGACTAGCTCACTAGGTAGGGCGCACCGGGCGCGTGCGGCCTCAACAGACACACCGACACGCGCCACTCCAAAAAGGTCGTTCTACGAGATATGTGCATCGGAATATTTATGAAGCCAATTAAAACATGAGACTCAGCCCTGAAGGTCAGCGGCTTGCTTATCGCTCCGGAGTGCCTGCTCTTGACGGAGGGTCAACGTTCGGCCGCCAACCCAATATCTAAATAGACGCAGATCGCTCGTTCATTTGTCATACGAAAGTAGGTAAGGTCAGCCGTTAGTACTCAGCAGCCGAGCTGCCCGAACTCTGAGAGACATAACAAGAGCTAATTCCTTCTCCAATGTTTTTCCGTATAGTCAGTCGCATCGCATTGCCCGCCCGCGCTAAACTTCGTTTTCGCTTAGCGTTCTTTCTGACATTTTTTCTTCTTCTGGCACCTAAGCGTCCTATAGAGTGGTGTTAAATATGCCTATAGCCTTCCTTAAGAATTGGGCTATCAAATGCAAAAGTAATTAATAAAGTGCGGCTGGTAGTTCACGAGATTAGCGCGTTTAAATGAACAAAAAAAAATTGTGTATCAGCTCCGACGCACGACACTGGAGTTTACTCCTGATTTTGTGCCGTTCCGAGTTTCCGACTTTCTATTTTTCGGTCATTCCTGTCGGGCTGGTTTTCTTCAATGATTCAGTGCTATACAAGAAGCAACTTTAAGGTGTAAAGGCACTCATCCCCCCTCTCACCCTACCTTTTAACCGCCCTCTCACCCCTCCTCCTCTCCCTCTAACCCCTCTCCCCTTCCCGCCCCTCTCACTCCCATATCATCCCGCTCACCACCCCCTCTCAACGCCCTCACCCTCCCCATCCCTCTATCTCACCCTCCTCACCAAATCCCCTTCCCGCTAACCTCCGACCTCACAACCCCTTTACCGCTTTCCCTTCTCCGTGGAAAACATAGGGCCGTCCGATATAACTGTGCAAACTCAAATCGCTACGATACATCGTTGCCGTGTATGGTGAACTTAAAGCTCCCAGTCAGCATGATTTTTTCCGACATCAACAGTCTTTTTTCCTCCTGTGGCAACACTACAGCTAACAGCTGATTTGAATTTGTTAATTTATGCTTAAATATTTAATTTTTATGTTTGTAAGGCCTATTTCCAATTACTCATCAAAGAATTAGGATAATAATGTGTATTTTGGATTAGAGTCACATACTAAGTGCAAAATAAGTGATATTTTATCAATGTGAATCAGTGACAGTTGCCGGCACAAGTGAATCTTTGCATTGTCATCTTGTTAACTGGTACAATCATTAATACTCTACTTTCGTTCAGTTTGTTTCCGTGTTATAACATTACAGCAGCAACATAGCACTATAATACGGCTCCTTGTTGATGCCAATGTGTACGTAAACATAACCTTAGTTTGGTTTGGGACAGAACTCCTTGCTTGTCATCTCAGCTTGTCATCTAATCTAATATTTCAGAATTTCATTTTCTTTTTAAACTAAATCATCTTTTAAACCTCTGCCACAACTACCTACAGCTCTCTTCTAATTTGTTTTTCTTTTCCTTATACATCATGTTGATGGTGACTCGCAGCGCCCGTGCTCGCCATGACAGTCCAAACTCATTTTACATATCATTTGTGAATTTTAAAATCAATTCCTATTGTACCCCTCTATGGGATTATTCTTCAAAAACGCTGTATCACATATTTCTTTATTTCCTACCAAAAGCATTTCGTATCGTTTAGGGCGTGCGCGTTTTGAGTGTTTCCGATAGTTTTATTGAGATTTTCCTCGACCCCTGTTTTCTTTCTACGTACTTCCGATCTTGTTTCTTGTACGACCCTTGCTACCACACCGGACACGGTACGGAGAACACCGCCTAAATATAAAGGAGCCACTGTACAACCGCACCCGGCGCGGGCGCTTTCATACTAGCTATTTTTTTTTTGGGTACAATTGGGTTTTTAGTGTATTCGTCATTCGTGTATCTTTGACAGTCGTTAAGGGTCGTCAGAAGCCCGAAAGTCTGACAACCAGTCTTACCAAGGGGTATCGTATTACCCAGTTAATGGGTTGTGGAGGTCAGACAGGCAGTCGCTCCATGCCTATACTGGTATTCAGCTGCATCCGGTTAGACTGGAAGCCGACCCCAACATAGTTGGGAAAAGACTAGGCAGATTGGATAGTATGGATTATCAACTGAGCTCTGCGGAAACGTAGGGGAATTGTAAATATCAGGATTGACAAAAATATGCAAAGATAATAATAAATTATATACTTAAAAACTTTTCTACAAAAAAAAAAAAAACAACCGACTTCCAAAAAAAAACTACAAAGGGAAAACTAACTTTAATTTTGGAAGTCAGTGTCTTTGGATCTGTGTTTTAGCTTTTTGCCACCGACTTCCAAAATTAAAGTTATTTTTCACTTTGTAGTGTTTTTTTTTTGGAAGTCGGTTAATTTTTTTTGTAAAAAAGTTTTAATTTTTCACTTTTTTGTGGGTCAGTTTGTAATTTATCTAAGTAACAATAGCCCAATGTCAACTGCTCATCACCTTTTACAAATTATTGCTTTTCCCGATGCAGAGACGTTAATTGTTGAGGAGTTCTCTTAGTAAGAACCAGAAGAACTGGAGCTCCATGGTGAAGTCATCATCACCATTATGCATTTTGACGAGCATAAATTATTTAGCAACCTTAAAAAGTAATCCAATCGCAACCCGTGAAATACTTAGGTATAATTGAATAGTTCCGATGGCCATCTGTGGTCTTCATCATCAGTTCCACTTCACCAAATGGTGCTTTCCGAGAGCAAATGCACGAGTTTCTAAAAAAAAAACATTTTACAAAAAAAAAAACAACCGACTTCCGAAATTAAAGTTATTTTTCACTTTATAGCATTTTTTTTTTGGAAGTCGGTTGTTTTTTTTTTTGTAAAAAAGTTTTTTTTTTCACTTTTTAGTGGGTCAGTTTGTAATTTATCTAAGTTACAATAGCCTAATGTCAACTGCTCATCACCTTTTATTAATTTTTGAGTACTTCTCCTAGTAAGAACTGGAACTGATGGTGAAATCACCAACTCCACTTAACGAGCACAAATTGCTTAGCAACCATATTATACAATCGATTCGCAACCCAAGTGAAATACGTATTATGTTTTTTATTTTATTTATATTGATATAATTATGTAGGTACATAATACCCACCAAAAACATTTTCATGTAAAATGTTGCCAAGACGAGACCACATATAGCTCGCACTGACAAAAAGCTATCAGATCTCATGTAGAGCCAAGCTTACACGCAAACTCTACACGCCCTAACTCTCCAAGCCCTAACTTCACAAACTCTACACCTTAGTCAAAATATGAGGCTTGGCCGTTTCGTTACTACAAGAACTATTGTATAACAGAAAAGTAATGAACAGTGAATACATTTTTCACCTTGCGCCCATGTGATGGTAGCGAAACGGCCAAGCCACATATTTTGACTAAGGTGTAGAGTTTGTGAAGTTAGGGCTTGGAGAGTTAGGGCGTGTAGAGTTAGAAGCTTGGCTCTACATGAGATCTGATAGCTTTTTGTCAGTGCGAGCTATATGTGGTCTCGTCTTGGCAACATTTTACATGAAAATGTTTTTGGTGGGATTTCATTTCTTTTTGTAAGTTGCTTATATTTATGAGAGTATTTTTCTGTTGTTCATTTTTTCTTTCTTTTTTTGGGGTTAGGTTGATAGGTAGGAGATTAATAAACACATATCGAAGTATATACAAGTGTATTAATATTATTCTTAAGTACTTACTTATTATTTGCGGAAGTCTCATACAAATTTCCATCCCCTAGTTTAAGGGGTTGGGGGTAAAAGTTCCAAGTTTTAGATTTTTTTTGTTGTTTGTGTACTAATACTAGCTTACATACCAAATTTCAGCTTTCTAGGACTTCAGGAAGTACCCTAAGAATTTTTATGATCATCAGTGAGTCAGTGACGAAATCGGTGTATTTTAGATATCAATAAAATCTAAAGTAAAGAGCTATGCAACTGAAACTTTATAGGTTTAATAAGTCAACCACTGACATCATATCTCGAAAATTTTGTTTATCTGGTATAATCCAAACCCAAGTTAAGAAGGTTCAAAAATACGACGAAGCGCTTCGAGAAAAGGTAGGTAGTGCCCTTGCGCTTCGCTTGGCTCGTCTTGGAATCTTGAAATAAGATTGTATCGGGGAACTGCAATCATTAGATTTCAATCTGGTTGATCGACAACCAGATACACAAGATTGCGGCCGGCGCGCGGCGGGGCGCTACATTAACAATGTGATTATGTGGTCTTTGCATCCTTTTAGGATATAAACAGGAATATTATCAGGACCTATAGCTGAATTAAATATATAATATAAAAATATATAACTATAACTTATAACCAAAAATTAATACTTAGGTACCTACCTATTTAACATATAAATAAGTACCACATAAGCAAATGAAACTATTCTAATGATACTATTTTAATATAAATTTATTTAAGTAACAAAAAGCGCCTTCGTCCTCTCTCCTATTTAAAATTAACTTTGCTGTGCCCGACAGGGTCCATCATTGATTCGATGTGTAACTTACCAACTATGTACTCATTATGGAATGCAATCAAATATTGAGTATTGAATTAGGTTTTAGTTTCTTAATTGCCTGTTCTATATCTCGCATTTCAAGTCTATCAACATGCACAAAATTGGAACTGTTGTTCTGACTATCAGATATAGTACGCACGCCACATTCTGCGGCGCCTGCGGCGTCCGCCCGTGTATCACCGTGGAATATGATTGCCGTGTCATCTGCATAGCAGATCATATCCGAATGTGGTATGGTTAACCTCTAAATGTCATCCATGTACAGGTGAATAATGACAAAAAAAGAAAAGAAGAGTCGGCAAGAAACTGCACGACTACTCTTTTACAAATAATAGGCTTTAAAATATATCTAAATTACAGTGATCTTAAGTAGAAGCAGGACCAGTACCCTAATTGCGTAACACATTATCAATCGGAGTTTGAATCATTTTGAAACAAATTGCTAATCCATTGCTTCATATATTCAAAAAATTTGTCTGCTCGACAACGTAAATAACGCAATGAATGTTGTTGAACTGTCAAAATGAAACCAACTCCGATTGATAATGTGTTACGCAATTGGGGTGCTGGACACTGTGGCCTGTCAACAAATCGGATCTTCTGCAAGTGTCACCACGTGAGCGGGCTGTAGAGGCATATCCTATTCAACATGACATGAACGAACAGACAAAAATGTACAATAGGTAATGAATATTAAAACAAACCCATTATACTTAATTAATATTCGAAAGACATAATATCTTTGCAAACAATGAACGAAATAATGAGAAACATTAGGCTCAAGTTGATGTCGTGGTTACTGATACGCGCTGAACTTTGTCTCCGAGCACACAACTAGAGATAATCACCTATTGCCGGCTCGGAGACATTGGTAAGTGCGGCCAAGGTTGCCGCCAACTGCACGCGGTAGAGGGATGAATCACTCTCATGCTGGCTGCATACTGCTTGTGTTTGGTTCATTCAAAGATGAAATAAATATTATTCTATCTAGATAGTCTATACATTATGTACATTACAAATAAATAAAATTAGTTTCAAATCAAATCAAATCTGAAAACAAATACAGAAATTGCAGTACACGTTAAAAGTATAGTCACAGAATAAATAATAGTACTAACGGTATAGTTCACAAAATAAGCACTATTTATTTGTTAAAACGTGTGGGTGAGCACTGCTGTCCTAGCTAGGTTAGGGAAGCAGTCCGGTCCCCTGAGGTACAGTGGCGTAAACTTAGATAGTGCTCCTGATGTTACTGTCTCTTTCGGAGAATTGAGTTAGACATTAAAAAATATATATATATCCTACATTGATATAAAAAGTAAAGTACGCAGTAATATATAAGTCAATGTATATATAATAATTTAAGATAGTTAGATAATATTATATGTGTGTGTGTGATTGGGTGTGGTGTGTGTGTGTGTGATTGGGTGTGTGATGTGGGTGTGTGGGGGGGTGTGTGTGTATGGTTGTCCATGTTCACCGATCTGTTCAGTTTCGTCATGTGACTTATTGTGGAGGTACGTTAGAACAATATTTTTGCATTTGTAATACGGTGGACCGAAGCGCGTAGGTTTGACACTCTTCGTTTATTTTGTTGTAAAGAAACGGACCAAGAAAAGTTTGAAATGTCAAAATGTCAAAAGTACTTAGGTACTTACTTGTAATAAATAAAAACCGGCCAAGTGCGTGTCAGACCACGCACAATGAAGGGTTCCGTAGTTGGGATGAATTTATCACAAGAACAAACTTAACATTGTAGTTGAAATACATGTCCTCCCATACAATCCAACTGTAAATGTAAGTTTGTATTCACAATATTGAGAGATTTACCATGTTATTTTGAGACCACAGACTTCTTACAGGTTTTCCTGTAATCTACAGGTAAAGAACTATTTTCTGTATTCACGCTTAATGAAAAATGTTAAAGCTTATGGTGTGACTCAGTCTGTCTGTCTGTCTGTCGGTCTGTCTGTCTGTCTGTCTGTAGGTCTGTCTGTAGGTCTGTCTGTCTGTCTGTATGTCGGTCTGTCTGTCTGTCTGTCTGTCTGTCTGTCTGTCTGTCACAGCTGGATATCTCAAGAACTACTAATGCTATCAACTTGAAATTTGGAACAGTTTTAGATGACGTTTACCCAACTATTTTTCAGATAAGAAAAAAATAAAAATATTTCTATTTTTTTTGCAACAGGGACTGAAAGGGAGTCTATAAAATTCAAAGTGGGGCTACTAGAGCATGTGGGGTATCATAATTATGAAAGAACGTTGTTTGCACATTCTCAATCATTTTTTTATTTTTTTTAGGCCCCATAGTTTTCGACTTTTGATGAAAAATGCAAAAAAAAATACCGTTCCCGGGGAGGAACGGTGATCTCCGAAGTTTGCAAAGAGAAAAATCTTAAATTATTCTATGTGATAGAAGTTTATGTAAAGATTACAGGAAAAATAAAACGATGTCTCTAAATAGCACACTCTTTCAGAAATCGGAACGGAACCCTTGGTGCGCGAGTCCGACTCGCTCTTGACCGGTTATTTTATTAGAGCAGTTTTAAAGGATACCTACACCTTATTTTAGCGAACCATTATTGTTTTCCGCCACGCACGCGAACGACGTCGCGGGCACAGCTAGTTGTACATATTGTAGACGGCATGCGGCAGTCGGCTCCGTCGCCGCTAGTTCATTATTTGTTCCACGATGGAACTAGTGATCATTTTTTATTGTCACTAGTTCCATTTTGAATGAACCTGAAAATAATGGAACTAATGGTGATTTTTTTATCACTAGTTCCATCATGGAACTTTTTAAGGTGTAAAACACTTGAAGTAAAAACACTTAAGTAGTTTTTGTAATAAGTAATTATACTTATTCAATAAAATCAACAATTGTTTTCTACCTCTAATTTGTTTTTAGGGTTCCGTACCTTAAAAGGAAAAAACGGAACCCTTATAGGATCACTCGTGTGTCTGTCTGTCTGTCTGTCCGTCTGTCACAGCCAATTTGCTCCGAATTTAATGGACCGATTAAGTTAAAATTTGGTACACATATGGATTTCTGTGACCCAAACACGTACAGCTAAAATGAATTATATGAATTTTGAATATGAGAGTCATTTTTAGGGGGAAAATAAGAAAATTTAAAAAAAAAGTTTTGTAAACTGTACCGTGTGACATATCAAATGAAAGGGCTTACTATGAGGGTCTCAAATATGTTTTTTTTTTTTATAATTTTAAAATATATTGTTTTAAAGTTATTTAAGAAAATAGACGAAAATTGACCATTCCCCCCCCCCCTTATCTCCGAAACTACTGAGCCTAAAATTTTGAAAATAATATAGAAAATAGTTCTATACCTGTAGATTACAGGAAAACCTATAAGAAGTCTGTGGTCTTAAAATGACATGGTAAATCTATATATATAAAAAAATCAAAGTCCTGACTGAGTTACTGACTAATATATCAACGTACAGCCCAAACCAATGGACCTAGAGACTTGAAATTTTGCACATTTTGAGTTTTCCTAAACTACCCCCCAAAGAGGGATTGGGGGTGTCAAAGTTTGTATGGAGGAATTTTAACACGCGGTCCGATTAACTCAAAACTCAGTTTTTATACTTGAGACCAAAAATTAAGACTAACGTGATCAGGGTTTTCCAAAAATCTACCCCTAAGGGGTGAAAAGTTAATTTTATAGCGGAGGATTTTATTGGGGGCTTGATTTACTCTAAAAATGGTGTAAATAATGTTTGAGTCAAGTTATGGAAACATACCAGACGATTTTTGAAATTCTTTATCTGTGTTCGTGAAAACAGAGATACAGTTTATTATGAAAAATCTTATTAATTTGGTTAATGAACTTAAACTTAGCACAAATACTTGCATAAGTAAGTCATAATGTTTGTCGTTATTAGTTTTTCAAAACTACGCCTCAAATGAGGTTGAGGGATGTTAAAGTTTGTATAGAAGAATTTTAAAAGCGCAGTCCGATTAAAAAAATGGTACTTTGAGTCAAGTTAGGAAACTTGCCAAACGAATTTTCACCGATTTTGACGGCATATAGCTGATGTTTTAAGGAGTAACTAAGGCTATTTTTATTTTAGAAAAATAATTAAGGTTCCACGCAAGAAAATTAAAATCCATGAAATCAGACAACCACGTACACTCCAGTACAAACTTACTAAGCCTCCGCTGTCTATTACGGCTATAACAACAAATAATAAAAATAAAGCAAAGTTAAAAATTTAAGGGGTCGGGCCCCATACAATAAACTTTTCATTTTGAAAAAAAAAAAAAAAAAAAAATCTAGCATGTGGGGTGTCATCGTCTAGAACTCATTGAGTAGAGTACAAACATATTTTTTTTATCTTCTAAAATTAAGAAATAGGGGGCCGCAAAAGTTGTATACTTAGACCATTTTTGTACGAGCTCTAGCGCAACAATTCAACAAATTAGGAATTTGAAACTTCTTTATACCATGTAGGTACCATAAATACTGTATTTAAGCAACAATACTGAAAATGGCGATTCATAAGGTATTTTGTTTAAACATGGGTGATTTTCTGCAACTGCAAAAATAACCTTGTAATTCACAGTATCATTATAAAATAAGTAAAAAGTTATCTTTGCGATTGTTAAACATATAATATGGTACCGAACCCTTCGTGCGCGAGTCCGACTCGCACTTGACCGGTTTTTTTATAGCTATGTCTGAATACGTATGAATTTTGAAACTAACGCAGTAGGGGTACCACAAGGTAGCGTGGTGGGATCATTTTTAACCGACTTTTCAAAAACAAAAACCGGTCAAGAGCGAGTCGGACTCGCGCACCGAGGGTTCCGTTCCGATTTCTGAAAAAGTGTGCTCTTTAGAGACATCGTTTTATTTTTTCTGTAATCTTTACATAAACTTCTATCACATAGAATATTTTCAGATTTTTCTCTTTGCAAACTTCGGAGATAAGGGGGAACGGTATTTTTTTTTACATTTTTCATCAGAAGTCGAAAAGTATGCGGCCTAAAAAAAGAAAAACATTTTTTAAGAATATGCAAACAGCGCTCTTTCATATGATACCCCACATGCCCTAGTAGCCCTACTTTGATTTTTTAAGACCCCCTTTCAGTCCCTGTTGCAAAAAAAATATAAATATTTTAATTTCTTTCTTATTTGCAAAATAGTTGGGTAAACGTCATCTAAAACTATTCTAAATTTCAAGTTGATAGCATTAGTAGTTCTTGAGATATCCAGCTGTGACAGACAGACAGACAGACAGACTGAGTGACACCTTAAGGATTCCTTTTTTACCATTTTGGTACGGAACCCTAAAAAGGAGGAGGTTATCAATTCGTCGCGTATAAACAGCGTTACTTTCTTGTAATTCGACGTATCCTTGCAGGTCGTCATAGTAAGGTTCAAATGCAACAAATTGCGCCACCAAATGTTCTGCCGAAATTCAGTATTTTTTTTTGTAATTTTTGTCTAAGAAAAATATAAATTACGAAAAATAAAATGTTTAATTAGTGATCTTTGCCAAAGTTTTAGGCATTTTTCAACTTTTAATTTTTGACAAAGATCTGCTACGGCATCAGCTATGATAATAACTTAAATTCCAGTAAAGTCGCGCCGTAAATTATTTTTGAATTATATTTTTCATAAAAAACTAAAAATGTAACTAACTCAAAAACTACTGAATTTCGGCGGAACATTTGGTGGCTTCATTAGTTGCACTTGAACCCTACTATGACGTCATGCAAGGAATACGTCGAATTACAAATAACCCTGTATATATTTTTGTATGTATGTACACCGATTTCTCCGTCAATTGTGGTCCTATTTTAAAAATTCTTTTTTTGTTTGAAAGTGTGTGCTCTCGAGGTGGTCTCATTGTCTCCAAGCCAGAATCTGATGAGGCCATCAAATGGAAATCGAGGGAAACCCTCAAATTTTAAAGGCACACCTACACCGATTTGGGTATTTTTTATAATAACTCCATAGACTTTAACTCGTACATTTGCTGAAGTAAAGCATCATTTGGTGAAGTGGAACTGATGAGGAAGACCACAGATGACCATCGGAACTACTCAATAATACGTATTTCACTTGGGTTGCGAATCGATTGTATAATATGGTTGCTAAGCAATTTATGCTCGTTAAGTGGAGTTGATGGTGATATCACCATCAGTTCCAGTTCTCCTGGTTCCTTACTAGGAGAAGTCCTCAAAAATTAACGTCCTTGTATCGGGCAAAACAATATTTTGTAACAGGTGATGAGCAGTTGCCATTAGGCTTGTCTAGTTGATATTGTAACTTAGATAAATTACAAACCTTTTTGTAATACTCCTTTCCTCCTTTTTGTTTTTGAAAAGTCGGTTAAAAATAACTTTAATTTCGAAAGTCGGTGGCAAAAAACTAAAATACAGATCCATAAAGACACCGACTTCCGAAATTAAAGTTATTTTTCACTTTGCAGTTTTTTTTTTTTTTTTGTAAAAAAAGTGTTTATTTCTGCTATAAATCACACTAATATTATTATGGCGAAAGTTTGTGAGTGCGTGTGTGTGCGTGTGTGTGTGTGTGTGTGTGTATCTATGCGGGTGAAACCGCGGGCCACAGCTAGTGCTATATCCAGTAACGCGGCCGGCGCGGCGCGTGGCACCCCGCGTTACGTCATCACGATTGGCCGAGCCGCGCCGGGGCGCCGCTTTCGTTCAGGTACGGTTTCGTGCAATTGTCGCGTCCGTGCAACACACCTTCGCTCAGTCCCACGAGCCCACTGAGCACGACCCGCTGTCGCTGGTGTCGGCAGCCTGTTGCCACGACGCCGGCTGTGTTGTGCCGTTACTGATGTGCAGCTAATTCATGTACTTATCAATGATGTGTTAAACACGTAATTTTTTTAACGATGTTTTGGAGTAAACTGGTAGAAATCGGCACCTAGGGTACTTTAGGAACAGTCCGAGCTACAATTTTCGGGCTTCTTCGCTCGCTAACTTCGCCTCAAACAACTACTTATCCTAGATTCCCTTCCTGCTTTGCTGGACGAAGTAACTCGTAGTGCTGCACGAACGTGTGCGAGTCACGTGCGCAGAGCTGATAGCGCTCAGGTTAGCGCAGCGCTATCGCTGACACGGTCAGCGCGCGCACCCGGATGGCTGCATCAGTAAACACGCAGGGTGCAGAGGGCAGGGTCGCAGGGGGTGCGGCCGGGGGCCGGGGCCGGGGGCCGCCAGGAAAGTTTTCCCCTGCGCCGTACTCCGCCGTAGGCTCGGCGTGCGTTATCGCCGCCGCGCCGCGCTATATAACGCGCGGCCGCCCTCCCTCGGCACATTCACTGTTGTGTTACAGGCAGCAACACTTCTCCCGACTTCACCTCCGACGGTTGAACCTCTCACAATGGCCGCCAAGTTGTTCGTGTTGGTCGCCTGCATCGCCCTGGTGAGTAGCCGCGCCGGCGAGCGCGCCGCCCCCGCCGCCCCCGCCGTGTCGCGTCCCTGACCGTCCCCTCTGTCCCCAGAGCCAGGCCGCCATGGTGCGCCGCGACGCGGCCGCCTCCTCGCCGCTGGAGGACATCGAGAAGCACGCCGCCGACTTCCAGAAGACGTTCAGCGAGCAGTGGAACTCGCTCGTCAACTCCAAGAACACGCAGGAGGTCAACAAGGCGCTCAAGGAGGGCTCCGACTCCGTGCTGCAGCAGCTGTCCGCTCTCTCCAGCAGCCTGCAGGGTGCGGTCAGTACACACCTATACCTACCCAGTAGCATCCCACCCATGTGTCGCCGGAGCCACAGGTGGATCATGGTGTCCGGTTGGTCACGCAGCGTGTGCGTGGTCGCGCGCAGACTGCTCATCTTCATTGTTGTCACATATTCATAGACTCAACACTATTACGTAACCACGATTTGATATGACTGGATTTAAATTGTCCATTGAGTCTGTTGTCCGTTCTCCCCCATGGGAAGCTGTGAGCGGGCAACCGCCGCCGGCTGCCAGCCTGTAGCTGCCTCTCGTTGTTACAGATGGGCGACGCCAACAGCAAGGCCAAGGCGGCGCTGGAGCAGACGCGCGCCAACCTGGAGAAGACCGCTGAGGACCTGCGCAAGGCGCACCCCGACGTGGAGCAGCAGGCCGGCGCGCTGCGCGACAAGCTGCAGGCGGCCGTGCAGAACACCGTGCAGGTACCACCATTTCTAATATTATAAACAAGGTTTCGACATTATGTTGGCCTGATTTTGATGGACACGTAATAATATGATAGTTAGCAAATTCGTATTGAGGCTCCCGCTGAGAGGCGCGCCTTTAGTTTGAACTAATTGTTGAGAGGTTGTGAGCTGGTTCGTGTTAGCAGAACTGGAACCGCTCGAGACTGTCGGTCTGACTAATGTGTTACTTGTCCGGCTCGGCAGGAGACCCAGAAACTCGCCAAGGAAGTCGCCGCCAACATGGAGGCCACCAACCAGAAGCTGGCTCCTAAGATCAAGACCGCGTACGACGACTTCGTGAAGCATGCGGAGGAGGTGCAGAAGAAGCTGCACGAGGCCGCCAGCAAGCAGTAGGCGCGCCCGCACCCACTAGCAACAATAAACATACATGTACCTACACGTGACTTTCACTGCCTGCCGCCCCTCTGACCCGCTCTGTATCTGCGCTCTTATCGCGCCCCTAGCGACGCCGCGATAAGCTCCGCTCGCATCACGCAATAATGCTGCGCCGACATGAACAGTTCGGTCCGTCGCTGACCTGTGGCCCGCTCGCTGTCGCTGTACGCGCTGAGTGTTCCTAGGCTAACACTTAGTGGACACCTACTTGACGTCACAGACCTACCAATATTGATAAGAAAATAATCCAATGATGTTTGTTCTCATTAGATATTTTAAACTTAAACTTATGTATGAGTATGGGAGTATGTTTATTTTATTTTATTATTTTGGAAACTTACGGCTAATGAGACACAACGGATACAAAGTTATTAACATAGTGATGGCCAATTACAAGTTTTCACACGTAGACTAACTATTAACTATGACATTTCATAATCTAAGGTTCTAGGTAGCAGACAGTGTTACTTTCGAGTTCTGTATATTCGTATTTATTGCAAGGGCTATCTTATTTTGTCAAAGAAGTGATAAATATTGGAACTTGGATCAATAAGTTCCCTTCAAAATGGTTGAGCTAATTGGTGCTGATCCATGCGTCATGTTCGTGAACGGGCGCCGTCAGTTGGGACTGGTCGTCTCTTAGCTGCCACGATTTATTTTTAATTGTTAATTTAGTTGTTTTTAGTTTGTATCGATGTTCTTACTGCGGACGCTTTTAACGTGCAAGTCTTTAGCATTGTCCTCACATTATGTTTTCAACACGAATGATGTAAGTAACCATTAGTTTGATTTAAAAGAGTGTCCGTGAGTTTCTTGCCCGTTCTTCTCCCTAGGCGTTGGAATGGGCGACTAGCTTCATCTTCCTGACTGAGTCGGTACTCGGTCAGTTTTTGACAATTCAAAACATCTTCTTTAAAAAAAATAAAAATAAAAAATGTAATCTTCTCTATAGTAAAAAGACAAGTCCTGACTGACTGATTGACTGACTCATCAACGCCCAGCCCAAACCCTTGGACCTAGAAAGCTGCACAGAGGTTCCCTTTATTAATCTAGACAAGGAATAAGGAAGGAATTCCCGGTACTATGTTCCCGTGAGATATTTTTCCGACAGCCACGCGGCCGAAGCCGCGCTGGAAGTGCTAGTAGAAAACACAAACGTTTCAATTTTTACTGACTTTTTGACTGTTGTACTTGTTTTAATAAAAATAATGTAGTTTAAAAGAAACTAAAAACACGTTTAGAACACGTAGGTACTCAATCAATCTGCCTAGTCTTTTCCCAACTATGTTGGGGTAGGCTTCCAGTCTAACCGGATGCAGCTGAATACCAGTATAGGCATGGAGCGACTGCCTGTCTGACCTCCACAACCCAGTTACTGGGTAATACGATACCCCTTGGTAAGACTGGTTGTCAGACTTTCGGGCTTCTGACGACCCGTAACGACTGTCAAAGATCCACGGATGACAGCCGGGACCAACGGCTTAACGTGCTTTCCGAGGCACGGAGGAGTCTCGGTGTGTAAAGATGGTCACCCATCCACGGAGCAACCCCGGCAAGAGTAGCTTAACGTGATGGATCGACCCGTGCGGCTGTTATTACTCTGCAATACTCAATACTCAATATTTATATCTTTATTGCTTTACCATAATGTGTACTTAGGTGGTATTTATAGCCACGAGCTCCCTTATTTAACCGACTTCAAAAAAAGGAGGAGGTTATCAATTCGGTTGTATTTTTTTTATGTTTGTTACCTCAGTACCCCGTCATTTACAAACCACCACTAAAAAACGGAAAATAAAAACTTTTTACAAAAAAAAAACAACTGACTCCCAAAAAATCTCTGAATCTTGAGGGGGACGATCGGGGGGAACAAATTTAATATTATTTTTGTAAATTCCCGTTCCTCCCCGTACGGGGACGAACTCAGGGGGACGAACGGGAATACACTAAAACTCTACAAAGTGAAAAATAACTTTAATTTCGGAAGTCGGTGGCAGAAAAGAAACTAAAAAACTAAACACACCGACTTCAGAAATTAAAGTTATTTTTCACTTTGTAGAGTTTTAGTGTATTCCCGTTCGTCCCGCTGAGTTCGTCCCCGTACGGGGAGGAACGGGAATTTACAAAAATAATATTAAATTTGTTCCCCCCGATCGTCCCCCTCAAGATTCTCGACGGGACGAATGGGAATATGTTCTTAGATTAGTGCCATTCGTCCCCGGTACTAAATAATATTGTGCATGGAAATGTTAATCGTTGTTTTGCAGTTTACTTTTCAAATTAGTTACTCGGAGCTCCAAGTCGCAGGGAAGCAGCGATGCGGACGAGTACTTCGACGCCTAAGTGTCCTTTTGTTTTTGTATTTATTTGTATAGTTAGTTAGCCATTTACTTTAGTACCTATAAATAACAAAATTATATCCTAACTAAAACTTTTAAAAATTAAAATATGGCGAACGAAAAATTCCTCCGCATCGCTGTCGACTGGTAGGGTACCCAAGAGACTGGCGGCATTGCCACGTTGTATGGCAATGCTAATCCTCTGGCCAAGGTAAAAGCCAGCCCTCGGGTCACGGGAAGTGTCAACCAGCCGTTTGGAGATTTCGTTGAATAAAACAAGAGCACTCGGACCCCACGGCCCAAGGGTTTCAACTCCAAACGGCTCGAAAATATAATTACCGATTAGGTTATTATATTTCCGCCGCTTGAGGTTTTCCGCAGCCGCAGAAGCAGTGCCAGCACAGCACACCGAGCCAGGAAGATGGGATGGCGCAAGAGTATCGACACACGTTGCGTCCCACACTAAAGGCCTTCCCACCTTCCATGGAAATAAAGACATGCCGTCCGGTCTCTTGCCATCGTCGCGTGCCAAGGCATTGGGTTCTAATACAGCTGGAACGCCGACGGTGACCAGGGCTCGTCGGATGATGTCATTGATGTTCGCGCGCCGCGCTAAGCGACCCGCACTTCGGCTGCAACACAGGCCGTGGTGTCCGAGGCTGTTGACAACTTCGCCACAGTGACAGCGATGAGGAGAACAAGAAGGAGCTCCAAGTCGCAGGGAAGCAGCGAGGCGGCAAGTAGTGTCGTCGAACAAAGTGCCAATGTTCGACGACGGTAGTGCGTGAAGCCACAGACCCGACTCCCACTTACCCACAGCCAGCAGGCGCTAAAATTAAAAAACTTTTTTACAAAAAACAACCGAGTTCCAAAACAACAACTCAACTGCTCATCACCTTTTACAAATTATTGCTTTTCGCGATGCTGGGACGTTAATTGTTAAGGAGTTCTCCTAGTAAGAACCAGGAGAACTGGAGCTCTTTGGTGAAGTCATCATCACCATTATGCAGATTGACGAGCATAAATCACTTAGCAACCATTGCTATAAATACGCAGTAATATATAAGTCAATGATAAAGTAATCGAATCGCAACCCGTGAAATGCTTAGATATAATTGAGTAGTTCCGATAGCCATCTGTGGTCTTCCTCATCAGTTCCACTTCACCAAATGGTGCTTTCCGAGAGCAAATGCACGAGTTACTGTAAAAAATACCCAAATCAATACAGGTGTGTCTATAAAATTTTAGGATTTGCCTCGATTTCCTGGGATCCCCTCATCAGATTCTGATTTGGTGACAACGGGACCACCTCGAGAGTATCTGTGCGGAAATTAGCGTGATTTGTAAATAAAAAGGCAATAGGCACATGTAACGTCTATGAGTTTTAATTTTGATGTGTAGAATGACACTTAACATGACTGTATGTAAGGCACATAACAAAAAACATAATAGTTTACGTAGGACAGAACACTTAAAGCTAAGACTAATTACGTAGGCGCTCCAACATGCCCCCGGGTGTTGAAAGTCACGCTTTCAACCAGACTTCGTTTCTGAAGATACAGGTAATGGGCATATCCTGTTGAAGGCCCTCCGGATGACTCCATTAGAGGTCTTGATATCTGCCACACGGGCAATTCCATCACTACCTGGGTGTACGGCGATAACTCTTCCTAGTCTCCACTTCAGAGGTGGAAGATTCTCCTCTTTGATGACCACCAAGGAATCTAACTTCAAGCCATCCTTGCAAGAACGCCACTTTGTCCGTTGCTGCAACTCTGCAACATACTCTTTACTCCATCTAGTCCAAAAGTGTTGGCGGAGTTGCTCAATACGTTGGTAACGACTAAGATGGGTTGCAGATTGGTCTTCACAATTCTTCTGTGGCAATGAAGTGAGTGGCCGGCCGACGAGAAAATGACCTGGCGTCAGTGGGGTGCAATCGGCAGGATCTGATGACAGCGGCGTTAGTGGGCGTGAATTTAATATTGCCTCAATTTGTGCTAATGCGGTATTAAGTTCCTCAAAAGTCAAATTACATTGTCCCAACACTCGCTGTAAGTGATATTTTACCGATTTTACACCCGCCTCCCAGAGACCGCCAAAATGTGTAGTATACGCGGGAATGAAATGGAATTTGATCCCATCATTAGCTATGCTTTCACTCAAAGCATCAGAATTCATTTTCAGAAATTTAGAAGAGCTCGTTACACGCACCAACAAATGAAGTACCGTTATCGGAGTATATATGAACTGGCTTACCCCTTCGTGAGATGAACCGATACAAGGCTAATAAATAATTATGCCTCGTCAAGTCACTCACAAGCTCCAGATGCACAGCTTTTGTGGTAAAACAGATAAAAATTGCTATGTACACCTTGTCGAGTCTACATCCACGACCTTGACGACTAGCGCTCATAATAGGCCCCGCGTAATCAACACCGGTGCTTTGAAACGGATACCCACCTGGAAGAAGGCGCTGCCGCGGTAGGTTACCCATCAATGGAGTAACAACCTTACCCTGCATGCGTTGACACAGAACGCATCTATGGTAACAGGCTTTAGCTAAATTTCGCCCTCCTATAGGCCAATAGGATTCTCTTATCGATGCTAACAATAGTTGTGGGCCTGCGTGCATTAACCTTTTGTGTTCAAAATCAAATAATAATTCAGTAAAAGTATGAGTGGACTGTAAAATTATAGGGTGCCGTTTATTATATGTAAAATCTGAATTATTGAGACTTCCTCCGACACGCATTAAATAAATAAATAAAATAAATAATAAGTTTATTGTACAAAGAGAAACACATAGAACACATACACTAAACATGATAGTACAAGTGGCAGTCAGACAGGTTGAACAGCTGGCTCCTGAACTAAGTAAAAAGATACTTGTATCTCAGAAGCCAAAGTTCCTCATAAACATTGAAAAGTACAACTAAATACAATGAAGCTCAGTAGTTACTATAATGCTTTACATTTGTGAACATCGAACACATTTTATGCAAATATTATATAGATTTAAATAGAGAGAAACCGAAAAAAAAATACATTTAAATTACAGAAGACATTCCAACGATCACCCCATGAATACCTTACTCAGATAATCATGAGGCGACCGCCAGAATATCCTCTGTATCGTCGTAAGACAAATTCTGCAACCAATTAGTCAGCTTTGCTTTCAGCGCAAACTTGGTCAACGTGTAAATATCAATTAACCGATGTACCTTATTATAAAGACGAGCACTTAGAACTGGGTAATGGCGGCTAGCAAATGCAGAACGACATTGGACGGAGTCACAGACTGGACGACCTCGACGTCTTAGAAGGATGTTTGAGTCTAAAGGTAGGATGGAGTGACGGCGTAAGACTACACGCAAAATGAAGAGTTGTCGCACAGTGAGGACTTGGGATTCAGAGTACAGCAGGGCGGTTGGATAATCTCTACGCTTAAAATGCATAACCTTTAGAATCACCCTTTGAGCACGTTCTATTTGAATTAGAAGATTTTTATAAGTGCCTCCCCAAACTGTAATGCAATAAGTGATAAATTGATGCACATAGACTCTGGTAGACCAAAGACAAGGTTGCAGGGTCAGCTGAATGTCTTAACTCTTTAAATATGAATATGAGCTTTCTTGTGCGTGAACATAATGCCTCGATGTGGGTGCGCCAGGTTAGTTTTTCATCAATGTACACTCCTAGGTATTTGATACTTGAAACTATGGAGAGTGTAAGACAACTGCAGCTGATATCATGCTCTGCACAGGAATGGGCTTTTACTAAACTAGACTTGGAAGGTAAAGGAATAGAATTTGGCAAGGAAAAACGTAAGAGTTTGGTCTTCTCAATATTGAGAGTCAAGAGATTAGCAGAAAGCCACTCCATCACAAGGCGGAGAGAGTGTTCCGTTCTTTGTTTGGCCTTCTCCCAGTCAACATCGTATACAATAAGCGCTGTGTCGTCAGCGTAGGTGAATATATCACAGTTGGGGATAGACATTTTGCACAAATCATTAATGTATATCAGGAACAAGGTAGGTCCTAATATACTACCTTATGGTACCCCAAAACAGATACATTCATCTTCGCTGACAAAGGAATTGACTTTTACACGCTGAGTTCTTCCAGATAAGTAATCTGTGAACATTTTCAACGCAAGGCCACGTATTCCAATTTTTTCCATCTTCAAAAGCAAAGTGGGGACAGAAACCGAGTCAAATGCTTTACATAAATCAAGAAAAACACCATAGCATTTTTGCTTTTTATCCAGATTAGAAACAACACTGTGAACAAGATCTTGGACAGCGTCTTCAGTGGAGATCCCCTGTCTAAATCCGTACTGATTATTGGCAATTATTTTAAATTTAGAAAGATATGAAGTTAAGGATTTATTTAATATTTTTTCAAGGATTTTAGACAAGGAACTCAAAACAGAAATCGGCCTATAATTAGACACAATGCTTCTGTCCCCACTCTTATAAATTGGATGGACTATGGCTTTCTTAAACACTCTAGGAAAAATACCAGTATCAATTGCACGATTACATATGTGTGTTGTGGGTGAGCTGAGTATAGAGCTGGAATCTTTAAGTATTTTTACAGGGATATTATCGTGGCCAGTGGCACAATCCGCTCGTAAACTACAAATTATCCCATACACCTGTGATGCGTCAACTGGCATAATAACGAGGGAATTGGGAGGAGTCGGCTGCGTTGAATTATTTAAGGGGGGATTACTGGGAGGCTTAATGTTTGAGGCTAGGTTTTCGCCCACACTCACAAAGAAGTTATTTATATGGTTGATAGACGATTTTACGTCAGTAGAGCCCAGGATAAGATCATCGGGTGACTGGGTCTGAAAACTGGAGTTGGTAATGGCATTAGATTGTTGTCATCTAAATACACATTAAATTTTAATAGGACGCTCTTTTTTGGCAAACTGTGCTTATTTAAAAGTAATTTATGTTCGGGAAATGATTCTTGTTGACTCTGATAGATTAAAATGTTTAATGATTTCTTTAATTCGTCATCAGATAAAAATTTACTGTGTGGCAATTGGTGTTTACACACCTTAATGAATCGCAACACGTATGCCATGGACCGTAAAATTCTTAAATAATTGGAAAAACGATTAATACCTTATCGTTAGTGTCAAGGACAACATTTAAAGTGACATCAGTTCGAGTTTCGGGAAGTGATCCTAATTCTAAGCATTTAAATTGCGAAGGCCAACTACTTGAGTCTTGTTGGAGAAAGACAGGACCAGACCACCACATATCTAAACCCTGCAGATGACTACTATCCACACCACGAGATAGTAGGTGTGCTGGGTTTTCATTGGTTGGGACGTGCCGCCAGGTGCATTGACCGGCCTGATCTAAAATTTCAGAGACGCGATTACGTACGAATGGCTGAAGTTTCGAAGGCAATATCTGTAGCCACCCCAACACGATGGTCGAGTCAGTCCAACAAAAGACGCGCGAGAACTTAAGACGAAGAGAGTTTAACACCTTCTCATACAGGCGAGCTCCCACCACAGCGCCACACAACTCCAACCTTGGGATTGTAGTGGGTTTAATGGGCGCCACTCGACTGTTGGCGATCAGTAACCGAACGATGCACTCACCTGCATCATTAATACTGCGAACATAAGCGCACGCACCATATGCGCGCTCAGATGCATCAGTAAATTATATGTAGTTCCAACTCCTTGTAGGAATGACACACAACAATTCGAGGAATATGAACTTCATTTAAAATAGGCAGAGTTTTAATAATGGTCTGCCATTTTAATTTAATTTCAGGGGTCAATGGATCATCCCATGATAATTTATCCAGCCAAATTCTCTGTAGTAACATTTTCATAGTGATTACAAATGGTGACAACAGACAACAAACAAAGGACAAATGATCAAATGATCAAAGTATGGTACAAAGGATCGAAGATCTTTGCAATCACAGAAAGTAAATCACGTTTAGTGTTACTATTGCAGGATATAGTTGAGCCTATGGAAAATACTAATTCATCTGAACTTGCATACCAACCTAGCCCGAGCAGCTTGTCGGGTTCGCTAGAACCTATATTTAAGGCAAGCGAAGATTGAGCAACTTCAGACAATAATTGAGGTTCGTTTGATTTCCACTTACGCAATGGCATGCCAGCCGATGCAAGTACATTTGTGATTTCCTGACGAATAAATCTAACCTCATCTAAATCATCACCGCCAGTTAAAAGATCATCAGCATAAAAGTCGTGCTTTGTGACCTCAGCAACCTTCTGATTCTTACAATCGAGCCCTAATTGATGAAGGCACCGAAAAGCTAAAAGTGGCGCACTAGCCGTACCATAGGTGACGGTGTTTAATTTATAAAATTGAACGGGGTCAGATGCCTTACCTCGCCACAGTACGTGCTGCAGATATCTGTCACACGGATGGACGACTATTTGTCTGTACATCTTCTCGACGTCTGCTGACAAGACATACTTGTGCTGTCTGAAACGGAGAAGAATCGACAACTCGTTATTAAATGAAACGCCAGTTGAAGAAGGACAACTTGCGTTGAATACCACTCGAAGTTTCGTAGTGGTACTACTTTCACGTAATACGCCGTGATGCGGAATGAAATAGCCAGAAAGGCTTAAATCGGATTTCTTGCATTCAGTCATATGACCTAGTAACTCATACTCAGACATGAATTCGTGATACATTTTACTAAAATCAGATTTCGTTTTTAACCTGCGTTCTAATGACTGTAAGCAATGGGTAGCTTTATTAATTGAATCTCCGAAAATAGAAGGATCTTGTTTGAGAGGAATACGAACACAAAAACGACCATCAGGTAATCTGCTCATATTATCGAGAAAATGCCTTTCACATAACTTCTCTTCAGGCGAATAATGAGAAGACTTCTTATTTACTTCTTCTAACTGCCAGAAACGAGTTAAATCACTTCGAATTCTATCGAAATCGTCGTCACTTGAAGAATTGATTTTAGTAAAGTTACACCTAATGTTACTAGAAAGCAATGCAACATAATTACTACTAACAGGACCGGAGACAATCCAGCCTAACCTGGTTTCACATAAAATTGGCTTACCAGTACCTAACTTGATTCTTTGTGACCCTAGCAGGTCCCAGAAGACATCAGCACCAATCAGAATATCCACATGAGTGGGCTTGTAAAAAGCAGGGTCTGCTAAACAGATATGAGACGGAATGTTCAGAGTAGACCGATTTACTTCACGACAGGGCACATCACTAGTTATTGATGGGAAAACGAAACAATAAAGTTCAGTACTGAAACTATTGTGTAATGACGTCATGTTAATGCGACACGTTTTACCTACGTGAGAGGTCACGTTATTAATGCCGAATATCGACCTGTCTATCTGCCTAGTCTCTAAATTTAACTGTCGACATAGTCTTTCCGTCACAAAGCATGATGTACTACCGCTGTCAAGAACTGCACGAACAACATGTTCCCGACCATTACGATCATGTAATTTAGTTAATGCGGTTGACAATAACACATCATGACTCACACTACTGCGCGAAGATGTGACGTTGGCCGACAGCGCGACGTTACTCGTCTCAGTCACAGATGTGGTCACAGAAGACGTCGGAGGCGATTGCGGCGACAAGTTATCACACGACTTATTGTTTGTATTATTATGACTATTTGCACTAGGTTTAAAATCAGCGACATGGATAACAGTATTATGTCTGCGCTTACACAGCTTGCAACCTGGCCTTTTACAATGATTCGCGAAATGACCCGAACGAAAGCAGTTTAAATAACACACTTTAAAATTTGGCAACAATTTAATACGTGCTTTGATACTTAGTGCGAGAAACTGTGCACAGTCACTCAAGTTATGGTCACCCTTGCATTTAGGACAGACCTTTGTACCTGACTCTGAACCAGAATGACCACCACTTTGGACGGTAACCATAGACTTCAGCTTAGTCGCTGATTTATTAACAGATTGAGGCTGGTTATTACGCGACAATTCTAAAGTTTCTATTAACTCAGCGCGCTCACGTATGAATTCAAGAAATACATCGAAGGTAATCTTGCTATCCCTGTCAATACGACCTTTGGACTCCTCCCACTCACGGAACGTTTTGCTATCCAACTTGCGAGTATCCCAATAATGAACAGGCTCACCTAATGTGACTAATGCTCGTAAGTGTTTATTTATTAACAGGCTCACCTAATGTGACTAATGCTCGTAAGTGTTTATTTATTTGGTCAATTAAATTCTTTAAAGTGACAGAGGATTCTTTTGTAATTGTCTCCATGTTAAAAATAGCCGAAACATGATTGTGTATTAATAATCTCTTATTGTCATATCGCTCGCATAACACTTTCGATGCCACAGAGTAATTAGTAGCCGAAAACTCGATCGACTGGATCACTACGGCCGGCAGCGGATCCTTCCAGACATAGAATTAATAGGCTAATTACTCTAAGCTTCCAGAGACGTTCGAAGGTAGTAGAATTTGTTAATTTCGTCTATAGCATCATTGGAATGAATAAGACTCGTAAAGGTGTCATGAAACTCTAACCAGTTATTGTAAGATACACTAAACTTTGGCAATTGGATTGTGGGCAACTTAACTGGCTTATAACTACTACCACAATTACTTTTATTGCTGCAGACAGATTCTTTGCTGATCTTTATTATAGTTTTTTTACAAATTCGTGAGCCTTAGACAGGGATTTATAACACAGGGACTCAAAATCCGAACGCTCAGAAAACTGTGCCTTGACATCATCAGCAATACACTCCATACGTAACTGTACCTCATCATATTGTTGGTATAACAACTCCATCTTGCCTATACGTAGCTGTAGTTCCGTTATATTGGAACTAGATAACGTTTGATCACCTAGCGCGTCCAGATAATTGACAAAAGCAGTTAATCGGCCTTTGAAGCTACCTCGTCTCTTTATTAACTCCCTTTCCTCGGTCATTCTGGGATTCGAGCGTAAATCTGGAATTTATACAATAAAAGTTTAAACAATGTTTTAAGTCCGTCTGTCTTATGATTCAATATACAGGTGATAAATATAGGTACTGATGTAGGTAACTGATATCTATAATGACCACGGGCACTAATTAGTGAATACCTACCTATGTATTACGACTCGTTTCTACTCTTATACAAAACTCAATAAACTAACAATGATTTTTATAAAGTACAACAACACAATAACTAAAATAATACGGTAATTACACTAACAGTAAACATCTAATTAACAATATCTAACACTCTTAAATTATGTTGCTCCTAAGCACCTACCTACTACATGCAAAAAATACTTAACGTGATCAGTAATTACTTTGGCAAAGATAATTAAATTGAAACAATATAATGTAATAAATCAATATTACTGCACTCAAGTAAGTGTGATTTCTAATTTAATTGCCGCGAACACACAATAATATCAATAAAACTATCACAATGCAAATGGTAGGGTAAACAACGGAACAAACTAATTACGCAAAATACAATAGGTAATTAATAACACTAACCTTATAAATCCTTAATTTTCGTTGTATACTACCTGATTGAGTGTTGGGTGACGATATTATTAATAAATTAGACTTAACACCGCTTTATTTCATGACTTGATTCACTTAACACACTGCCGGTCATGCTCGTTGCACGAATAAATTATTATTCGCTAATTCCACTAATTAACTCCTTGATCTTCATATAATATTAGCAGTCCCTTGCTAATTAATCAATCCAGTTCGTAATGGACCATTATGTGCGGAAATTAGCGTGATTTTTAAATAAAAAGGCAATAGGCACATGTAACGTCTATGAGTTTTAATTTTGATGTGTAGCTTAACATGACTGTATGTAAGGCACATAACAAAAAACATAATAGTTTACGTAGGACAGAACACTTAAAGCTAAGACTAATTACGTAGGCGCTCCAACAGTATCCTTTCAAACAAAAAAAATGTTTGCAAATCTCTATCTCTATATCTCGTCTATCTTTATACGGTATGGAGATCACATATGTGCAATAAATTCTACCAGATACTTGATATCGTCTTTGCTGACGATATACATAAAATAAACGAAATCGGTGAAGTAATTAGGTCAAAAAGTATAGTTTTAATTTTGAGTAAATTTAAACACTCTGTAGAATCGGACCACTAGGTCAATGAGTCAATGAACTTGAATCCTTGAACATGTGTGCAAACAAAAAAAAACCGGTAAAGAGCGAGTTGGACTCGCGCACCGAGGGTTCCGTTCCGATTTCTGAAAAAGTGTGCTATTTAGAGACATCGTTTTATTTTTCTTGTAATCTTTACATAAACTTCTATCATATAGAATAATTTCAGATTTTTCTCTTTGCAAACTTCGGAGATAAGGGGGGGAACGGTATTTTTTTTACATTTTTCATCAGAAGTCGAAAACTATGCGGCCTAAAAAAAAGAAAAAAATGCACTTTGTTTTTTTAAGACCCCCTTTGCAAAAAAAATATAAATATATATAAATATATATAACAAAATAGTTGGGTAAACGTCATCTAAAACTATTCTAAATTTCAAGTTGATAGCATTAGTAGTTCTTGAGATATCCAGCTGTGACAGACAGACAGACAGACTGACTGAGTGACACCATAAGGGTTCCTTTTTTACCATTTTGGTACGGAACCCTAAAAAACCATGTTCGGTGAACAATGGATTGGGCACTATGGTGCACCGCAGGTGGCCAGCTCGGTTGTCTAAATAGAGTGATTTCTTTTACTGAATTTATTTTGATATTTATTTTGTTTGAAAGATTTACTTTTTTAATTTATGGTTTTTAATTAAATTTTTAATTTTGCAATACTTCTGTGGACTAGTATTAATTATAGTTTGATTTATTACACATGTACAGTTCCATACCGTATGACGAAGTTATGACCGATACAAAAAAAAAAAATAGAAACATCCGAATTGATAACCTCCTCCTTTTTTCAGAAGTCGAAAAAAGGTGGAGGGTTTAGGATATGTTTCTTCCCTTGCCGCTACGACACTATGTGCTAGCGACCGTTTTCGGGGCCCCATTATTCAGTGTGTAAGTCACCATCTGCCATTTTATACGTGTATTGAGAAAATAAACATTTATCTTATCTTATCTTATTGTGTACAAAACATTAGTCAGACAGGGGCCATAGTGTTTCCATAGTTCTTGGTAACCAGTCCACAACTACCCAAATCCATAACCCAATATGTTTTGTTTCCATGTTCTGCAATAGTCCCGCACCAACAGGGGGTTACCAACCGAGGGGTACCTCTATTGCTGGTGAATCATTTTAGTTAATAGATTAGGTTAGAACAGTGACCATTAACACCACATTATATACAAAAGATGCTCTTTAATGTTGGTGAATCATTTAGGTTATCAAGATCCTCTTTAATGTTGGTGAATCATTTAGGTTATCAAGATCCTCTTTAATGTTGGTGAATCATTTAGGTTATCAAGATCCTCTTTAATGTTGGTGAATCATTTAGGTTATCAAGATGCTCTTTAATGTTGGTGAATCATTTAGGTTATCAAGATCCTCTTTAATGTTGGTGAATCATTTAGGTTATCAAGATCCTCTTTAATGTTGGTGAATCATTTAGGTTATCAAGATCCTCTTTAATGTTGGTAATCAAGATGCTCTTTAATGTTGGTGAATCATTTAGGTTATCAAGATCCTCTTTAATGTTGGTGAATCATTTAGGTTATCAAGATCCTCTTTAATGTTGGTAATCAAGATGCTCTTTAATGTTGGTGAATCATTTAGGTTATCAAGATCCTCTTTAATGTTGGTAATCAAGATGCTCTTTAATGTTGGTGAATCATTTAGGTTATCAAGATCCTCTATAATGTTGGTAATCAAGATGCTCTTTAATGTTGGTGAATCATTTGGGTTACCTATCAAGATCCTCTTTAATGTTGGTGAATCAAGATGCTCTTTGATGTTGGTGGCCATTAACGCGCGAAGGCGAGCGAGCGTAGCGACCGCGGTAGCGGCCGCAGAGCGCCAGATACTCTTTAATGTTGGTGAATCATTTGTGTTAGGTTGGAACAGTGACCATTACGTGGCTGTGTGACTCGCCGCTCGAAAGCTTGAGGAAGTGATACTGATGACGTCATGCTGAAGGTGTTGCACGAAGGCTGCGCTGACGTTCATGTTCGGGGTCACAAGTATAGAGGCATGAGGAACAGGGTGTAAAGTTCATTCATCCTCTATTGAATTGAGAGGATCTTCCGACCAGCCGTTGTGTCTGGTGGGCAACTGCCCGACGGCTGATGTCGGGACGATTGTATATATGCTAGTCGCGTGGTAAAATCTAATTGCGTGATGCAGGATTTCGTGACGTCATGTCATTGTGATGCGTTGTTCGTATGTGGCGATGTAGATGCCGCCACATCTCTATTGCTGGTGAATCATTTTAGTTGGTTTAGGTTAGGTTAGGTTAGGGAGGGAGAACGCCATTGCACAGCGGGTGGCGAGGGCCTACCGCTCGGTGGGCTTCTCTGCGGCGTGCGCTCTGGCTGGCAACCCAAGGAGGGAGCTCGAGGCATGGGTGCTGACCAGAGTGTACGAATGGACGGCGCGGCGTAAGGCGCTCGGGGAGCTCCCCGCCGCAGAAGAGCGGGAGGCCGTGCGGCAAGAGGCGAAGGACGCAATCGTCCATCATTGGACGGAAGACCTCGCCACTGCCGCATTTGGCCGCCGAACACTGGACGCGCTCGGGCCAGTCCTCAAGGATTGGCTTGAGCGGTCCCACGGTTTCCTCTCTTTCCGTCTGGTGCAGGTGTTGTCCGGCCATGGGTGCTTCGGATCGCACCTGCACCGGATCCAAAGGGAGGAGACCCCGTCGTGCCACGACTGTGGCATGGCGGAGGACACAGCGCAGCACACCCTCGAGGTGTGCCCAGCCTGGTCCGAGCTGCGCCATACACTGGTCGCAGCGGTCGGGCAGGACCTCTCGCTTCCCGGCGTCGTCAACTCGATGCTGGAAAACGAGGGTGCCTGGGCAGCGGTCGCCTCCTTCTGCGAAGACGTAATGTCACAGAAGGAGGCGGCGGAGCGCGTGCGGGAGGACGACCCTCTCGCGGCGCCGCTCCGCAGGCGAAGACGGGGCGTGAGACGGCGGTTGTATGATCGTCGTCATCCGCCTCCAGGTGGTGAACAGCGGGAGACAGGCGCGGGGGCGCCTTCTCCTGCATTGCACTGTTCACCACCCACGTCAGTCATTTCTGGGCCCCTCCCCTATGGGAGGGGCGTGCCGGGCCCGCTGTACAGGCGGGCGGTCGTCGGAGGGGGGCCGGATGAAAGGGCCGTGCCGGATTCCCAGTCCTCCTCCACTCAGACGATGCGGGAGTGCCGCTGGGTCGTTTAGTGGGTATACCGGTTCTACCGGGGAGTCCCACATACCCCCCACCCATCCCCCGATGGGTGGGTATGCGTAATGCATTTTTCCCAGCGTGAACAAAAAAAAAAAAAAAAGGTTAGGTTAGGTTAGGTTAGGTTAGCTCGTGACGGTATAGAGACTTGAAATTTTGGATTCGGGGGTCCTTTGAAATGCTCTTTCTCGTGATACCCCACTCCTGGGGTCTAACGGCCTTTTTCGGTCACCTCCCATACAAAAGATCGGTTTTTTTGTTGTTTTTTTTTTAAATGTACTCAAAACTATCATAGTATGAGTCATGAAATATCTATTACCTAAAAATTTAGTTCAAGCCGCGTTGATAAACACCAATTTTGTTATCCTAGGTCAATAAATAAAGATTTTAGACCCGGGTTAGATTATTTCGGGAGATACATAAACCAGTTATGTAGAGCCTTGGTCTCTTTTAACTCTTTGACCAAATGTATCAGCATTATGGGTCTAGGTCATTGGTCACTTCATGCGCTAATCTTTGGAACTACTAGTTGTATTTGTAAAAATTCTTTAAGATCTACTCCCTGGAGTTGGGGTTCATCCGACTTGGGATTTTAAGACCCTGCCAAGGACATCAACATCCCAAACCCCCCAATTGTAATTTTGTGATCCTATACATTTGTATGAGATTACCAAGTTATTTATGTAGTAAATGACAAAAAAAAAAAAAAGGTGTGGGGTAAGAAAGGAGGCCCGAGACAGGGTAGCCCCAAACCCCACAACTCCCCCACTTACACTGCTCCCCCCGAGTTGGGGTTCATCAGACTCGGGATTTCAAGACCCTGATTACAAGACCCTGCCTAAACCCCCTAAAGCCCAGACCCCCCAACCACTCCCCACGAAACCTCGACCCCCCAGACCCCCACCCCCGCCCCCCCCCCAGACCCCCAAACGCTCCCCACGAAACCCTAACCCCCAGAACCTCCAAAAACTCCCCACGAAACCTCGACCCCCCGACGCCCCAGACCCCCAGACCCCCCAGACTCCCAAACACTCCCCACGAAACCTAGACCCCTCGACCCCCAAGACCCTTCCCTCCCCCAGACCCCCCAAAAATCCCCTCGCGGCCTAATTCAAGGTAAAATGCAACTGCAAGTGTAACTTTGTAATCCTATACATTTGTATGAGATTACCAAGTTATTTATGCAGTTGGTGAAAATTGTGGAAAACGACGGTAATAACGTAAATTCAAGATAAAATGCAATTAGGTTAGGTTAGGTTAGGTTAGGTTAGGTTAGGTTAGGTTAGGTTAGGTTAGGTTAGGTTAGGTTAGGTTAGGTTAGGTTAGGTTAGGTTAGGTTAGGTTAGGTTAGGTTAGGTTAGGTTAGGTTAGGTTAGGTTAGGTTAGGTTAGGTTAGGTTAGGTTAGGTTAGGTTAGGTTAGGTTAGGTTAGGTTAGGTTAGGTTAGGTTAGGTTAGGTTAGGTTAGGTTAGGTTAGGTTAGGTTAGGTTAGGTTAGGTTAGGTTTTTTTTTTTTTTTTTTTTTTTTTTTTGTTTTGGCAGGAGTGGGAAATCCTCATGGACGCCCAGACTGCCTCACTGGTGAGCCAATCTGGGCAGTGCCGGACTCTTACCGGCTAAAACCACACTCCTGCCTTACAATGTCCCTCTGACACTGCCAGAGACCTTATTTACTATAATTTGTTACATTTCTAGTTTTTTACATTCTTGGTTATTTCTATCTTTAATACAATGTTAATTTCCTTATCTCTGTATATCCTTACATCTATAAATCTATGTCACATTTTTCCATTTACAATTATATATTCTTATGTCTGTGGGACATATACATCAATTTACATTTAATTTAGGGCTATAACATTCGTCACATTACAAATTGGCATCATTCTTAAATCTATGGGAATTATTTATGTTTATTCTTATAGCTATAGAAAACATATCGGGTTTGGTAAATTTTATGACATTAGGGTTTTGTTACTATTAGGTTCGGACATTTTCAGCAGTTACATTATGCTACTGTTATATATTATACAAATATGAATACTAAGCATATATAGTGCTTACTTATTCCTCCTATTAACCCTACTGGCTATTTTTATAGAAAACTCAATAAATTTGGCTCTAGTATCTTTACTTGTTATTAAAGTGTTTAAGTTACTTGTCTCTATTTTCATTCCCAGTTCCTGTTCGATATCATACCTTTCCGGATCATAGGCGGGGCAGTCTGTCAGTATGTGTTCTACCGTCTCTTGTTTGTCAGGGTCACATATGCACGATGGGTTTTCCTTACATTTGAACCTGTTCAGGTATTCGGAAAACCCACCGTGCCCTGTCAAAATTTGTGTCAATGTCCCTGTCGGTTTTAGCTGTCTTATGTGTCTGAACGCTTGGATAGCGTCCGGGAAAAATAATTTCGTGACGCCGGCTGTGCCCTCGGATCTGTATCTTCGATTCCATTCGTCAAGCGTGTCCTCGCGGATCTGCCGCTTGACGAATGATATCGGGCATTTGTCGTAGTTTGGCCTTGTTTTCATTTTTAAAGCGGCGTCCTTAGCCAGCTGGTCCGCTTTCTCGTTACCCTCCAGTCCTGCATGAGCTTTTATCCAAAAAAGTTCAACTTTTTTGGATATATCCTTACATTGTCGAAGGTTCTCCCGTATTTCGACTGAGAGGGGATGGAGAGAGCGGTGGTTTGCGACAGTTTCCAACGACGACCTAGAGTCGCTGTATATCCCAAAGCTACATTCTTGGCTACGCAAGACTTCCCGTGTTGCCACACATATAGCCAGCAGTTCTGCCTGGTAGACGGTGCAATGGGGCGACAGCAAAATTTTTTGGCTTTTGATTTCCTCATTATTTCTCCAGTGGGACAATGACGCCCCAACCTTGCCCTCGATTTTGCTGCCGTCCGTGTAAATCTGCACTGCTTGAGTGCAGTGATTTCTGACCTGTTCCTGATCTGCCAGGCATATGAACTGCAGGCTTATATACTTGGCCGGATGTGGGGTTCTATCATACGCGGTACGTCGCTCAATCTCCTTGTCTCCTAGCGCTGGCTGTGATACCCCCCTCCTCGCCTTATATAGTGCAGCTGCCTCTTGTATTCGAAGATCAAGGGGTAGTACCCCAGCCAGTACCAGCGCCGAGTTCAAAGAGACCGTGCGATAGGATTTGCACAGTTTCTGTACAAAACCCCTTTGGACCGCGTTTAATTGTTTGCGCACCATCAGCTTTTTGGCGGCAGGTGCCCATGCACTTGCCGCATACATGATGGTTGGTTCGACCACTGCCACGTAGATGGTACGAATCACGTCCGGATGAAGTCCCCAACTAATCCGGGCTGCCCTAGACAACTGCTTATAAAAGTTCAATGCTTTTTTACAAACATTAGATGCATGGGCATTGAATGTCAGCTTGTCGTCTATGGTCAGCCCAAGGACTTTGATTTCCCGCGACATACCAATGTCGACCCCACCCATGCTCAGCAGTGGGGTGTCATGCTTAAGCTTCCGCGTGATTACCATCGCATTCGTTTTATGCGGTGCGAATTTTAACTTATTGCTGACTCCCCACTGATGAACATACCCGAGGGCGTCGTTGGCACGTCGCTGGACCTCCATTGCGGAGTCTCCATCGAATACCAATACCACGTCGTCGGCGAAAGCTTGGCAGTAATCTCCCCTTTGTACTAGGCCTTTAAGCAGGGGGTCGAGTAAAATATTCCAAAAAGTTGGGCCCCCTATCGAACCCTGCACACAACCCTTGTTGGTTACCCTGGCGATCTCCTGTCCGGCGTATCTCACTCTGACCTTTCTGTGTTCTAGGTAGCTGTCCACCACTCTTCTTAGATTTATCGGGCATTTCGCTTTCGCCAGTCCGGTTTTTATGGCCGGCCACCATGCACTGTCAAAGGCTCCCTCTATGTCCAGTGATATCATAACGATCAATTTTTTATTATTAAGCTTGTCTCGTATGTGCCGCAGCAGGTCATAGAGGGAGTCTTCGGTGCTCTTCTGTGGCATAAACCCGTACTGGCGTGTGCTAAGTCCGGGTGTGATGTGCCATTTTATTCTGCCCATAAGCATTTTTTCCAATACTTTTCCCATCACCGGCAACAGTCCTATTGGCCTATATGCCTTGGGAGTTGTGTAGCTCTCCTTCCCAGGTTTCCTTAGTATTACTACAGTGGCCTCCTTCCAGAGCTTCGGGAAGTAGCCCAGCTCTAGGCATTTGTTTGCCAGTGATAGGAAGAGCTCCGGATTGTGTTGAATTGATTGTTGGCAGATATCGGCCGTAAGGCCATCCATCCCCGGGGCTTTTTTAGGATTGAAGCTTGCAACAGTGTAAATTAGTTCTTCCTGAGTAAACGGTGGGTCATGACCTTCATCATGGCCCATCTCGTTTACTTTTTCGGCTTCCATTCTGGTACGCCTGTGCTCCTCATTATCATCTTCCTTCCTGTCCTCGGGGTAGAATACTTCCGCCAGCAATGCGGCAGATTCGTGGTGGTTTAACTCCTTCCCTTCTTTAATAAGGGGCAGATCCTCTTTTCTTTTCAGCGTCCTACCTATAACCCTATAAATTCCTTCCCAGAGACTTTCTTTGTCCTGTTTCGTACAGAAGCTTTTCCAGCTTTCTGTTTGGGCCGTCCTTTCTGCTTCCTCATATTTTTCTTTTATTTCCAGGTACTCCTTGACGACTTTCTCCCTCCGGATCGGCGCTGCACAGCGGACTCTGCGCTTCCTAGTGGTGACCTCCTTTTTCATCCTGTCGAGCTCATCAGACCACCAAGGTAATTTAACTTTTCTGTTAGGCTTAATTTTTGGTATGCTTAGATTGCATGCTTCTATGATTATGTTAACGTATAATTCTATTTTAATTTCCAATTCGGTTTTGTTGTTTATTTTATCTAATTCAATTTTGCAAATATTGTTTTCTTGTAGCAACTGGTCCAATTTCTCACGAAATTGTTCCCAGTTGGCTTTTTTACTATTGTATTTTCTGGTAGTTCTAATTATGTCCAAGCCCTTTGCCCTTTCCATTTTAATTTTAAAAATGATGGTGTTGTGATCTGAACTCGTCATGGTTTCGTCCACTCTCCAGTCCTCCACCAGGTCGAGCAGGTCCGCCGTACATGCCGTGACGTCCACAAAGCTGGTGTACAGTGTGGTCCCCCTCACTGTGGAAAACGTCGGAGTGTCGCCTATGTTAAGCACCTGCAGTCCCATTTCCTCTAGAGCGCCGGCCATTTCGATCCCTCTCTGATCGATTTTGCAGCTACCCCACCAAGAGTTTTTGGCATTTGCGTCTCCACCCAAGATAATTCTTCGGCCAAAACTCCTCTCTATCTTGATAAGCTGCTCTAGGTATGGCCCTATCAGTGCTGGTTTCGGTTCTAGGTAGAATGAGACCACCACGATGTCCCAGGCGCTTGTCTTCATCTGTACCACTATGATGTTGGGCGTGGTGAATTTGGGACACTGAACGACGTCTATATTATCATCGAAGACCGCAATTGCTGATTTGATGACGCCATCTCCATCGCCGGTATGCTGGTATATTCTGGCACCGTGGTAGTCTTTCATTCTACCCAAATTTCCGATGTACGGCTCCTGGAGCAGTGCAAAAGCCACCCCCTTTTTGTCTGCCTCAAGCATAATTTCATTTGTGGCTAACGCCTTCCTTTGCAGATTGGTTTGTGCCACGAGGTATGGTCTTTTTGGGGAGACTGAATTTTTTCCCGGGACCACCTTAGCAATATGCCACCCTTGATCGTGCTATGGCATCCCATTTAATCCTGATGGGGCATTCCTGGCTAAAGGCGTTATGGTCAGTCTTATCCAACTTTGAACGCACGCAGTTGCAGCAAGACGGGGCCGCACCCTCAAGCCGGTCGGTGCATTCTGCCCTCATATGAGGTCCCCCGCAATGACTGCACTTTGCCTGAGTCTCCTGACAAAAACGTCTGCCGTGTCCATACCCCAGGCAAAGCGAGCACTGTACGATAGGAGACTGGTCTGCTACTCTTATCCTCTGCAGGTCTATGAGGACCGACTCGGCTTCGGTCAGTCTCTGCCACATTTTGGGAGACACCCTCATCACTATGTGACTCGTGTGGGGGTTTCTGGTGCGTTTTTTGTATGCTATCTCACATCTGTTTTCTTGAGTGTCCAGGTTTAGGAACATTCTTTTATTCTGGTTCCTCAGCGCGCTTAGGATGTCCCCGTCACTGTTGCAACTCAACACGTCCTTTAAGATGACGAGAGGGTCTCTATTTTTTATGTCCTCCAATTTAAGACTTTCGCCGGATTCTATTATTCTATTTTTTACCCTTTCCCTTTCCGCATCTGTTTTACAGCCAACTATTATTTTTCGGTCCTTTGCTTTCCTTATATTTTCTACTGAAAATCCTCCCTCTTTAGCATTGACTGCTTTCCTAATCCTATCGAGTACTTCCTCTCCCGTCTCTTGGTCATCGTTTCCGGTCACTACAAAGGAGTGTAGAGCTGTCTGCACCGGGGGCCGCTTACTAATAGGAGTCGCGGCTACACCCGCGTAGGACCGCTTTTCCATGCTTTCGATTTTATCTTTCAAATGGCCCATGCTCTCTGTATTTTCTTTTATGAGGTCTGCATGCTCTTTGAGTTTCCCGATGAGATCTTTTATCTTTTCTTCTTCCTTCCTTACAGTTTCCGCGCTCTGCGCCACCATTTGTTCGGTCCGTATAACTGTTGGTTCTTTGCACTTCGTCCTATCAGCTTCCGCCTCCTTCACGAGCTGAAACAGTCTGTCTAAAGCTTGTACGACCTCTGTTTTTATTTCCGTCTTTGTGTTCCGGGAGCTGTTTAAATGCATTTTTGCTTTTAATAGACAGGCTCGTGCCTCTGCGATCCTGTTTGCAAATTTCTCTGACTCCGTAGATGGTGTTTGTGTGGCCCTTATGGCCTCTTTCGAGTATGTGTTCAAGGGCATTGCTTTGGCATTTTTGGGCTCTACTGACAAAGCAGATGAAGACGAGGACGAAGCGGCTTTTGCTTTTTTGGGCTCTGCCGACACAGAGGATGAGGATGAGGACGAGGGCGAAGCTTCCTTGGGAGTGGTCTGAGGCCTCTTCTGTCCCTGTGTCTCTGACTGACCAGCCTCCCACTCTCCAATGCTTCTCCTAACTACTGAGGTGGTTTTCCCCTCATTTTGTATGCCTTTTGAAAAGGTCTTATTTACCGCCGTCGGCGATTTGACGGTGTCCTCATTGCCCGTTATTCCTTTTGGAGGTGTCGTAAACATTTTAAAATGTCCGATTCGCGTCTTAGATCAAGTTTTGGTTTGTATTCGTTGTAAAGACGAATAGCAAACGTAAATAAATATAATTGTGACTAAAATTTTAAAATGTGAGAAGTATAAATTTCAATAATAAAATCCAATCAATTCAAAAATGAAATAAATATGTCAATAAATCAATTCTAATTCTAAAAGTCTCGCCGTTATAGGCTTTAAAAAGTCCGAGGGGCGCCTTAATTCTGTCAGGTTATGGTTTGTATTCGTTGTAAAGACGAATAACAAACGAGGTTGAGTCAAATAAGAATAATTGTAAATTATAAAATGGTACAGATTCAAATAAGAACGAAATAACTCAAACAAAGTCAAACAGATTAAATTAAATTAAATTAATTAAACTTAATGTCAATTAATTAATTTTGTCGTCTAAAAGTCTCGCCGTAAAAGGCGGTCTATAGATCCAGCGGGCAAGTGCCCAGTCAGTCAGTTAAACTTTTAGGGTGCACACGCTATAGGCCCAGCATATAAAGCAACACTATACCCAAACCAAAATAATGAATAAATATACATACATTCGATTTCAAAATTCAAAAACACAATAGTGTATGTAAACGTTAAGTCGTGGTCTGCACACAGTGTAAAGATGTGTGCAGTCTAAATAAAAATAAAATAAGAATAAGTTTTCTCAACGATAGGACTTGTCAATAAAATAACTAAAAAGTCCTTCCAAGGACGCTAAAATGTCTGTAGAAACGCGTTAATTTATCAGTTTTATACTTTAAACATGTATTAATATAGAAAGGTGAGCCAAAATCCAAATAAATTTTTTAACAGAATCTGAGAAGTTTACCTGCCCAATGAAGACAGGGAGGGTGGGCGGGCAATTTTTTGAAGTTTTATTTGCGCTAGGCGCACGCGCGAGGTGTCCAAAGACGCGTCTCGGCGCGGGCTAGCGACCTATGCAGTTTTTGGAATTTATTGAAAACAAAAATTTTGATTTTCGGTCAAAAAACCTGTTTTTCAACCGAAAAATGCCCAAAAAAATTGAATAACGACTACCAAACGGGACCCGAGCTCGCGGAGCGCGCGCCAGGATACAGGTAAGGCAGGTAAGTATTTATTAAATTTATAAAAAATGCGGGGTTACAGTAAGATTTTGAGATATTAATTTTTGAAAATAACTTTTTGTAAAAATTTAAAAATTTTGTCTATGTCAATGAAGGGAAAAATTTTTTCGCGTTCCTACTTATTTTAACTAGTCAATAATTTGCAGGGAGCCTATCTATGATGAGAACAGCTGAAAACAGCGTTAGGATGCGTCACCTAGATGCAAAATTATGACGTGTTCTATGAAAAATATTGATAATTTTTCTAAGTCGATGAGAGGAGAAAATTAATTTTCTCTTTTGTCTATTTTTATTTGTCTCAAATTAGGAGGGAGCCTATACAAGTTCAAAATGGCTGAAAACAGCTTCAAAATGCGTCTCCTGGATGCAAAGTTATGGTTAGGTTAGGTTAGGTTAGGTTAGGTTAGGTTAGGTTAGGTTAGGTTAGGTTAGGTTAGGTTAGGTTAGGTTAGGTTAGGTTAGGTTAGGTTAGGTTAGGTTAGGTTAGGTTAGGTTAGGTTAGGTTAGGTTAGGTTAGGTTAGGTTAGGTTAGGTTAGGTTAGGTTAGGTTAGGTTAGGTTAGGTTAGGTTAGGTTAGGTTAGGTTAGGTTAGGTTAGGTTAGGTTAGGTTAGGTTAGGTTAGGTTAGGTTAGGTTAGGTTAGGTTAGGTTAGGTTAGGTTAGGTTAGGTTAGGTTAGGTTAGGTTAGGTTAGGTTAGGTTAGGTTAGGTTAGGTTAGGTTAGGTTAGGTTAGGTTAGGTTAGGTTAGGTTAGGTTAGGTTAGGTTAGGTTAGGTTTTTTTTTTTTTTTTTTTTTTTTTTTTTTTTTTTTTTTTGTGCTTTTCCCGTTCATGGGTCAAACGGCTCTTATTATTCTAAGTTTCTCATTCATTCAATTTCTATCATTTATTCCTCTCGCACTTTTATGCCTCATACTGTGTCTTTCTTTTATTCATCCTTTCCATTCTTAGCCGGGTGGGACTCCCGCTATTCTAACTATCTTTACTTTTCTTTATTGCAGGGGGTATTAAGTTTACGCCTTGATTTATTTACATAATGTGATAGTTTCACCTTATTTCTAAGTTTTAACTACTTATTAATATTATTCTTATTTTGATACATTTCTATTTATACTTTTACATAACAAAATCGTTCCTATATAACTTTCCTTACTTCTATTATGTATTTAACAATGTGTATTCTAATTTTAAACAAAAACCAAAACTTATACTTATACTTCAGTTATCCTTTTATTTTTTACATGAGTGTGATAATTCCATCTTATTTCTTAGTTTAGCTGCTTATTCATATTATTCTTATTTTGATAAGTTTCTATTTATACTTTTACATAATAACAGGTCATTCTTATATAACTTTCCTTACTTCTGTTATATATTTAAACATGTGTTCTTATTTTGCTACTATCCTTATCTATTTATCTGTTACTTATTTATTTAGTACTTAAATTTTTACGATACACTCAGCTTATTCTAATTTTTAAACAAAACCAAGACTTATAATTATGCTTCACTTATCCTTTTACTTTTACCCATATGTGATCATTTCACCTTATTTATATGTTTTAGCTGCTGATACATATTATACTTATTTGATACATTTCTATTTATACTTTTACATGATAACAATTGGTCTTAAGCAACTTTCCTTATTTCTATTATATATTCGAACATATGTCCTTATTTTGCTACCTTGCTTGTCTATTACTTATTTATTTAGTATTTGATTTAACAGTTCTATCAACTTATTCTAGTTTTAAACAAAACCAAGACTTTTACTTATGCTTCACTTTCCTTTTATTATTCTTTTTACCGAAATGTAATCATTTAACTTTATTTCTAAATTTTTGCTACTTGTACATATTATTCTAATTTTAGTATATTTCCTTTTATACTTTTGCACAATAACAACTGTTCTTATATAGCTTTCTTTATTTCCATTATATATTTAAACATGTGTTTTGTTTTGCTACTTTCCTGTCTATTTATCTATTACTTATCTATTGAATACTTAATTTTACAATTCTATCAACTTATTTTGATTTTAACATCCCAAGACCCATACTTATGTCTCACTTATCCTTCCATTATCTAGTACTATGTACATATATGTTTATATGTTAGCGTTTACTATTCTCCTTAGACCAGGTAGGTTTTGGGGTTCAAGGTTTAAAGTTTAGGACAGGGATTGGACCTATATAATTATCTATAATTTATTATTTTTCTTCATTTTATTTTTCGGCAATACTATATATATATACTTAGAATATACATATTTATTGCTATTTCTTGACTAATGTTTGTGTTTGTTTAACATTTATGGGCTGTGTAAGGTGTTTAGTGTCCCGTGTGTATTTGCTATCCCGTGTGTGTTTTTGATATATACATAATATATATTTAAAATACATACATTTATATATCCAGGGAGCAGCTGTTTTAGGCGTATGCCGTCGTCGTCCGAGCCAGGTAATCCCATTTCTTACGGACCGGGCACTCCACGCTAAATGCGTTGTGGTCGGTCTTCTGGAGCTTTGAGTGCAGGCAATTGCAGCACTGCGGTTCCCTCTCCGCAACAAAGTCCTCGCACTGCTCGCGCAGATGCGGTCCCCCGCAGTGACTGCACCTGTCCACACTCTCGGTACAAAATTTCCGGCCATGTCCAAATGCTAAGCATTTTGTACATTGGATGAGTGGTGACTGATCCTCCACCCTGACCCTTTGCAGGTCAAGGTAAAGAGCCCCAGCCTCCGTCATCCTCTGCCATACTTTGGGTCTGACTTGGACGACCACGTGCGCCGTCTTGGGATTTCTGGTCCTTTTCTTATACTTTATTTTCACTTCCATTTCCTCCTGGTCTAAGCCCCTGAAAATGTCGTCGTTCTGGGAGTGGAGCGCCCTTACTATTTCCTCATCGCCGCTATCCAAAAAGACATCCTTAAGGACAACGAGCGGGTTTTTGTTTTTCATGGGCTCTGCTCTTAGTCCCTCACCTCTGCTGTCAATCCGGTCTTTAACTCTTCTGAGCTCCGCCTCTGAGTCACATCCTAGTATGACCGTCTGGTTTTTGGCCTTTCGGACTTTATTTATTTTCAGTCCAGTTCCCCTGGCGTCGACCGCCTCCTTCACCAGGGCGAGCACCCCGTCGGCGGTAACCCTGCTATCTTCTGTGGTGACCGCCAACGAGTGAAGCGCCGGCCGACGTCCCGGTTTGGCTGCTGTGACTTGGGCGTAAGTCTGCGAGTCAGTCTTTGGCTCGCATACGACCTCCCTTATGAGCTCCTCTATTCTGTCCGATCTGGTGGCGACAACACCGGCAACGTTTTCGACTCCATTTTTGAGGTCTGCCGCAGCGAGACCCACTGTCTTCACTCCTTCTCTAGTGTGGTCTATGGCCGCTTGTGCTACGTCGACCTTGTCGCTGACTCCGTCAATTTTGTCGATAACTTTGTCGATGATGTCGGAACCACTATCGCCGCAGTAATCGCACATGTCTTCGAAGCCTTTTTTAACTTTGCCTTCGAGGTCCTTGAGTTGTATCCTCAGCGATTCTTCCATCACTTCCAGCCTTTCCAGAATTTCTCGCGGCAATTTGGGTGATGACGGCGTGGTGTCAGTTTTTGCAGACAGGACTGTTTTTGGCGCCGTCTCCGAGTTCTTTAGCCGCTTGCTGAGTTCGAATAAGATCCCCAGACTCTTATCCGACTGTGTCTCCAGGAAGGTCTTTATGTCCTTCCTCATCTGAGGGTAATCCCTGACTCTAGCTGGTATGTCCTCAAAAGTCTTCATGACCTCCTGGAGAAGCCAGTCGCTGGACGATGTGGCGTAAGCGTCAGGGTTTTTATTGTACGCCTTCATTACGTCCATAGATCTTCTCTTTCGTTCAGGTTTCCTGATAAAAGTCTTGGCGGCGTCCAGCGCCTGTTCAGGCGGGCCCGCGGTGCTGGGAGTAGTGGCGGGAGCGGCAGCGTCTTTTCCACCGAACGTCAGGGCTAACCCCTTCGGCGCAGCTTGCGCTCCAGAGGATCCCTCTTTTCGCGACTCTTGCGGTCCGCTGGCGCTGGCTCCTGGCCCTCTGCTTATTGGGGTGCGAATTCCGGGAAACATTTTATAACCTCAATTTGCTGGTATTTCGCGTTGTATGACTTGTGTGTATAGGGCACAACGAAATGAACGGGAAAGTTGTCGAAGGATATAAATAATAATACGTGGTATAAATTGTCTAACCCTGTATAGGGGGGTAAGTGTTTGTCAATGTATATTACACTATATATAATATATAGTCCTGTTTTTTACGTCTCTTCCCTGTAAATGAGGAGTCAAAATCAAACGCTACTAATCCGCGGTCCAAATTTTTCTAACCCCCGTAGTTACCGGTTTATTTGTGATACAGTGTGTAAAAGGGTAGGGGAGGGTCCAATCAGGGGGGGGAGGGTACCTCTTGTGCGACTTTAACCGTGGTGTCTTCGACACCACAAAGGCTGATTTTGAGGTCGGATCGGCTCTAAGTCCTCTCGTTCCCGAGATATGGCCTTTTAAAGGATAAGGGAGGGGAAGGTTCGGGGAAAAAGGGAAAAATGGAGGGGATGGATTCCTCTTATGTGACTTTAGCCGTGGTGTCTTCGACACCACAAAGGCTGATTTTGAGGTCGGATCGGCTCTAAGTCTTCTCGTTCCCGAGATATGGCCTTTTAAAGGATAAGGGAGGGGAAGGTTCGGGGAAAAAGGGAAAAATGGAGGGGATGGATTCCTCTTATGTGACTTTAGCCGTGGTGTCTTCGACACCACAAAGGCTGATTTTGAGGTCGAATCGGCTCTATGTCCTCTCGTTCCCGAGATATGGCCCGATAGGGTGATATTTAGGAGGGGTGGAGGGGGGTTATCCCGGAAGGGTTTAAATTTCACAGTATGGCTGAGGGCCGCTTGTTAACTTATTGTTGGGTGATTGAATGATGGGGTGTTTTGGAAGAGGGGATGGGTGAGATGGGGGGGGGGGTTTTCCCGGAAGTGTAACAGTGGGTAAGTTATGCTACTCAGGTGAAAACGGGCCAGCCAACGTCCCCAAAGAAAACCCCAACCTTCTACGACCTCCGGTTCGGGAGCTATCCGAGTCTTAAATTTGGTTTGACAGTTCAAGAACTGTCAAAGTCAATCTTCAAACCGGTACAACTTCCCCTCCAGTGGTCGCAGAATGCCCGAGTTTGTACTTATTTAGCTTGGCTCGTCCTCCACTGTCGTGTAAAATGGTTTTGGGATCTTGAAACACTTGGACGCTAAAATGTCTTTAAAAATAAAGAAACTTTGATTTAACACTTAAAATCTATAAAACAATTAAACTAATCAAAATTAAAATAAGTCTGGCTATAAAGAGAAAAACCGTTATTAATAAATATGGGTACTACTCAGTTTTTGGGGACAAAAGGCAGGGGTCAAAAAATGGGGTCTTGGGGGTCACAAGGGGTCACATGAGAGACGGCCCCAGGGGTTTAAGTAATGTTAAGGGGTTATATAAATTCTATAAATATATACAAATATGGGTACTTGGGGTCATAAAATAGGGGTCTTGGGGTCTTATTTAATTCTAGGTTCGAACTGAGAGGGGGGTTAGTGGGGGGGGGAAAATTTTATCAAAATTTTGATATTCCCAGCCGTTTCTGAAATAATTGGGGAACTAAGTTTTTAGGGGGAAGGGAGGTGAGGGGTACCAACTAGGTGACTGGGATCTGCAGCATATCATATATATGGTCTATTATATAGGCAGGTGAGATGATCGAAGGTGAGTGGAGAGGGGGGGGGGGGGGGGGAATTAGGTGATGGTCCGAGGAAGGGTTGGAGGGGGGTATTTCGCTTTGGGGGGTATATACGTAAATATAATTATGATATAAATGATCCACGGAAGATACTTTAGGTGAGGGGGGGGGGGATATTAAATATACTAATATATTAATTAAAAGAAGGGTGGGGCTCGAAGGAGGGTGGCCAATAGAGTGTCGCTGTATATCTATACGTAGTATAGATATCCAGGCTGGCGTTAAAAATGGGCTAACTGGCTCCGTTCCCGAGATATGAGCGTTTTTATGTTTTTAAAAGTTCCGGGTTCGATTCCCGGTTGGTGAGATTTAAAAATTTTGTGCAAAAAATGTACGAATAAATGAAATGGGATGGATTAAACAGATCTACTCTCTTATATAATAATTAATAAAACAGTAAAATAATATGTAAACAATAGGGAAAAAACAAAGTGGGGAGATTTCCCCTAAAATTACGATAATTTACCCCGATTTTTTCACAGAGACGTCGTGGAGTGATGGGACAAAGTTATTAGGATAGCCCTTTTCGGGGAAACTATGGTAGAAGCTCTTATTTTCCTTCCACGACCTCCCGTTCCTGAAATATAGCCTTTCCCGATATCTTGCAAACACGTGGAGATCGGGGAAAAAATTTCAATTTGACATAACCTATAAATTTAGAATTACTTATTTATATTTACTAGGATTTTAACCAAAAATACGTTATGCTCTAGTGCTACTTTTACAATTACAAAACCAAACAAATATTATGGATGTGTGGGGTATTTCGATTGTTAATTCAGTTACAATATTCGGCGGAAAACCAATTATTTTGCGAGCGGAAATTTTTAAGCACTTTACTAAAACTCTAATATATCCTGAATTTACAGTCTAAAAAATCTAAATTTTTGCATCCGAGTTCGGTGATATCCCAGCTAGCTCCCACCAGAATTTGAAGCTAGGTTGTCGCTGAAGATTTCGTTTAATAGTGGCCGGTAAAAGTTTTCAGCTCTTTCACGGCCGCACAGGAATTTTGTAATTGCAATTACTGGGTTTTCACTGAATGGAAATTTATTTTGGAAATACCTCCGTGATCCTTGTCGTGTTCTCCTTCTTCGGAGATGGTCAGGGGTGACTTCCTAGTCCTGGATCGGGAATGCGTCACCGGGAAAACAGGTACTTGCTTGTATTTCCGCGCGCCTGCGCGGAAAAATTCGGGACTTTTTCCGGGATCGAAGATCTTGGTGTGCCGATCCTGATAGGCTTTTAAAAAGACTATGTCGTCGCTTTGGATCCGGAGATATTTGACTTTCAAAGTCAACTGTTCCCGTAATTTCACCTTTTTTGGTTAAAACTTGCACTGTTTTCCACTTTTCACAAAACTAACTTCACAACCGTGATCGCCTTGCGATTGCGCGTCTTTTGATGTATAACACTTGTATATTCCGGAAACTTTTGCTATTTTTAGCGTTTTTCGACAGCGGAGCGCGGTTTTTTCGTGGCGTTCGGGGCGGCGGTTGAAGCCAGACTGGTTAGGTTAGGTTAGGTTAGGTTAGGTTAGGTTAGGTTAGGTTAGGTTAGGTTAGGTTAGGTTAGGTTAGGTTAGGTTAGGTTAGGTTAGGTTAGGTTAGGTTAGGTTAGGTTAGGTTAGGTTAGGTTAGGTTAGGTTAGGTTAGGTTAGGTTAGGTTAGGTTAGGTTAGGTTAGGTTAGGTTAGGTTAGGTTAGGTTAGGTTAGGTTAGGTTAGGTTAGGTTAGGTTAGGTTAGGTTAGGTTAGGTTAGGTTAGGTTAGGTTAGGTTAGGTTAGGTTAGGTTAGGTTAGGTTAGGTTAGGTTAGGTTAGGTTAGGTTAGGTTAGGTTAGGTTAGGTTAGGTTAGGTTAGGTTAGGTTAGGTTAGGTTAGGTTAGGTTAGGTTAGGTTAGGTTAGGTTAGGTTAGGTTAGGTTAGGTTAGGTTAGGTTAGGTTAGGTTAGGTTAGGTTAGGTTAGGTTAGGTTAGGTTAGGTTAGGTTAGGTTAGGTTAGGTTAGGTTAGGTTAGGTTAGGTTAGGTTAGGTTAGGTTAGGTTAGGTTAGGTTAGGTTAGGTTAGGTTAGGTTAGGTTAGGTTAGGTTAGGTTAGGTTAGGTTAGGTTAGGTTAGGTTAGGTTAGGTTAGGTTAGGTTAGGTTAGGTTAGGTTAGGTTAGGTTAGGTTAGGTTAGGTTAGGTTAGGTTAGGTTAGGTTAGGTTAGGTTAGGTTAGGTTAGGTTAGGTTAGGTTAGGTTAGGTTAGGTTAGGTTAGGTTAGGTTAGGTTAGGTTAGGTTAGGTTAGGTTAGGTTAGGTTAGGTTAGGTTAGGTTAGGTTAGGTTAGGTTAGGTTAGGTTAGGTTAGGTTAGGTTAGGTTAGGTTAGGTTAGGTTAGGTTAGGTTAGGTTAGGTTAGGTTAGGTTAGGTTAGGTTAGGTTAGGTTAGGTTAGGTTAGGTTAGGTTAGGTTAGGTTAGGTTAGGTTAGGTTAGGTTAGGTTAGGTTAGGTTAGGTTAGGTTAGGTTAGGTTAGGTTAGGTTAGGTTAGGTTAGGTTAGGTTAGGTTAGGTTAGGTTAGGTTAGGTTAGGTTAGGTTAGGTTAGGTTAGGTTAGGTTAGGTTAGGTTAGGTTAGGTTAGGTTAGGTTAGGTTAGGTTAGGTTAGGTTAGGTTAGGTTAGGTTAGGTTAGGTTAGGTTAGGTTAGGTTAGGTTAGGTTAGGTTAGGTTAGGTTAGGTTAGGTTAGGTTAGGTTAGGTTAGGTTAGGTTAGGTTAGGTTAGGTTAGGTTAGGTTAGGTTAGGTTAGGTTAGGTTAGGTTAGGTTAGGTTAGGTTAGGTTAGGTTAGGTTAGGTTAGGTTAGGTTAGGTTAGGTTAGGTTAGGTTAGGTTAGGTTAGGTTAGGTTAGGTTAGGTTAGGTTAGGTTAGGTTAGGTTAGGTTAGGTTAGGTTAGGTTAGGTTAGGTTAGGTTAGGTTAGGTTAGGTTAGGTTAGGTTAGGTTAGGTTAGGTTAGGTTAGGTTAGGTTAGGTTAGGTTAGGTTAGGTTAGGTTAGGTTAGGTTAGGTTAGGTTAGGTTAGGTTAGGTTAGGTTAGGTTAGGTTAGGTTAGGTTAGGTTAGGTTAGGTTAGGTTAGGTTAGGTTAGGTTAGGTTAGGTTAGGTTAGGTTAGGTTAGGTTAGGTTAGGTTAGGTTAGGTTAGGTTAGGTTAGGTTAGGTTAGGTTAGGTTAGGTTAGGTTAGGTTAGGTTAGGTTAGGTTAGGTTAGGTTAGGTTAGGTTAGGTTAGGTAGGTTAGGTTAGGTTAGGTTAGGTTAGGTTAGGTTAGGTTAGGTTAGGTTAGGTTAGGTTAGGTTAGGTTAGGTTAGGTTAGGTTAGGTTAGGTTAGGTTAGGTTAGGTTAGGTTAGGTTAGGTTAGGTTAGGTTAGGTTAGGTTAGGTTAGGTTAGGTTAGGTTAGGTTAGGTTAGGTTAGGTTAGGTTAGGTTAGGTTAGGTTAGGTTAGGTTAGGTTAGGTTAGGTTAGGTTAGGTTAGGTTAGGTTAGGTTAGGTTAGGTTAGGTTAGGTTAGGTTAGGTTAGGTTAGGTTAGGTTAGGTTAGGTTAGGTTAGGTTAGGTTAGGTTAGGTTAGGTTAGGTTAGGTTAGGTTAGGTTAGGTTAGGTTAGGTTAGGTTAGGTTAGGTTAGGTTAGGTTAGGTTAGGTTAGGTTAGGTTAGGTTAGGTTAGGTTAGGTTAGGTTAGGTTAGGTTAGGTTAGGTTAGGTTAGGTTAGGTTAGGTTAGGTTAGGTTAGGTTAGGTTAGGTTAGGTTAGGTTAGGTTAGGTTAGGTTAGGTTAGGTTAGGTTAGGTTAGGTTAGGTTAGGTTAGGTTAGGTTAGGTTAGGTTAGGTTAGGTTAGGTTAGGTTAGGTTAGGTTTTTTTTTTTTTTTTTTTTTTTTTGTTTTGGCAGGAGTGGGAAATCCTCATGGACGCCCAGACTGCCTCACTGGTGAGCCAATCTGGGCAGTGCCGGACTCTTACCGGCTAAAACCACACTCCTGCCTTACAATGTCCCTCTGACACTGCCAGAGACCTTATTTACTATAATTTGTTACATTTCTAGTTTTTTACATTCTTGGTTATTTCTATCTTTAATACAATGTTAATTTCCTTATCTCTGTATATCCTTACATCTATAAATCTATGTCACATTTTTCCATTTACAATTATATATTCTTATGTCTGTGGGACATATACATCAATTTACATTTAATTTAGGGCTATAACATTCGTCACATTACAAATTGGCATCATTCTTAAATCTATGGGAATTATTTATGTTTATTCTTATAGCTATAGAAAACATATCGGGTTTGGTAAATTTTATGACATTAGGGTTTTGTTACTATTAGGTTCGGACATTTTCAGCAGTTACATTATGCTACTGTTATATATTATACAAATATGAATACTAAGCATATATAGTGCTTACTTATTCCTCCTATTAACCCTACTGGCTATTTTTATAGAAAACTCAATAAATTTGGCTCTAGTATCTTTACTTGTTATTAAAGTGTTTAAGTTACTTGTCTCTATTTTCATTCCCAGTTCCTGTTCGATATCATACCTTTCCGGATCATAGGCGGGGCAGTCTGTCAGTATGTGTTCTACCGTCTCTTGTTTGTCAGGGTCACATATGCACGATGGGTTTTCCTTACATTTGAACCTGTTCAGGTATTCGGAAAACCCACCGTGCCCTGTCAAAATTTGTGTCAATGTCCCTGTCGGTTTTAGCTGTCTTATGTGTCTGAACGCTTGGATAGCGTCCGGGAAAAATAATTTCGTGACGCCGGCTGTGCCCTCGGATCTGTATCTTCGATTCCATTCGTCAAGCGTGTCCTCGCGGATCTGCCGCTTGACGAATGATATCGGGCATTTGTCGTAGTTTGGCCTTGTTTTCATTTTTAAAGCGGCGTCCTTAGCCAGCTGGTCCGCTCTCTCGTTACCCTCCAGTCCTGCATGAGCTTTTATCCAAAAAAGTTCAACTTTTTTGGATATATCCTTACATTGTCGAAGGTTCTCCCGTATTTCGACTGAGAGGGGATGGAGAGAGCGGTGGTTTGCGACAGTTTCCAACGACGACCTAGAGTCGCTGTATATCCCAAAGCTACATTCTTGGCTACGCAAGACTTCCCGTGTTGCCACACATATAGCCAGCAGTTCTGCCTGGTAGACGGTGCAATGGGGCGACAGCAAAATTTTTTGGCTTTTGATTTCCTCATTATTTCTCCAGTGGGACAATGACGCCCCAACCTTGCCCTCGATTTTGCTGCCGTCCGTGTAAATCTGCACTGCTTGAGTGCAGTGATTTCTGACCTGTTCCTGATCTGCCAGGCATATGAACTGCAGGCTTATATACTTGGCCGGATGTGGGGTTCTATCATACGCGGTACGTCGCTCAATCTCCTTGTCTCCTAGCGCTGGCTGTGATACCCCCCTCCTCGCCTTATATAGTGCAGCTGCCTCTTGTATTCGAAGATCAAGGGGTAGTACCCCAGCCAGTACCAGCGCCGAGTTCAAAGAGACCGTGCGATAGGATTTGCACAGTTTCTGTACAAAACCCCTTTGGACCGCGTTTAATTGTTTGCGCACCATCAGCTTTTTGGCGGCAGGTGCCCATGCACTTGCCGCATACATGATGGTTGGTTCGACCACTGCCACGTAGATGGTACGAATCACGTCCGGATGAAGTCCCCAACTAATCCGGGCTGCCCTAGACAACTGCTTATAAAAGTTCAATGCTTTTTTACAAACATTAGATGCATGGGCATTGAATGTCAGCTTGTCGTCTATGGTCAGCCCAAGGACTTTGATTTCCCGCGACATACCAATGTCGACCCCACCCATGCTCAGCAGTGGGGTGTCATGCTTAAGCTTCCGCGTGATTACCATCGCATTCGTTTTATGCGGTGCGAATTTTAACTTATTGCTGACTCCCCACTGATGAACATACCCGAGGGCGTCATTGGCACGTCGCTGGACCTCCATTGCGGAGTCTCCATCGAATACCAATACCACGTCGTCGGCGAAAGCTTGGCAGTAATCTCCCCTTTGTACTAGGCCTTTAAGCAGGGGGTCGAGTAAAATATTCCAAAAAGTTGGGCCCCCTATCGAACCCTGCACACAACCCTTGTTGGTTACCCTGGCGATCTCCTGTCCGGCGTATCTCACTCTGACCTTTCTGTGTTCTAGGTAGCTGTCCACCACTCTTCTTAGATTTATCGGGCATTTCGCTTTCGCCAGTCCGGTTTTTATGGCCGGCCACCATGCACTGTCAAAGGCTCCCTCTATGTCCAGTGATATCATAACGATCAATTTTTTATTATTAAGCTTGTCTCGTATGTGCCGCAGCAGGTCATAGAGGGAGTCTTCGGTGCTCTTCTGTGGCATAAACCCGTACTGGCGTGTGCTAAGTCCGGGTGTGATGTGCCATTTTATTCTGCCCATAAGCATTTTTTCCAATACTTTTCCCATCACCGGCAACAATCCTATTGGCCTATATGCCTTGGGAGTTGTGTAGCTCTCCTTCCCAGGTTTCCTTAGTATTACTACAGTGGCCTCCTTCCAGAGCTTCGGGAAGTAGCCCAGCTCTAGGCATTTGTTTGCCAGTGATAGGAAGAGCTCCGGATTGTGTTGAATTGATTGTTGGCAGATATCGGCCGTAAGGCCATCCATCCCCGGGGCTTTTTTAGGATTGAAGCTTGCAACAGTGTAAATTAGTTCTTCCTGAGTAAACGGTGGGTCATGACCTTCATCATGGCCCATCTCGTTTACTTTTTCGGCTTCCATTCTGGTACGCCTGTGCTCCTCATTATCATCTTCCTTCCTGTCCTCGGGGTAGAATACTTCCGCCAGCAATGCGGCAGATTCGTGGTGGTTTAACTCCTTCCCTTCTTTAATAAGGGGCAGATCCTCTTTTCTTTTCAGCGTCCTACCTATAACCCTATAAATTCCTTCCCAGAGACTTTCTTTGTCCTGTTTCGTACAGAAGCTTTTCCAGCTTTCTGTTTGGGCCGTCCTTTCTGCTTCCTCATATTTTTCTTTTATTTCCAGGTACTCCTTGACGACTTTCTCCCTCCGGATCGGCGCTGCACAGCGGACTCTGCGCTTCCTAGTGGTGACCTCCTTTTTCATCCTGTCGAGCTCATCAGACCACCAAGGTAATTTAACTTTTCTGTTAGGCTTAATTTTTGGTATGCTTAGATTGCATGCTTCTATGATTATGTTAACGTATAATTCTATTTTAATTTCCAATTCGGTTTTGTTGTTTATTTTATCTAATTCAATTTTGCAAATATTGTTTTCTTGTAGCAACTGGTCCAATTTCTCACGAAATTGTTCCCAGTTGGCTTTTTTACTATTGTATTTTCTGGTAGTTCTAATTATGTCCAAGCCCTTTGCCCTTTCCATTTTAATTTTAAAAATGATGGTGTTGTGATCTGAACTCGTCATGGTTTCGTCCACTCTCCAGTCCTCCACCAGGTCGAGCAGGTCCGCCGTACATGCCGTGACGTCCACAAAGCTGGTGTACAGTGTGGTCCCCCTCACTGTGGAAAACGTCGGAGTGTCGCCTATGTTAAGCACCTGCAGTCCCATTTCCTCTAGAGCGCCGGCCATTTCGATCCCTCTCTGATCGATTTTGCAGCTACCCCACCAAGAGTTTTTGGCATTTGCGTCTCCACCCAAGATAATTCTTCGGCCAAAACTCCTCTCTATCTTGATAAGCTGCTCTAGGTATGGCCCTATCAGTGCTGGTTTCGGTTCTAGGTAGAATGAGACCACCACGATGTCCCAGGCGCTTGTCTTCATCTGTACCACTATGATGTTGGGCGTGGTGAATTTGGGACACTGAACGACGTCTATATTATCATCGAAGACCGCAATTGCTGATTTGATGACGCCATCTCCATCGCCGGTATGCTGGTATATTCTGGCACCGTGGTAGTCTTTCATTCTACCCAAATTTCCGATGTACGGCTCCTGGAGCAGTGCAAAAGCCACCCCCTTTTTGTCTGCCTCAAGCATAATTTCATTTGTGGCTAACGCCTTCCTTTGCAGATTGGTTTGTGCCACGAGGTATGGTCTTTTTGGGGAGACTGAATTTTTTCCCGGGACCACCTTAGCAATATGCCACCCTTGATCGTGCTATGGCATCCCATTTAATCCTGATGGGGCATTCCTGGCTAAAGGCGTTATGGTCAGTCTTATCCAACTTTGAACGCACGCAGTTGCAGCAAGACGGGGCCGCACCCTCAAGCCGGTCGGTGCATTCTGCCCTCATATGAGGTCCCCCGCAATGACTGCACTTTGCCTGAGTCTCCTGACAAAAACGTCTGCCGTGTCCATACCCCAGGCAAAGCGAGCACTGTACGATAGGAGACTGGTCTGCTACTCTTATCCTCTGCAGGTCTATGAGGACCGACTCGGCTTCGGTCAGTCTCTGCCACATTTTGGGAGACACCCTCATCACTATGTGACTCGTGTGGGGGTTTCTGGTGCGTTTTTTGTATGCTATCTCACATCTGTTTTCTTGAGTGTCCAGGTTTAGGAACATTCTTTTATTCTGGTTCCTCAGCGCGCTTAGGATGTCCCCGTCACTGTTGCAACTCAACACGTCCTTTAAGATGACGAGAGGGTCTCTATTTTTTATGTCCTCCAATTTAAGACTTTCGCCGGATTCTATTATTCTATTTTTTACCCTTTCCCTTTCCGCATCTGTTTTACAGCCAACTATTATTTTTCGGTCCTTTGCTTTCCTTATATTTTCTACTGAAAATCCTCCCTCTTTAGCATTGACTGCTTTCCTAATCCTATCGAGTACTTCCTCTCCCGTCTCTTGGTCATCGTTTCCGGTCACTACAAAGGAGTGTAGAGCTGTCTGCACCGGGGGCCGCTTACTAATAGGAGTCGCGGCTACACCCGCGTAGGACCGCTTTTCCATGCTTTCGATTTTATCTTTCAAATGGCCCATGCTCTCTGTATTTTCTTTTATGAGGTCTGCATGCTCTTTGAGTTTCCCGATGAGATCTTTTATCTTTTCTTCTTCCTTCCTTACAGTTTCCGCGCTCTGCGCCACCATTTGTTCGGTCCGTATAACTGTTGGTTCTTTGCACTTCGTCCTATCAGCTTCCGCCTCCTTCACGAGCTGAAACAGTCTGTCTAAAGCTTGTACGACCTCTGTTTTTATTTCCGTCTTTGTGTTCCGGGAGCTGTTTAAATGCATTTTTGCTTTTAATAGACAGGCTCGTGCCTCTGCGATCCTGTTTGCAAATTTCTCTGACTCCGTAGATGGTGTTTGTGTGGCCCTTATGGCCTCTTTCGAGTATGTGTTCAAGGGCATTGCTTTGGCATTTTTGGGCTCTACTGACAAAGCAGATGAAGACGAGGACGAAGCGGCTTTTGCTTTTTTGGGCTCTGCCGACACAGAGGATGAGGATGAGGACGAGGGCGAAGCTTCCTTGGGAGTGGTCTGAGGCCTCTTCTGTCCCTGTGTCTCTGACTGACCAGCCTCCCACTCTCCAATGCTTCTCCTAACTACTGAGGTGGTTTTCCCCTCATTTTGTATGCCTTTTGAAAAGGTCTTATTTACCGCCGTCGGCGATTTGACGGTGTCCTCATTGCCCGTTATTCCTTTTGGAGGTGTCGTAAACATTTTAAAATGTCCGATTCGCGTCTTAGATCAAGTTTTGGTTTGTATTCGTTGTAAAGACGAATAGCAAACGTAAATAAATATAATTGTGACTAAAATTTTAAAATGTGAGAAGTATAGATTTCAATAATAAAATCCAATCAATTCAAAAATGAAATAAATATGTCAATAAATCAATTCTAATTCTAAAAGTCTCGCCGTTATAGGCTTTAAAAAGTCCGAGGGGCGCCTTAATTCTGTCAGGTTATGGTTTGTATTCGTTGTAAAGACGAATAACAAACGAGGTTGAGTCAAATAAGAATAATTGTAAATTATAAAATGGTACAGATTCAAATAAGAACGAAATAACTCAAACAAAGTCAAACAGATTAAATTAAATTAAATTAATTAAACTTAATGTCAATTAATTAATTTTGTCGTCTAAAAGTCTCGCCGTAAAAGGCGGTCTATAGATCCAGCGGGCAAGTGCCCAGTCAGTCAGTTAAACTTTTAGGGTGCACACGCTATAGGCCCAGCATATAAAGCAACACTATACCCAAACCAAAATAATGAATAAATATACATACATTCGATTTAAATTATTATTAGATTTTACAGATATATCCGAGTTTAAAGGGGGCCAAAAGGTAGGTCTCTTTCCGCTGAGTTCAGTGATCCCAAACTCGATGGGTCTATGACGCCTGAGTCCAAAGTTAGGGCTCAGGGGGGTGAGGTAACCCTGATGGGTTGTGAGGGGGTTCTGGGGCTTACGAGAGCGAACACTTAAAATCTATAAAACAATTAAACTAATCAAAATTAAAATAAGTCTGGCTATAAAGAGAAAAACCGTTATTAATAAATATGGGTACTACTCAGTTTTTGGGGGCAAAAGGCAGGGGTCAAAAAATGGGGTCTTGGGGGTCACAAGGGGTCACATGAGAGACGGCCCCAGGGGTTTAAGTAATGTTAAGGGGTTATATAAATTCTATAAATATATACAAATATGGGTACTTGGGGTCATAAAATAGGGGTCTTGGGGTCTTATTTAATTCTAGGTTCGAACTGAGAGGGGGGTTAGTGGGGGGGGGGAAAATTTTATCAAAATTTTGATATTCCCAGCCGTTTCTGAAATAATTGGGGAACTAAGTTTTTAGGGGGAAGGGAGGTGAGGGGTACCAACTAGGTGACTGGGATCTGCAGCATACATATATATGGTCTATTATATAGGCAGGTGAGATGATCGAAGGTGAGTGGAGAGGGGGGGGGGGGATTAGGTGATGGTCCGAGGAAGGGTTGGAGGGGGGTATTTCGCTTTGGGGGGTATATACGTAAATATAATGATGATATAAATGATCCACGGAGGATACTTTAGGTGAGGGGGGGGGGGGGGGATATTAAATATACTAATATATTAATTAAAAGAAGGGTGGGGGTTCGAAGGAGGGTGGCCAATAGAGTGTCGCTGTATATCTATACGTAGTATAGATATCCAGGCTGGCGTTAAAAATGGGCTAACTGGCTCCGTTCCCGAGATATGAGCGTTTTTAAGTTTTTAAAAGTTCCGGGTTCGATTCCCGGTTGGTGAGATTTAAAAATTTTGTGCAAAAATGTACGAATAAAATAGGGTGGATTAAACAGATCTACTCTCTAATATAATAATTAATAAAACAGTAAAATAATGTGTAAACAATAGGGAGAAAACAAAAGTGGGGAGATTTCCCCTAAAATTACGTTAAATTACCCCGAATTTTTTCCAGGATAGTCGCAGAGGGACGGGAAAAAGTTCTATATGTAGCCCCTATAGAGAAAACAAAAAGTTTGTTAGTATCTTCCCCCTACGACTTCCCGTTTGGAAGCTATAGCCACCACCATTCAACTTGTAAACAAGTAGGAGTCGGGGAAATTCCGCGATCTGGGAGAGGCTATAGCTAGCAAACTACACAATATAATTGCTTGGAAATTCTTCCATACGCATCCCATCAGCCCAGGGCTGCTATTCCCATCACAAAAAACACAAAAAGTTGTAAAATGGTAAAAATTTCCTTTTTTCCCTTCCGACAAAACAGACTTAATTTACGGGCGGAAATTTTTACTCACATGCACGAAATTTAACATAAGTCCTAAAATTAATGTCCGAAAATTTTGATTTCTTCGTGCTCGGCTTGGGCGACGTCTCTGCTATCTTCCTTGGAAGTTTCGGGGTAGGTCGTCGCTGAAGATTCAGACTTTTTGTGTTCGGAAAAACTTTCGAGCTTTTTCCCGTCCGCACGTCAAATTTGTTATGTCTATAAAGTGGCAGTACTTAACTTTATTGTAATTTTGAAAGTGCCTCCAGGGTCCTTTTCTCGTTCTCCTTCTCGAGAGATGGTCAGGGGTAACTTCCTGATCCTGGATCAGGACTGCGTCACCGGGAAAACAGGTACTTGCTTGTATTTCCGCGCGCCTGCGCGGAAAAAATCGGGACTTTTTCCGGGATCGAAGATCTTGGTGTGCCGATCCTGATAGGCTTTTAAAAAGACTATGTCGTCGCTTTGGATCCGGAGATATTTGACTTTCAAAGTCAACTGTTCCCGTAATTTCACCTTTTTCGGTTAAAACTTGCACTGTTTTCCACTTTTCACAAAACTAACTTCACAACCGTGATCGCCTTGCGATTGCGCGTCTTTTGATGTATAACACTTGTATATTCCGGAAACTTTTGCTATTTTTAGCGTTTTTCGACAGCGGAGCGCGGTTTTTTCGTGGCGTTCGGGGCGGCGGTTGAAGCCAGACTGGTTAGGTTAGGTTAGGTTAGGTTAGGTTAGGTTAGGTTAGGTTAGGTTAGGTTAGGTTAGGTTAGGTTAGGTTAGGTTAGGTTAGGTTAGGTTAGGTTAGGTTAGGTTAGGTTAGGTTAGGTTAGGTTAGGTTAGGTTAGGTTAGGTTAGGTTAGGTTAGGTTAGGTTAGGTTAGGTTAGGTTAGGTTAGGTTAGGTTAGGTTAGGTTAGGTTAGGTTAGGTTAGGTTAGGTTAGGTTAGGTTAGGTTAGGTTAGGTTAGGTTAGGTTAGGTTAGGTTAGGTTAGGTTAGGTTAGGTTAGGTTAGGTTAGGTTAGGTTAGGTTAGGTTAGGTTAGGTTAGGTTAGGTTAGGTTAGGTTAGGTTAGGTTAGGTTTAGGTTAGGTTAGGTTAGGTTAGGTTAGGTTAGGTTAGGTTAGGTTAGGTTAGGTTAGGTTAGGTTAGGTTAGGTTAGGTTAGGTTAGGTTAGGTTAGGTTAGGTTAGGTTAGGTTAGGTTAGGTTAGGTTAGGTTAGGTTAGGTTAGGTTAGGTTAGGTTAGGTTAGGTTAGGTTAGGTTAGGTTAGGTTAGGTTAGGTTAGGTTAGGTTAGGTTAGGTTAGGTTAGGTTAGGTTAGGTTAGGTTAGGTTAGGTTAGGTTAGGTTAGGTTAGGTTAGGTTAGGTTAGGTTAGGTTAGGTTAGGTTAGGTTAGGTTAGGTTAGGTTAGGTAGGTTAGTTAGGTTAGGTTAGGTTAGGTTAGGTTAGGTTAGGTTAGGTTAGGTTAGGTTAGGTTAGGTTAGGTTAGGTTAGGTTAGGTTAGGTTAGGTTAGGTTAGGTTAGGTTAGGTTAGGTTAGGTTAGTTAGGTTAGGTTAGGTTAGGTTAGGTTAGGTTAGGTTAGGTTAGGTTAGGTTAGGTTAGGTTAGGTTAGGTTAGGTTAGGTTAGTTAGGTTAGGTTAGGTTAGGTTAGGTTAGGTTAGGTTAGGTTAGGTAGGTTAGGTTAGGTTAGGTAGGTTAGGTTAGGTTAGGTTAGGTTAGGTTAGGTTTGGTTAGGTTAGGTTAGGTTAGGTTAGGTTAGGTTAGGTTAGGTTAGGTTAGGTTAGGTTAGGTTAGGTTAGGTTAGGTTAGGTTAGGTTAGGTTAGGTTAGGTTAGGTTAGGTTAGGTTAGGTTAGGTTAGGTTAGGTTAGGTTAGGTTAGGTTAGGTTAGGTTAGGTTAGGTTAGGTAGGTTAGGTTAGGTTAGGTTAGGTTAGGTTTAGGTTAGGTTAGGTTAGGTTAGGTTAGGTTAGTTAGGTTAGGTTAGGTTAGGTTAGGTTAGGTTAGGTTGTTAGGTTAGGTTAGGTTAGGTTAGGTTAGGTTAGGTGTAGGTTAGGTTAGGTTAGGTTAGGTTAGGTTAGGTTAGGTTAGGTTAGTTTAGGTTAGGTTAGGTTAGGTTAGGTTAGGTTAGGTTAGGTTAGGTTAGGTTAGGTTAGTTAGGTTAGGTTAGGTAGGTTAGGTTAGGTTAGGTTAGGTTAGGTTAGGTTAGGTTAGGTTAGGTTAGGTTAGGTTAGGTTAGGTTAGGTGTAGGTAGGTAGGTTAGGTTAGGTTAGGTTAGGTTAGGTTAGGTTAGGTTAGGTTAGGTTAGGTTAGGTTAGGTTGTAGGTTAGGTTAGGTTAGGTTAGGTTAGGTTAGGTTAGGTTAGGTTAGGTTAGGTTAGGTTAGGTTAGGTTAGGTTAGGTTAGGTTAGGTTAGTTAGGTTAGGTTAGGTTTTTTTTTTTTTTTTTTTTTTTTTTTGTTTTGGCAGGAGTGGGAAATCCTCATGGACGCCCAGACTGCCTCACTGGTGAGCCAATCTGGGCAGTGCCGGACTCTTACCGGCTAAAACCACACTCCTGCCTTACAATGTCCCTCTGACACTGCCAGAGACCTTATTTACTATAATTTGTTACATTTCTAGTTTTTTACATTCTTGGTTATTTCTATCTTTAATACAATGTTAATTTCCTTATCTCTGTATATCCTTACATCTATAAATCTATGTCACATTTTTCCATTTACAATTATATATTCTTATGTCTGTGGGACATATACATCAATTTACATTTAATTTAGGGCTATAACATTCGTCACATTACAAATTGGCATCATTCTTAAATCTATGGGAATTATTTATGTTTATTCTTATAGCTATAGAAAACATATCGGGTTTGGTAAATTTTATGACATTAGGGTTTTGTTACTATTAGGTTCGGACATTTTCAGCAGTTACATTATGCTACTGTTATATATTATACAAATATGAATACTAAGCATATATAGTGCTTACTTATTCCTCCTATTAACCCTACTGGCTATTTTTATAGAAAACTCAATAAATTTGGCTCTAGTATCTTTACTTGTTATTAAAGTGTTTAAGTTACTTGTCTCTATTTTCATTCCCAGTTCCTGTTCGATATCATACCTTTCCGGATCATAGGCGGGGCAGTCTGTCAGTATGTGTTCTACCGTCTCTTGTTTGTCAGGGTCACATATGCACGATGGGTTTTCCTTACATTTGAACCTGTTCAGGTATTCGGAAAACCCACCGTGCCCTGTCAAAATTTGTGTCAATGTCCCTGTCGGTTTTAGCTGTCTTATGTGTCTGAACGCTTGGATAGCGTCCGGGAAAAATAATTTCGTGACGCCGGCTGTGCCCTCGGATCTGTATCTTCGATTCCATTCGTCAAGCGTGTCCTCGCGGATCTGCCGCTTGACGAATGATATCGGGCATTTGTCGTAGTTTGGCCTTGTTTTCATTTTTAAAGCGGCGTCCTTAGCCAGCTGGTCCGCTCTCTCGTTACCCTCCAGTCCTGCATGAGCTTTTATCCAAAAAAGTTCAACTTTTTTGGATATATCCTTACATTGTCGAAGGTTCTCCCGTATTTCGACTGAGAGGGGATGGAGAGAGCGGTGGTTTGCGACAGTTTCCAACGACGACCTAGAGTCGCTGTATATCCCAAAGCTACATTCTTGGCTACGCAAGACTTCCCGTGTTGCCACACATATAGCCAGCAGTTCTGCCTGGTAGACGGTGCAATGGGGCGACAGCAAAATTTTTTGGCTTTTGATTTCCTCATTATTTCTCCAGTGGGACAATGACGCCCCAACCTTGCCCTCGATTTTGCTGCCGTCCGTGTAAATCTGCACTGCTTGAGTGCAGTGATTTCTGACCTGTTCCTGATCTGCCAGGCATATGAACTGCAGGCTTATATACTTGGCCGATGTGGGGTTCTATCATACGCGGTACGTCGCTCAATCTCCTTGTCTCCTAGCGCTGGCTGTGATACCCCCCTCCTCGCCTTATATAGTGCAGCTGCCTCTTGTATTCGAAGATCAAGGGGTAGTACCCCAGCCAGTACCAGCGCCGAGTTCAAAGAGACCGTGCGATAGGATTTGCACAGTTTCTGTACAAAACCCCTTTGGACCGCGTTTAATTGTTTGCGCACCATCAGCTTTTTGGCGGCAGGTGCCCATGCACTTGCCGCATACATGATGGTTGGTTCGACCACTGCCACGTAGATGGTACGAATCACGTCCGGATGAAGTCCCCAACTAATCCGGGCTGCCCTAGACAACTGCTTATAAAAGTTCAATGCTTTTTTACAAACATTAGATGCATGGGCATTGAATGTCAGCTTGTCGTCTATGGTCAGCCCAAGGACTTTGATTTCCCGCGACATACCAATGTCGACCCCACCCATGCTCAGCAGTGGGGTGTCATGCTTAAGCTTCCGCGTGATTACCATCGCATTCGTTTTATGCGGTGCGAATTTTAACTTATTGCTGACTCCCCACTGATGAACATACCCGAGGGCGTCATTGGCACGTCGCTGGACCTCCATTGCGGAGTCTCCATCGAATACCAATACCACGTCGTCGGCGAAAGCTTGGCAGTAATCTCCCCTTTGTACTAGGCCTTTAAGCAGGGGGTCGAGTAAAATATTCCAAAAAGTTGGGCCCCTATCGAACCCTGCACACAACCCTTGTTGGTTACCCTGGCGATCTCCTGTCCGGCGTATCTCACTCTGACCTTTCTGTGTTCTAGGTAGCTGTCCACCACTCTTCTTAGATTTATCGGGCATTTCGCTTTCGCCAGTCCGGTTTTTTATGGCCGGCCACCATGCACTGTCAAAGGCTCCCTCTATGTCCAGTGATATCATAACGATCAATTTTTTATTATTAAGCTTGTCTCGTATGTGCCGCAGCAGGTCATAGAGGGAGTCTTCGGTGCTCTTCTGTGGCATAAACCCGTACTGGCGTGTGCTAAGTCCGGGTGTGATGTGCCATTTTATTCTGCCCATAAGCATTTTTTTCCAATACTTTTCCCATCACCGGCAACAGTCCTATTGGCCTATATGCCTTGGGAGTTGTGTAGCTCTCCTTCCCAGGTTTCCTTAGTATTACTACAGTGGCCTCCTTCCAGAGCTTCGGGAAGTAGCCCAGCTCTAGGCATTTGTTTGCCAGTGATAGGAAGAGCTCCGGATTGTGTTGAATTGATTGTTGGCAGATATCGGCCGTAAGGCCATCCATCCCCGGGGCTTTTTTAGGATTGAAGCTTGCAACAGTGTAAATTAGTTCTTCCTGAGTAAACGGTGGGTCATGACCTTCATCATGGCCCATCTCGTTTACTTTTTCGGCTTCCATTCTGGTACGCCTGTGCTCCCTCATTATCATCTTCCTTCCTGTCCTCGGGGTAGAATACTTCCGCCAGCAATGCGGCAGATTCGTGGTGGTTTAACTCCTTCCCTTCTTTAATAAGGGCAGATCCTCTTTTCTTTTCAGCGTCCTACCTATAACCCTATAAATTCCTTCCCAGAGACTTTCTTTGTCCTGTTTCGTACAGAAGCTTTTCCAGCTTTCTGTTTGGGCCGTCCTTTCTGCTTCCTCATATTTTTCTTTTATTTCCAGGTA